>CM038679.1:327553812-328102095 GCA_021605205.1 Aegilops longissima | reverse complement strand
GCAAAATCCGGGAACATAATACCGATATGACGGAAACTAGGGCGGCAAGAGTGGAACAAAACACCAGGCATAAGGCCGAGCCTTCCACCCTTTACCAAGTATATAGATGCATTAATAATATAAGATATATTGTGATAACCCAACAAGTAAACATGTTCCGACAAGGAACAACATCTCCATGTTCCAACAAGGAACAAACTTCATCTTCACCTGCAACTAACAACGCTATAAGAGGGGCTGAGCAAAGCGGTGACATAGCCAAACAACGGTTTGCTAGGAAGGGTGCAAAAGGTTAGAGGCTGACATGGCAATTTGGGATGGCTTGATAAACAGGTAATAGGTAGCGCAGCATAGCGATAGAACGAAGCAACTAGCATAGCAATGATAGTAGTGAGATCCAGGGTAACGGTCATCTTGCCTGAAATCCCGCAAGGAAGAAGAACGAGTCCATGAAGAAGACGAACGGATGAAGCCGAACCAAGCGTAGACGAACGAATCCTCACGATCGCAACGAAACAGGAACTAACAAGAAGAAGCACACAACATAGTAAACACACCACACATATACAAGACATGATGCACAACAAGCATGATGCATGACAAATCTAGATGAGGCTACTCATGGCAAGAGATGATGCAAACAAGAGCAACACATCAAAGCAAGTTTAAATGAGGCCGGAAACAACATATAACAATTCCGGTAAGTCCTCATATGCAAATTTAGAAATGGGTACAGATCTGAATAAACCTTATGTTCAAGTTGTTAAACAGCAAGTTAAGATGCACCACGATGATCTGCACGAAATTCTAGTCAAGTTACATATAAAGTTCATTAGATTCGGAGCTACGGCCTAGAAGATATGAGCAAAACAAGATAAGCATGGCATTGATGCAAAATGCATACAAACATCAAGCAAACACCTCAAAAAAAGGATGCAACATGATAATATGAAACTACATGCAAAATCAAGCAAGTTTCATATAGAGCACACTCAAAACGGAGCAACGGTTCAACACATACACCCTATACAAGTTATAGCAACAATCTGTCCAAAACAACAACTAGGCATCTAGCAAGCACCAAAGCAACATGCTACAGCACCATAACAGGATAACAAAAGGCATGGGAATTATGTACATGTAAATCATTACAAAACATGAACACTAAGCTAACTCCAGAAATCACTAGAACATGCTCAAACACACATGGCAAGATTGCAAATAATAACAGTTTCAGACTTATCAGGAAATAACATCAGGTTGCAATGTTTAGAGCTATCAAACAACATGTTACATGAAGCTATCAAGTCAAACTAGAGCAAGGCAAGAATCTACTCAAAGCATAGAATAAAAGTCCCTTACTGACCATAAGCCAAAAAGGATCAGAAAATATGATGGCGCCCATGTAAACATGGCAAGTTATATTACAGATTCATACATTGCAGGAACAACGATAAGTAGGCATGTTGGTGAGCTTGAACCACTCACCACAGAGCAATATATGGCATGGAAAGGCAACCAACAGTAAGAAGGAATGGCATAGAAGCTATACATGGCAAGAACAACATCATAGCATACACGGATCAACTACAACAACCTTGGCAAAATTGAATAACATGTAAACAATCTGCCAGGAAACATTTTATAGCAAAAGTATAGCTCGATTGACTCAAGCTATGGAACTCCATAATTAAAAACAATGGCATGGATGGATAGAGCAAGACATGTATAAAAAATCATCCTTACTGAAGTATCTCCAAATAAGTATGGATCTCTCGGTAGCATCAGGTTTACATGGCATAAAAATATCAGCAGAACAGGGGCTGAAATCAGCAACATCATGAAGCCTAGTTTGCATGCTTGTGCTAGTCACCACAGAGATCACAAAAAAACATGGCATACACCCCTGTAAAGATGACATGGCATATTACAAAACACATGTAGGACTCAAGTCCATAGGATGCACACATCAATCATGGCAAAAATGACAAAAGTGCATGTACTGATAAGAATCTGAAACTAACATCACATAGCCCTCTTGCAACAGCATTTCGGGCGTCAAGATGAGCTCAAATGAAAATGATTCAATGAGATGAAATGATATACTCTTCGAGATGAACAATTTGACATATTATACGCGCAAAATGGAGATACGGATGCAGAGTTAAGATGCGATGAAAATGCATGAAAATATCAGCAAATCTGGGACTTAGTGGATTCGGGGGAGAGGAAAAGTCAACCGCGGGATCCGGATCGGGGCGCGGTTTTCGAAGATGGCCGGAGCAGGGCGTGGTGGTGGCCGGAGAGAGGAGAGGCCAGGGCGGCCGGAGGGGCGCGGCCGGGCGACGGCGCCGGAGTCCGGCGAGGAGAGGCTGGCGACGCTGGGCGCGGAGGCGGTTGCGGAGCTCGCCGGCACCGGACGGCGGCGGCGACGGCGGAGAGATCCAGCGGCCGGAGGCTGGCGCGCCCGGCGGCGAGGGCGAGGCGCGGCGGCGGGGCTGGCTCCGCGAGCGCTGGAGCAACGGGCGGCGGCGGGCGCCGGGCCGGGCGGACGGGCACGGTGGCGGCGACCGGCCCGCTGGCTCTGCGATGGGTTTTCGGCGGGCGCGTGGCCGCGGGCGGGAACGGCGGTGGAGGCCAGGTGGCTGGCGCTGGTTGGTCGAGGGGCGGCGGCGGACATGTCCGGCGGCGGGATGGACATGTCCGGCGCGCGGAGGGGGAGGTTGGCTAGGGTTAGGGGCGAATTCATCCCCGAATTTCGAAGGGGGAGATGTATTTATAGGTAGAGGGAGCTAGGAGACTCCAAATGAGGAGCGGTTTTCGGCCACGCGATCGTGATCGAACGACCGAGAGAATGGAGGGGAGTTTGCTGGGTTTTGGGACGCTCTGGAAGGGGTGTTGGGCTGCAATACAAAAGAGGCTTTTGCGGTTACCCGGTTAACCGTTGGAGTACCAAATGACCTCCAAATGATCTGAATATTGACAGGCGGTCTACCGGTGCTATACCAAGGCCGCATGACAAACCTCGGTCCATTCTGAGACCGTTTAACACCCGCACATGAAAAGAGGTAAAAGGGGGCGCCGGGAGACATAGGAGTGCCGGATTGCAAAACGGACAACGGGGAAAATGCTCGGATGCATGAGACAAACACGTATGCAAATGCGATGCACATGATGACATGATAAAAATGCAGATGATGACATGGCAAAGTGCAACACGCAAGCAAATGACATGGCAACGACGGCGAATAACTGGCGGACACCTGGCGCATCGAATCAGGGGCGTTACAACACTCCTCCACTAACAAGAGATCTCGTCCCGAGATCTTAGGACCGAGACGGAAGTGAAAAAGGGATGAGGTCAAACAAGAAACGCAAGAGAGAAGAGGCAAAGAATCGAGAGCACACGAAAAGAAGAGAGAAGCGACGAGAATGATAAGAATCGAGGTCTCAAGGAATCAGATAGACTATGAAACCACTCGTTCTAACCGGAGTGGTTAGAATGAGACAAGAAATGGATAAGACTGAAAGGATTTAGGCAGCACTCCGGTTGACCCAGGAAAGGATAGAACATGAACTTCAGAGGATGGAATGATACTTGACGAGATAAACAACGCAAAGCCTCCGGAAGAATTGAAGAATGGAATGAAAAGAATTTAGAAGGAGTGTTGAACGGAGTTGTTGAAAAAATCAACAACGACAGAATAAGCTTGTTGTGGACTTATGGGAAACATCTCAAAATTATAAGGTGATAACCGGCCACAAACGGAAATGATTGGGTAGCTAAGAGGAACGAAGAAATGCAAAACTCCACTTCAAAAGAATATGGAGAATTAATTGCACTTCGAGACGCAAGAAGAAAAGATATTTAAATTCCACCAAAAATATTGATGAAACTCTTGAAGAAAGAATTAAATCATGAAGAACCACCGTGAAGAACTCCGGTAACAAAAGGATGGCGAGATAAAATGAAGGATGAAAGAATAAGATGAGCCTTGAGATGATTTAGATGGAGGATCCGACGAAATGGCCGAGAAAATAATTGAACTCCGGAAAAGAAAAGATGAAAACACTTGGAAGTAGAATTTATTCCTCAAGAACAAACTCCGAAGAAAAAGATTAATCACTTGGATGAAATAAGAATAAGATTTATTGCATGCTTATCCTTCATCAAATTAAATTGATGACAAACAATGGATTTTACATACTACTTATTCTTCTTGCAAAGGATTGAGAAGGGACATATCACAAACTTGAGAAGGTCTTCATGAACCACCGGTAGGATTGGAAAGAACGAATGAATTAATATGATAAACAAGGAAAATAATCTTGAACGAACCACCGTAAGAAATCAAGAATGACTGACGAATGAGAATGAATCGCCGGGAAGACTTAGAAGAACAAATATGCTCGAGGGGATTTGGATGCAGAAGAACAAAGAGATCATGAGCTGATTAAAGAACACTTGAACGAAGCACCGGGATAAATAGAGAACGATAACTGGAATGAAGGCCTCCGGTGAAACGAAAAAGAAAAACAACTCCTGAAATACTCCGGATGGATGGAAAGAATATCTGACAAACTGAAATAATTCGAGAGGATGATATGAAGCTAGAACCATGAATCTCCGGGAGAACGGACAAGATTTAAGAGAAACTCTACTTCGATATTCAAATGAAGACGATAAACATCACCAAAATTAATGAGATACTCCGGAAGAAAGAAAAACAGAGAGGTTGAGCCAACAATGAAATGATTTGAAATCGATCTTGGAAAAGGCAAGTGACTGATGATATTCATTCTTACGTCACACTTGAAAAGAATTGGAATAACTCCGGGAAAATTAGAAGAGTCAGGTAAGATCCTGGGAAAAGACCTGTGGGTTAGGGCCCACTGAAGAGATAACACCGTTGGAAAGGATTGTTGAAGAGATAGGTGATGCACCGGAACAATTGAAATATTTGAATGAGGTTACAGCCTCGAATTAATTGGAACACCGACAATTCTCCTGGGATGACTTGAGCACTCCGGAAGGATAAACTGGCGAGAGGCGAACGAGCAAGGGGAAAACATTTCAGCCGAGGAAAAGAATATGATCAACCCAAAAAACTTGAATTGAGTGCACCGGAAAAAGAAAGGGATGAAGAATGTCAAACGAGACGAGAATTCACCGGTTGAAATAATTGAGGGAAGACTGAAGAGGCTCCACACGAATGGAATTGATGGTCGGAAGAAACTCGAACTCCGGGAATAATAGGGTGGGAGGACGGGAAAACAAAGACAACTTGGAAGGGGAAACCGACGAATATCTTGAAGAGAAAAACACCGGTTGAAATCGTTGAGGAGAGAGAGCAAAAACTTTACACGAGTAGGATGGATACTCGATCACGGACTCCGGTTCCGATAAGAAGAAGGGAGGGCGGGTGGGAAAATAAGACAGCTGAGGATTGAATTTGCAAAGATGAAGGGGTTCGAGTCGACTTGACGAGAAATGCACCGGATAAAAAGAGCTGAGGAACAACTATGCGTGAACCTAAAGAAAAATTTGAATGAGAAGAGGAGTAGTTCAAAACACCTACGTCAAGATTCCTTACCAGAGCGACGAAGGGACTGAGGAGTAAAAAGAATTCCTACTCTCCGATATAACTAGACTCCAAAAACAGTTTTTCTTCTAGACTCAACTGCGGCCAAACTACACGATCAATCAAGGGGCTCCTAAGGTCGGTCGAGGCTCTGATACCAACTTGTCACGCCCAATATGTGACCCTATCCAAAAGGAACTCGAAGGTCCCACCAAGGATAGACCCGCATATTGAAACGCTTTTGCAAGGTGGATATCATTACATCAACATTACATAATAGATGGGGATACATACATAAGGCACAAATGCCACAAGAATACATCAACATCATATACAAGAGATCAACATCCGACTACGGATGAAACATAAACATAAACTCAAACGACATCCACCCTGCTAGCCCAGGCTGCCGACCTGGAACCTATCCCCTGATCGAAGAAGAAGCAGAAGAAGAACTCCAAAACAAGGAACATCGCTCTCACGTCAAGATCATCGCGAAACCTGTACCTGCAACTGGTGGTGTAGTAATCTGTGAGCCACGAAGACTCAGCAATCCCATTACCATGGGTATCAAGACTAGCAAAGCATAATGGAAAAGGAAGGGGTAGAGTGGTGAGGTTGCAGCAGCGGCTAAGCATATATGGTGGCTAACATACGCAAATGAGAGCGAGAAGAGAAACAAAGGAACGGTCGTCAACTAGTAATGATCAAGAAGTGATCCTGAACTCCAACTTACGTCAGACATAACCCAGAAACCGTGTTCTCCTCTCGATCAACCCCGAAAAGAGGCACTCACGGTTACGCACACGGTTGGTGTATTTTAGAAGAGTTTGCTTCGAGTTTACTACAACCGGATATTAACAAATTCCCATCTGCCACATAACCGCGGGCACGGCTCTCGAAAGTTTATACCCTACAGGGGTGTCCCAACTTAGCCCGTGATAAGCTCTCGCGATCAACGAAGGATATTCCTTCTCCCCGGGAAGACCCGATCAGTCTCGGAATCCCAGCTACAAGACATTTCGACAGCAGTAAAACAAGACCAGCAAGACCTCCCGGCGTGCCGACACCCCGATAGTAGCACAGATCTCGCCTCGAGCCACGACCGAATGAGCAGTCCGTATAACTAAAACCAAACCTCAAGTTTCCTTGAGGGGGCGCCAAAGCACTCTAGTTTGGACCAACACTTAGACAAGCATTGGCCCGGGGCTGAATAAAGATGACCCTTGGGTTAATTACTCCCAAGGAAATGTAGGTGGTGGTGAGGCAAATGGTAAAACCAATGTTGGGCCTTGCTGGAGGAGTCTTATTCAAAGCAAACTATCAAGGGGTCCCATAAATCACCCGACCGCGTTAGGGACGCAAAATCCGGGAACATAATACCGATATGACGGAAACTAGGCGGCAAGAGTGGAACAAAACACTGCATAAGGCCGAGCCTTCCACCCTTTACCAAGTATATAGATGCATTAATAATATAAGATATATTGTGATAACCCAACAAGTAAACATGTTCCGACAAGGAACAACATCTCCATGTTCCAACAAGGAACAAACTTCATCTTCACCTGCAACTAACAACGCTATAAGAGGGGCTGAGCAAAGCGGTAACATAGCCAAACAACGGTTTGCTCGGAAGGGTGCAAAAGGTTAGAGGCTGACATGGCAATTTGGGATGGCTTGATAAACAGGTAATAGGTAGCGCAGCATAGCGATAGAACGAAGCAACTAGCATAGAAATGATAGTAGTGAGATCCAGGGTAGCGGTCATCTTGCCTGAAATCCCGCAAGGAAGAAAAACGAGTCCATGAAGAATACGAATGGATGAAGCCGAACCAAGCGTAGACGAACGAATCCTCACGATCGCAACGAAACAGGAACTAACAAGATGAAGCACACAACATAGTAAACACACCACACATATACAAGACATGATGCACAACAAGCATGATGCATGACAAATCTAGATGAGGCTACTCATGGCAAGAAATGATGCAAACAAGAGCAACACATCAAAACAAGTTTAAATGAGGCCGGAAACAACATATAACAATTCCGGTAAGTCCTCATATGCAAATTTCGAAATTTATCCAGATCTGAATAAACCTTATGTTCAAGTTGTTAAAAAGCAAGTTAATATGCACCACGATGATCTACACGAAATTCTAGTCAAGTTACATATAAAGTTCATTAGATTCGGAGCTACGGCCTAGAAGATATGAGCAAAACAAGATAAGCATGGCATTGATGCAAAATGCATACAAACATCAAGCAAACACCTCAAAAAAAGGATGCAACATGATAATATGAAACTACATGCAAAATCAAGCAAGTTTCATATAGAGCACACTCAAAACGGAGCAACGGTTCAACACATACACCCTATACAAGTTATAGCAACAATCTGTCCAAAACAGCAACTAGGCATCTAGCAAGCACCAAAGCAACATGCTACAGCACCATAACAGGATAACAAAAGGCATGGGCATGATGTACAGGTAAATCATTACAAAACATGAACACTGAGCTAACTCCAGAAATCACTAGAAGATGCTCAAACACACATGGCAAGATTGCAAATAATAACAGTTTCAGACTTATCAGGAAATAACATCAGGTTGCAATGTTTAGAGCTATCAAACAACATGTTACATGAAGCTATCAAGTCAAACTAGAGCAAGGCAAGAATCTACTCAAAGCATAGAATAAAAGTCCCTTACTGACCATAAGCCAAAAAGGATCAGAAAATATGATGGCACCCATGTAAACATGGCAAGTTATATTACAGATTCATACATGGCAGGAACAACGATAAGTAGGCATGTTGGTGAGCTTCAACCACTCACCACAGAGCAATACATGGCATGGAAAGGCAACTAAAAGTAAGAAGGCATGGCATAGAAGCTATACATGGAAAGAACAACATCATAGCATACACGGATCAACTACAACAACCTTGGCAAAATTGAATAACATGTAAACAATCTGCCAGGAAACATTTTATAGCAAAAGTATAGCTCGATTGACTCAAGCTATGGCACTCCATAATTACAAACAAGGGCATGGTTGGATAGAGCAAGACATGTATAACAAATCATCCTTACTGAAGTATCTCAAAATAAGTATGGATCTCTCGGTAGCATCAGGTTTACATGGCATAAAAATATCAGCAGAATAGGGGCTGAAATCAGCAACATCATGAAGCCTAGTTTGCATGCTTGTGCTAGTCACCACAGAGATCACAAAAAAACATGGCATACACCCCTGTAAAGATGACATGGCATATTACAAAACACATGTAGGACTCAAGTCCATAGGATGCACACATCAATCACGGCAAAAATGACAAAAGTGCATGTACTGATAAGAATCTGAAACTAACATCACATAGCCCTCTTGCAAAAGCATTTCGGGCATCAAGATGAGCTCAAATGAAAATGATGCAATGAGATGAAATGATCTACTCTTCGAGGCGAACAATTTGACATATTATACGCGCAAAATGGAGATACGGATGGAGAGTTATGATGCGATGAAAATGCATGAAAATATCAGCAAATCTGGGACTTGGTAAATTCGGGGGAGAGGAAAAGTCAACCGCGGGATCCGGATCGGGCCGCGGTTTTCGAAGATGGCCGGAGCAGGGCGTGGTGGTGGCCGGAGAGAGGAGAGGCCGGGGCGGCCGGAGGGGCGCGCGAAGGCGGGCGACGGGCGCCGAGTCCGGCGAGGAGAGGCCGGCGACGCTGGGCGCGGAGGCGGTTGCGGAGCTCGCTGCTCCTGTGACGGCGGCGGGCGACGGTGGAGAGATCCGGCGGCCGGAGGCTGGCGCGCCTGGCGGCGAGGGTGAGGCGGCGGCGGGGCCAGCTCCGAAGCGCGGAGCAACGGCAGCAGTGGGCGCCGGGCCGGGCGGACGGGCACGGGCGGCGGCGACGGGCCCCGCTGGCCTCGCGATGGGCTCAGGCAAAGGCTGTGGCATGGGCGGGAACGGCGGTGGAGGCCAGGTGGCGGGCGCGGGTTGGTCGAGGGGCGGCGGACATGTCCGGCGGCGGGATGGACATGTCCGGCGCGCGGAGGGGGAGGTTGGCTAGGGTTAGGGGCGAATTCATCCGCGAATTTCGGAGGGGTAGATGTATTTATAGGTAGAGGGAGCTTGGAGACTCCAAATGAGGAGCGGTTTTCGGCCACGCGATCGTGATCGAACGACCGAGAGCATGGAGGGGAGTTTGCTGGGTTTTGGGCCACTCTGAAGGGGTGTTGGGCTGCAATACGAAAGAGGCTTTTGCGGTTACCCGGTTAACCGTTGGAGTACCAAACGACCTCCAAATGATCCGAAACTTGACAAGCGGTTCACGGTGCTATACCAAGGCCGGATGACAAACCTCGGTCCATTCCGAGACCGTTTAACACCCGCACATGAAAAGAGGTAAAAGGGGGCGCCGGGAGACATAGGAGTGCCGGATTGCAAAACGGACAACGGGGAAAATGCTCGGATGCATGAGACGAACACGTATGCAAATGCGATGCACATGATGACATGATAAAAATGCAGATGATGACATGGCAAAGTGCAACACGCAAGCAAATGACATGGCAACGACGGCGAATAACTGGCGGACACCTGGCGCATCGAATCCGGGGCGTTACAGTTCGCTCCTACTGCTCGCACCGCTACTCGTCGCCTGCCTACCACGGAGGAGTTCCACCATGTCATTGGGCCTACTCCGGTTCATTCTGCACCACCCCTCGTGCCCGCTCAGATTCGAGTTGTCCCACACAGCGCACCTGCTCCACTAACTCAGCGCAGCGCCTCACGTCTGGAGTCTATCTTCGAAGAGGAGGTTGAGTCCCCAGCCTCTCTACGCCTCACCCTTGGCAGGCCAAGGGAAATCCTTACCATCTCCGACTAAGTGCGCTTAGCCGCCATGCGATGTACCGACTTGTCCGATATGTTTATATGTAAATAGGCTGTGAGAAGTAGCTTGTTTGCGCATCATGTAGGATCTGGAGGAGTGCACTAGACTAAATAACATGGCAGGATTTATGTACGCATATCCTGAGTGATGTATTGTATAATTACTGCTTGCGTGTAAGATATCTAACGAACAGTCCTTCTCCGTGCGCAAGCGTATTTTTCTCTTGAAAAAAAATCTTGGAGCATTTGCAACTTTTTGCATCTTCTTGAATTTATTGATTTTTGTGGCTCAATTTCTTTGCTTATGAGTGTTTCAAAATATATCCCAGAGTGAACTATGTCTCGTCCTTGGACGCGCTCTATGCCAACTCCGACAGAGGAAAATTATGGCACACCCCCAGGCAACAATTTCACACAGGGACAGACAAGTCAGCAGGGACGTTGAAACGGCACTTTCCCAAATGTGCCGCCTTTATGAACAAAGTCAGCAGCAACATCGAAATACTGAACCAAGTCATCAATATGGGAAATCACCATGGACGATATCAGCAACAATCAAAATTATCTGAGCTACGAAGACACGTCCCCAAACATTTTCTCACATCGACAAACCTCTTGAAGCCGAGGACTGGCTTGAGACATGGAAAGAAAATTAATCATTGCCCAGTGTTCAGATCTTGAAAAAGTGCTTTATGCTCCGCACTATCTCACCGGAGCAGCCGCGTGCGTGGTGGGAAAATTTCCTACACATGCACCCCAACGAAAATAATATATCATGGGAGGAATTTAAAGAAGGTTTTCGTGGGGCACATATTCCTAAGAGTCTTATGAAGATCAAAAGAGAGAATTTGATGACCTCAAGCAAAGAACAATGATAAAGTGTCGAATACAACAGTCAGTTTACCCTGCTGTCTCGCTACGCCAACGAGGAGCGTATGTCGGAAAACAAAAAGATGGAGAAATTCCTAGACGGTCTGACACCTGCGCTTAAATGCCAATTGGTCGTACACACATTTCCAGATTTTAAGACGCTGGTGGATAAGTCCATTACCTTGGAAAATGAGAGACGCAGCTTGGAAGATTTCCGTAAGCGGAAGAGGGACCAGACTAAACACACCCGCAACCACCGCAGCAAGACAGATGTTCAGAAAAACTGGACACCCAAACCCACGACAAGCGTCTCACGCCCAATCAAGAATTTCCACGCAAGGGACAAGGAGTTCACATACCGCCCAGGCGTTACCTATTACGCTTGTGGAGAAGAAGGGCACTATGCCAAGCAGTGCCCCAAGCCAAGGAACTCGACCCCAAAGCCGAACAACGGAAGCAATAATTCGGCACCAAAGCGCAACAATTTCAACCCAAATAACAACCACAGGAAGGGTCATCTGAACCACGTGACCAAAGAGGAAGCACAAAATGCCCCAGATATCGTACTCGGTACGTTTCCTGTCAACACAATACCTGCCATGGTTTTGTTTGATTCTGGAGCTTCTCACTCATTTGTTTCGAAAAGTTTTGCTTTGCAAAATAATTTTTCGATGCTTCCCTTGGGAAAATCTATGATCATCAAGTCCCCTTGAATTAAGCAAGTTACCCAGAATTATTGCCAGGGTGTGGTTATCGAGTTTGAAGGGTTGAAGTTTCACGCAAATCTTATCGTGTTGGAAAATAAAGGACTGGATGTAATCTTAGGGATGGATTGGTTAACCACCAACAAAGGTTTTATTGACTGCTTCAACAGGACCGTAATTCTCACCCATCACCACGGGAAGACAATAAAGGTTTCAGCCAAGGAAAGAAAAATATCCCGGCAACCGAGATTGAACAAGGTGGATATTTCTAATTGAGCAAGGTTCCAGTAGTGTGTGAATTTCCAGATGTGTTTCCCGAAGAGCTACCAGGCATGCCACCAGATCGAGAGATAGAATTCAGCATTGAGCTAGCACCCGGAACCGCTCCCATATACAAGAAACCATACAGAATGGCACCATCAGAATTGGTAGAACTGAAGAAGCAAATAAAGGAATTATTGGAAAAAGGGTACATACGAGCCAGTTCCTCACCTTGGAGTTCACCAATTTTTTTTGCCAAAAAGAAGGATGGAACGGTGAGATTGTGCATAGACTATCGAGCGCTAAACATGGTCACAATCAAGAACAAATATCCAATGCCACGAATAAATGATTTATTCGATCAACTCGCTAAGGCCAAGGTGTTCTCAAAGATTGACTTGAGATCAGGATACCATCAACTGAAAGTGCGAACCGAAGATATTCCCAAGACAGCTTTCACCTCCAGATACGGATTGTATGAGTTCACCGTAATGCCATTTGGACTAACAAACGCCCCCGAATATTTTGTTCACCTCATGAACAAAGTATTCATGAAGTTTATGGATAAGTTTGTTGTGGTATTTATCAATGATATTCTGGTATACTCCAAAACACCAGAAGAGCACGCTGAACATCTCCGGATTGTACGAGGAGAACTCAGAAAACCATCAAGTTCTTCAAAGTTCAGCGGAGCAACCACACCGAAAGTGAAGCCACTTGGGAAAGAGAGGATTTCCTTCGGGCAGAGCACCCACAATTATTTGAGGATCAGATGGAATCTCGGGGACGAGATTTTTCCTAAGGGGGTAGGTGTTATGACACTCCAAAAATATTCTTTTGGTTTCTTCAAAAAATTTGTTGGATTTGAAGAAGGTCTTCAAAACCCTTCCAAAAATCTCTCTCAAAAGCTTTTTCCCCTTTAGCAAAATTTTTTTTTTTTGCATCTCCTTCAACTCTGGAGTTTGGTTTTTAAATTTTTCTTCTGATTGCCCTCTTCTCAAAATTCCAAGAAAAATATTTCGAGTTTATTTTCTTTCAAAAAGAAACTCTAGGAGTTTTTCATCCTCTCCCATTTTTGAAACCATTCATGATTTGGCCATGCACCACATGGTAAAATCTTCCTAAAAACTTTTCCCTCCACCTTGGGTAATCCAAACATTCTATCTCAACAAGTTCAACCCTCTTCTGAATTTTTATTTCATTTAATTCTTCCCATAATCTTTTCTGTCCATTATTTTTGAGCCTAGGTAATTTGCAAAGCAAGTACCTAAAGGCATTTGAGTTTTGACCTCAAACCAACTCCCTTGGATAGTCCTTGGTACCCACAACCTAGAACAATCAAGATCCACTCCTCTTCTGTTCAAAGATTTCAAATTATAGTCTCTGCAAGTTTGGACCAGATTTGCCAAATTTGGTGAAATTCATATCTACCCTTCTCCAAAAATTCCACAAATATTCAGGAAGCCTCTAGATGCAATGAGAGGCCCCTCCACAAAAAACCAGCTCAAGGAAAAAATCCCTACATGCCTAAATCATTCTGACGAACACCTTACGTGCACTGTTTCTGCTCATCTTCAGTTAAATTCAGAGATTAGTGTCGATCTCCGTCAGAGTTTCAGTCACATGCCCACAGTGCACTTGGCACGTTGCTCACGGCCTAGCTTGCTTGTCCGGAGCCTCACACGCGTGCTTGGCGCGTTCCTAGTGTCGGTGGCACCCTGGCCCGCCTGCGCCGGCGTGTCTTGTGGTGGCCGAACCACCGTAGCGGCCGACAGGGAGCAGAACGGTGGCATAACGCCGTTCGGCGCCGCCCAAACCCCCTGGTGGCTCCGCGTGGCCATTTCCTTTCCAGCGCACGCATGCAGCACCGTCGCCGTGGCCTGGCACGCGCAGAGCGCGTTCTCTGCCGCCGACGGGCCGTGCGGCCGTTCCGTCGAGGATAGGCCGTAACCTCGCCCACCTTGCTGAGTTGGGCACGGGGATGGCACCAGTTCGTCGTCTAGTCGGTGCTCAAACTCCTAAGCCGACCGTGCAGCCACAACGCCGCCGTAATCACCTCGCCCGTTCTCGGCAACCGCCTCGGGCCGGCTATATATAGCACCCCCGAGCTTGCTCTCGCCCTCGCACACCTCCACTACCTCTCCAGACCTCGCCAAGCCCCTGGAAGGGCCTCGAGGGGCTCTTCTTCCCCGACTCCGGCCACCTTGTTCCGCCTCGGCCTCCACCTCGATCCACTCCGGTGAGGTTGTCTCCGGCGCCCTAACCTCGTCAGCAACCCTCTCAAGCAACTAAGAGTCTAACCCCCACTCCAATTTGGTCTTCACAGCTCTCTCCGACGAGGTCCACGACCACCCGAATCGCCGTCCGCCGGAGCAAGCGTCGCCGTCGACGTGGTACTCGCCGGCGACCACCACCACCACCCACAGACGCGGGATGGCGCCCTGAACATGGAGGTACCCTCCGATCTCCTTGCCTCGCCGTGGATCGCCGCCGGCGACCACCGTGGCTCTCGGGCGCCGACGAGCCCCGTCGCTCTCGTTTGAAATTTCAAACCTGACAGGTGGGACCCGCCCGTCAGCCTCTCCTCTGTTTTTTTGAATCGTTTTCGAAAGCGCATTTTGGCAAATACGCTTCCACTGAATCGCTTTTTACGGACTTTTTCGCAAAGCCCCCGGAAGTTTTCTGTTTCATTACAGATGGGTCCTTGGACCAAAACCCTTATAACTTTTGAACAGAAAGGAATTTTTGATTGATTCTTTTTCTGTCCTCTTCAGATTTTTGTCTAGTCTTTTAACATATTTATTTGAAAAATATTTGGATTAACTTTCTGTGACCCACGGTATTTTCGTTAGCGCGTGTATTTTGTGTACCGTAGATACCGAAGAAGGTGACGGAACCGCGAACTTCGCCGAGCTAGACCCCGACTACTCCGAACCAGGAAAGCAAAGTTTGAACTTTTGAAATGATGAGTGTCTGGGCATGTTTGCATTAGTTTGTATCATGGCACGTTCATGAGCATCTCGATGATGGTTTATCTCATTAGAGTTGAGGCTAATGAGCTCGGTAAATTTCCATGAGTTGTTGGAAAGTAGTTGCAAGGCCATGAGTTGGCATGAGTATGGGTAAGATGGCAGTGTTGTAGCATGCCAGGCTTATGCCATATCATTGACCGGTGAAAACATAAATCAGTCAGATTCCCGTCCGTCTTCCCTTTCGTACTACCACCTGTTTCCCGCAAGGGATACGGTTTAGTAAGTTGCAAACCACTTCCTGGTACACACCAAATCGAGAGGCCGGGATGAAGGTTCCATGGCCCTGGATTAAAGCCTTTCATCCGGTCAGGGGGCATGGGTGTTTCCAGTTGGGACCGAGAGGGGAGCACCCCTTAGAGCGCGCGTATATAAATTTGATCCCATGCTATTCGAGATTGTGATCTCCCCGTCTCAAAGTTTTTCTTAAACGCTGTCTAGGGTGATTCCTGGCAACGTGAGGTATGATGGGTGTGTACTAGCTAGTTGTGTTTCTTCCGAAATACCGTAAACGGAACTAGTCCTTCGTGACTACGGAAATCTGTCGACCGTCGAAAATTTTGGTACAAACTCTGCAGAGTTAAAATTCTTGAATCCATATTATTCATATCCAAGCAACCGTGTTCATCTCATCTTGTCAAGTGTTAGTCTTAGTGACAGAAACTCCTGAGAACCATTTGAGTATTAAATGTTTATTTTCCTGTGAATGGACTAACCCGCTTATTGTATAGTGATGAATATTTTCCGTGAGCACTATATCTTGTCAGTTATGAATAATGTATTATAAGCCCTTTCTGCTATCTCGCTCAGACGTCCGTCTGCGGCATTGTTATTACTTTCATTATAAGCCCTTTCTGTGATGTCGCTCAGACGTCCGACTGCGGTATGCATGTATTTTTTTTCAATATAAGCCCTTTATGAGGTGTCTCTTAGACGCCTGATTGTGGCACGTTTTACTTATTTATTCACCCTTCGAGGCGTCGCTTCAGACACCCGATCGGTTTTGAGTTTATCTTCTTTGGGTTTTCGAGCGGACTACCGCCGATTGCCTTCTTATTTATTTTGCTATACTAATTTAATTGAGCATTGTTAAATTTAATCGTGACGCATTCATGCATTCATTTGTTATATCTTTTGTCCGAACTATCTTGCGAGTACTTTCATAGTACTCACCTGGCTTGTTGATTTGGCCAGATGCTGACGAAGGCGATCTCATGGATGAAGAGTTCGATAGCGAGTCCGACGCCTAGAGGAATCCCAGTCAGTCTCGTGTGACCCCTGGATTAGTCATTGTGATATATCCGCTTCCGCTACCCAAATAAATTCATCGAGCCTCACCTCGACGCTCGATGAGCCGCCAGTGCAGTAGACTTATTAACCACTCCATTGTGTTATTCCACCAACCACTCATATCTCAAGTCAGTAGTATTTCCACCCCACACCTTTGTGTCATATCCGCCGTCATGTATAATTATCGGCGTGTTTGTAATAATTGGTTGGGCATCCTCAGTCCGACCCTGTAATATTTCAATGCTACTGGCTTCTTGTATCAAAGTTTTGTCTACCGATATGGAGGGTTTTCCTCATATTGGGTTTCATAGGTCGGTTGTTCAGTAAATATTTTTATTGAAAAACCGGTCGTGACACCTTTCCTCCTCATAAGTGCTTCTTCTTCGTCCGTCGTTGCCATGGCCGGTGAGCAGAGCTCTAGGTCGATAACTACTCGTAACAAGGGAGCGGCAACCAAGGCTGCGGAAAAAAAGAGAGGGCTCGCCGCCACGCAGAGACCTCGAAAATCTCTCACGGGCAGGCGATGGCTCCCAGGAGCGCCCTAGCCGCGGAGGCGAACATGCCGACCCGGCGGAGCTGGAGTCGTTATCCCTCGACGGCATGCCCGATCAGCTCAACTAGCACCTCAATAAGCAGAAGGAGTTCATCCAAGGCTTGACGGAGTTGCTAAAGGAGAGCCTCGACGACATGCCCGCTGAGCTCAATCAGCAGGGGAGTTGACCGCTGGCTTGGTGATGCTGCTGAAGAAGAGCATTGCCTCGGAGAAGAAGGCAACCGGCGAAATCCTGCGACTTCAGGAGGAGAAGGCGAAGCTCTACCACGAGATCGACCTGTTGAAGGACAAGAACGCCGGCTGGAAGAAGCTGCATGAGAATAGTAGTTCCTCGATGAAGATGCTGCAGGCCCTCGTCACGGAACAGAAGGAGGAGTTGGCGAAGCTCCGCATCGAGCACCTGGCTGCTGTCAAGCTACGTAATGAGGCCGTGGAACAGATGATGAAGGCTCTCGTCGATAAATCCCGCGTCATGGACATAATGGAGAAGATGGCGGAGGAGACGCGCAAGGAGATGGAGCTCGTGGAGGCGATGAAGAAGCATTTACGACTCCGCGGCGAATTAGATCATTTGGGGTGATAATCTTCATTCTTCTTTTGCTGCTGTGTTTCATCTTTTGCTTCGGGTGTTTCGCCGCACGTGTCACGTTCGGCATGAATAGAACAATGGTTTTTGTTTTTTGAGGGAATGAATAGAACAATGCTAACAATGAGATGACTAGCAAATTAGATCATTTTTTATTGCCATATGGCACTGGGCTGCCGTGTTTCGTGCTCCTCCGTCGCAGTACTACTCCAGTGGAAAACTTGAGTATACCACACGGTTCTTTGCTCCTCCTCGATCAGGTCGTCGGCGCATTTATATGAGCAGTCAAATCACAAGGCCCCGCCTTCCAGCAGTAATGAGCTGTCAAATCGCAAAGGCCCTCGCCTCTCGTGAAACTGACCAAGCTAGACTGCCCTGCCCTCTAGCCTTTAAAAAAATGTATACTTTTGTATAGCAGTAGTATCGATGGATTGCGCCATGGTGCAAAACTTGAAATTAAAAACAAGGTGGTACTACCTCCATCCGGGTTTATTTCGTGCCAAATTTTGACCATAGATTAAACTAACAAAATGTCTACGCATGTCACCAAACATTATATTTTTGAAAACTATGTTCAAGTACGAATCCAATGAGATAATTTTTCTTCACATGCATTAACATTTTGTTAGTTAAATCTTTAGTCAAAATTTGACACAAACTACAAAGGGGACCTATAAACCAGGACGGAGGTAGTACATATAGAGAGCGCTCGTCGCCAAATTATGCATATAGTACTATTAAAAAGGCTAGTCACAATAATGGTGTCCAGCACAACCCACCCCTCAAATAAAACTAAGCACCCTGGAATTCTTTGACAAAACTAAGCACCCTGAAATTCTTTGACAACTAAACTGCTGGCTATATAATGTTGGCCATATATATTGTACGTTTATAATGTGAAGAAACGCGTTCTAGTACTATACCAACTAAAAGATGAAATGTAAGAAATACTAGTATGTATGTCTTGAAGAGTTAAAGTAACAAGAAGAAACATAACATAGTTACATTGGGGCTCGACACAACACCCTCAAATTAAACTAAGCACGCTGAAATTAAACTATGCAACTAATCCGTAGACACTGCATTAGAAGTTTAGAACCGCCATGAGCAACGAAACTGCCACCTTACTCGAAGTCCTCGTCCACGTCCTCGACTTCGTCCTTGTCACTCTTCCTCTTGGCCGATACTTCTTTGCTTGAACCGCCAACTTGGCTGTTGCTCTTCATCCAACCCTTGTAGATATTGAAACAAAGGTAGCCATCCATTGCAACGTACTGGATGTGGTCTATATCTAGTACATTCCGCTACCATGCATGACGATGAAACGTGTATGGAGGTTTCTCCAGTTTACCGTACGTAGGATGAACCATGGCTCTGCCGGTCAGCATTGAAAGTCGACGAGAGGACACCAGCCGATTCTTTTGGAGGTCGAAGGTGTTTCCTACAAAGAGGCCTATCCGACGCAGGACTTCTTTGTCGTTACCAAAGTCTACAGTAACGAATTTGACCAGGTTGCTCTCGAGGAAGTCCTTAAAATCCTGTCACTCAACGTCGACATGGCATATGTGGTAGACAAAGCATAAGTCATGCACGCAAAACTGGATCACGACGGGCTTCTTCCTCTCTTCGTCCTTTAGATCCTTCTCTCGTCCCACGACTATGGTGTACTCAACATCTAGCCTAGCGACCCACTCATCATCTGAGTCTCCGAACATGCGTCTGAAGCGATAAAGGCATCCTTTCACCGTCGCGGAAGTACGGGTGTAGATGACGTCGAACTCATCGCTGGTGATGGTTCTAACCTTGTACTCACCGCTGATCGGGGAGATTTGGGACGCCATGGATTTGGGAGGAGGGTTAGGATTAGTGGAACTGCCGTAATGTGAATGGACGGGACGACTAGGAGCGAACCGCCGTAGTATTAAAGGATGTGCGGGGACGAGTAGGAGCGAACTGCCAGCGTGCGAGTGGCAGTGTAGTGGCTTTCCATTCTCCCATGATACGGGCTTCAGAGAGCCCTTGGATCTGAGATTGAACGGTTGCATGGCGTGATTCTAGACCTATGGGTGAATATCCTATCCTGGAGGGTTATTCTGCAAATTTTTAGCAACTTAGCATGCGACCGTTTGATCTCAGATCCAAGGGCTGCCAGCAGCCCGTATCTTCTTGCCTACCACGACCGTCGTGGCCATTTCATGTGTCGCCCTTGGAGATTTAACACTGTGCGTTAGGCTATCCGATGTTGGCATGTCATACATAGTCATCACTTAGTCACTCATACTACAACAAGGTTGGCTATAAGGTTGGCTATAAGTGTATATTTTTTACTCCTCACTATCTCTTTTTCGTACTCCCTCCGTCCCATAATATAAGAACATTTTGACACTAGTGTAGTGTCAAAACGTTCTTATATAATGGGACTGAGGAGTACTAGTATTTATTGCATTTGCCAAGGAGTGACCTCTTCCAATGAAATGGTGTTGCTAAGTTTGCTTCATTTAATTAGCTATAGACTCAAAATTGTCTTTTCACCTAGGTACACGCTTAGCACCGCTTTCTTCCTTGGGTCACCAAACTAGTCTCTCTCTTCTTGATTAACTTGCCACATCAGACTTTATGCCTATGTGGCAAGCTTAAGCACCTGTAGGAGCAAGTAAGTACAATAGTGCGCTTTACATGGCATTTTGCATATGTGGAGGAAGAGAGGCAAGGAAAAAGTGGAGAAGTGGGCTCTCATGCAAGAGCCAGCCTCTACTACTACATGGTGGAGCATTGGGAGAGGCACCTATATGGAGGTGGTCAGGAATCGGGAGACTCACGCCGGTCGTAGCGCCGCAGTTGAAATGATAATGGCAAGTCAAATCACGGGGCCCCACCTGTCCAGTAGTAACTCGCTGTCAAATCACAAAGCCCTACGTTTGTACCAGCCTACTCCCTCGTCTTCCCGCGTCTCTGTCGACCCGACTAGGCGGAACTGTCCCGCCGCCTACCGGGCAGGAAAAGCCCCGCCCTCGACTTTTAAATAGTATACATTATACTAATTTTGTATCCATGGATTGCGCCCGCGCCATGGAGCAAAGCGTCTAGAAAAGAGCGGTACACATGTACGGAGTATACAGCACGCCCGTCGCGTTCGCGTCCCACCCCAGACGGTCGGTCGGTCTGGCACGCTGCTCTCCGAATGGAACGCGCATCATATTGTGTTCGCACACACATGTGGGACGACAATTGAGAACCGACCATAGGCAAACCCCCACGCCCCGGAAGTCGGGTGACTTAATAGAAGAGGGAGACGAGCGATAGTACTAGAGAGTGTTGTACTACGTTATTGCCTGGACGATCCCTGCCTGACACAGAAGATCAGTTCGTCCATGCATGTGACCAGACTCCAGCAGACACGCCTGGATTGGCTATCGTCTACATATCGTGCAGGCTGTGTTGTACATGTCTGTAGTTGTGGTGAGAAACCTAAAAAAAGGTTTCTTGTCATCTCGTAAAATTAGGTGTCATGTGCTTCGGATCACTGCAAGGGTTAAACAGCGACAACTGAGTTGGGCTAGTCATTGGGGGAACATGCACGAACAGTGACTACTCGTTTGCCATCTAGGTCAAGCCGGCTATGTTAATTAGGACATCTATCGACGGACCCCTTTTCTACGAGTTTATCTTTAATTTGATCTTTGTTCCTCATCTAGTTTGTCCGTCGGGATTCATGTTGTCTCCTTTGGGCAGTGAGGTTATGATTTCTTGTCATGTGGCATTTTTTTCGTGTTATATGTTATAATCCGGTGCTTCAGATCAAAATAACGACAACTGCGCCTCCGGGCCATGTGCATGAAGACTTCTCGACAGTCATTGACGAGGTCAAGCCGGCTCCGGTAGACAAAAGAAAAAAAGTACTACTCCACTATATAGGCAGGAGCCTCCGCGCTTGCTTGCTAGTGTTGCTCTCTTAACACTGTCTCGGCCTCTCCAGATCTAAACACGACAGCGGTGGCCACACTCTCTCTCTTTCTGCTCACCGCTGGTCACAGATCCAGCCGGATCCTCTCTGCCGGGGAAGGTGAGAAGGTGCAACGTTCACGCGGTCGTCCTCGGCGACGGCTCTTACCCACTGCTGGGCGCGTCCCGATCAGCCTGCCTTGCCGTTCTCTCCCAAGCACCGCTGGGAGGGCCTCCGACCCCTTCTTCCTCGCTGCCATAGTGTGGGCAGATCCGGCCTCCCGCGGCCCACCTAGCGACATCCCGGCGACCATTAGGTATAACTTCCTTCGAAACCGGGCTTGCTCTACTTCCCGAGCTCCCGACGTCGCTGCATTTGTAACTTTTACTATTTCTCAGGCCCCCTCGTAGATAGGATCGGTCGGCTGTTCGAAAACCACCTAATTTTTTTACGTTTAAGAGGTAAAACTAGTTCATGCACTCGAATCTAGTACTACTTGGTTCAAACAAGGAAGAAAGGGGGTGGGTGTGGGGGAGGATTTGTTACCTGAATCTAGGACTTGGTCGAAAGAGGAAATAATGGGGCGTAAAAGTAGCGTAGACCTGCTATCCAACTGGTCTCTAGGTCTAATAGGGAAATAAAGGGAAACGCAGTACAAACTCAATATAAACCCAATCTATTGGTTGAAAAAGGAAAGAAAGTGGGGACTGGGGGACAAGTCAACAGAGTAAGTCCAGCACTAGATTTGCTAGCCTCACACAATATAAGGTGGCTATACTGAACAAAAATGGGACCAACCCAGATATCCTGTTTTGATGTTTGTTGCCCCGAGCCACTCTTATGTAATGCCACTGGTAAAATGTAGCAATCGACCGTTAAAAGTAAGGACACGTTAAACCAATATTGTTTTCAATGTAATGCCTCCAGTAATATGAATCAATGGCACTTCTTTACATGTCCTGCTAAAATTTCCCATTAAGATAAGTTGGTTCTTTTCGTTACAAATGCAACTATCCTGGTCCGCCTACTCTCCCGCGCCCAAAGTAATGTCATATTTAACGGTTGTCATAGTTAATCCTAATGGCCACACTAATATCTAGCAATGCCACTACTTTAGAAATTGCTAATGTCCTTGTAGGATTGCCATTCAGATAAGGAACATGCTTCTTTCCATTTGATGCATGTTTCATCACTTGTTAGTCACCCTCCTTTCCCCCTTTTTTGTGCAAACAGAGATATACATTTCACGCTTGATCTTAGTTGAACTACACAAATGATATCCAAATTATAGTTGAGCATTCCAGGAGCTTCACAACCAACCTTGATGTTGCTCAATTTTACTGCAACTAATGAAGAAGAAGCTCTGTGTATTTCGTTTTCTGATGGAAATGGAACCGGGGCTGGAGCCCTTTTCTTAAAAAAAATTTGAAGAAGAAGCTGCTAGCTCACGGGAAATTGCTTCATTTTAGGTGAACTGCACCAAAAGGTCCCATGAATTGAATCATCCATGTTGGTGACTGAAAGAGCCAGCTTCAGATCCCGATCTAAGCACCCGGGCTCCATCCTTGCGACGCACGGTACACCTCGCTTGCCACCTGCTCAACCCTAGTGTCACCGATAAAATGAAGTAATAATACAGTTAAAATAGAGCGAGTGTCATCTCTATCATTTCATTTCCAATGTAGATAAAGGAAGTGCTTCTCTTTGTTAAAGTATGTTTCATCAACTAGTCCCATTGTTAATGTTTAAGCGTTCGCAAACGGGATGCTTAATTTTAGTTGATATGTACAAAAATAGAGATTTGAATGTCTCAAGGCGCCTCCTTGTACTACTGCTATACATCGATGTTCATCTTTGGCGAAGGAGTATCGGGAGACTTGGGACAATGTCCAAGATGAGGCGTCAGAGGCCCATCTCGCCCTCGCAAGACATGGCATACTATGATACTATCGCAATATTTTCTTCTATTTATTTTGTGTGTTTCATCAACTAGTGCCACTATAATGTAATCACGCTTTTCCATTATCTATGCAAACAGGGTTATTCAGCTGCATTTTGGTGGAACTGCACAAATGTACGTATGGAACCGGCATATATGCAGAGTGCGAGGTGTGCCAAGTAAAAATTACCGACACCAACCATGCTGCATGCACGCATTGGCATCCACCACCACCAGTGGGATGTGTGGCGCTCTCTGTGGCGGAACTTTCTCGGCACCAAATACTCTAACCAAATACTAGTAGCTTATATTGGCAGTTTTCTAGGGAGTACTCTTTTCTGAAAGAAGCACCAATCTATTTTTCTTTATTTGCACACTGTGTCACAACTTTGACCCAAAGGTCCAGAGCTATTTTAGGGTGATTGGCATAGTACTCGGAGACTGATTGTAAGCATGATTTTCATTAGCTGTCACACTGATTGTAAGCATGAGCAGGTGGAAGATTAGGTTAGTTCGAAGCTTACCTTGAACCCTACCGCCATCGTTGAAATGAGGCGAGCGTCGAGGGAACCGTGGAGAATGGCGGGGAAGCGACGTCGCGCCATCCGGCCTCCTCTTGCGGTGGGAGAATGAATACTCCTATGGCTCCGGCTGGCTCTGCACCCTCACGAACGGCACACCATACTCGATCGATTCGTTATCCTCTGGGTGCTCGACCTTCGACCTGTACGCCCACCACCTCTGCCTGATTGTCGCCTCGGGCGAATCTATCTGCTCCATCGCCCATAGGAGATACTCGATGAACTCGGAGGACTGCGGCGTGACTGCTGCCGAGGAGTACATGTACATCACCGCCCTCATCTCCGCCGTCTCGTTCTTTCGCATACATTTCCACATGGCCCACACTGTCCTTGAAATCTCCCACTCATTGTCAAACCAACTAAGGATCTCCTTCAACCTGGCTAAATTTGCCTGGTCGCCGCCGGCGATCTGCCTGATTCGCTGCTGCATCCTCTCCATAGATGTCCTTCTGAGTGGTCCGGTGCTAGCTCTGGAAGATGGGAGGAGAGACGGTGGTCTTGCAATAGATAATAGGGAGAGGAGAGGAGGTGGTTTTGGAATGGAGATGATGGAGAGGAGAGGAGGTGGTTTTGCAAGGAGAGAAGATCAGAAGAGGGAGAGGCGAGACGCTGGTTTTGGAATGGTGATGCTGGAGAGGAGAGGAGGTGGTTTTGGAATGGAGATGATGGAGAGGAGAGGAGGTGGTTTTGCAATGGAGAAGATCAGAAGAGGGAGAGGCGAGACGGTGGTTTTGGAATAGAGATGATGGAGAGGAGAGGAGGTGGTTTTGCAATGGAGAAGAGGGAGTGGAGCGTGCGGCAGCGATTTAGGATTGGGCGAGAGGGTCGGCGCGATGTGACTGGATCAAAATCAAAATCAATTTACCCTTCAATTAAGAAAGCGACCCACATTAACTAGTCTCCCTTTTATTCTGGGTCATAATTGACCATGATTTTCGCACATAAAATATATGTTATACGTTGCAAAAATAATATAATTTGAAATTACATTCAGATACGAACCAAATGATACAATTTTTGGTGACATGCATTCACATTTTGCTTGTCAAATACAGTACATGGTCAAACTTTGACCCAAAATACGCAAAACAACAAAAAAATACTTCCAAGACCAGCGTCGCTCTTACGCTCTTCTCCTCTTAAACCACTGCCGCTCCTCTCCTGTTCCAATCTAAATCCAGCGCCGCTCCT
Source organism: Aegilops longissima (assembly GCA_021605205.1). NCBI lineage: Eukaryota > Viridiplantae > Streptophyta > Magnoliopsida > Poales > Poaceae > Aegilops > Aegilops longissima. The sequence continues at coordinate 328,076,654 of CM038679.1, read as the reverse complement.
CTCCTCTTCCATTTCAAAACCACCGCCCCTCCTCTCCTGTTCCAGTCCAAAACTGTAGGATCTTGAGAAGAGGTGTCTAGAGGGGGGATTAGACACTAAGTACCAAAGTTGCAGTTTTTAACTTCTTTTAGGTTTAAGTGGAGTTTAGGCACAAGTTTAACATTCTCAATACATAACAAGCAAGCATGCAAAGAGTATATAGGCAGCGGAAAATAAAGCATGCAACTTGCAAGAATGTAAAGTGAAGGGTTTGGAGAATTCAAACGCAATTGGAGACACGGATGTTTTTGTCGTGGTTCCGATAGGTGGTGCTATCGTACATCCACGTTGATGGAGACTTCAACCCACGAAGGGTAACGGTTGCGCGATTCCACGGAGGGCTGCACCCACGAAGGGTCCACGAAGAAGCAACCTTGTCTATCCCACCATGGCCGTCGCCCACGAAGGACTTGCCTCACTAGCGGTAGATCTTCACGAAGTAGGCAATCTCCTTGCCCTCACAAACTCCTTGGTTCAACTCCACAATCTTGTCAGAGGCTCCCAAGTGACACCTAGCCAATCTAGGAGACACCACTCTCCAAGAAGTAACAAATGGTGTGTTGATGATGAACTCCTTGCTCTTGTGCTTCAAGTGATAGTCTCCCCAACACTCAACTCTCTCTCATAGGATTTGGATTTGGTGGAAAGAAGATTTGAGTGGAAAGCAACTTGGGGAAGGCTAGAGATCAAGATTCATATGGTTGGAATGGAATATCTTGGCCTCAACACATGAGTAGGTAGTTCTCTCTCGTAAATAGGATCTTTGGAAGTGTAGGCTTGTTTCGATGGCTCTCTCCACCAATGAAGAGGAGGTGGAGGGTATATATAGCCTCCACACAAAATCTAACTGTTACACACAATTTACTAAACTCGGTGGGACCGAATCATAAAACTCGGTCGGACCGATTTAGTAAACCTAGTGACCGTTAGGGTTTTCGGTGGGACAGACATGCAACTCGGTGGGACCGATATGGTTAGGGTTAGGGCATAACGTAATCTCGGTGAGACTGACATACAAACTCGGTGAGACCGAATTTGGTAATTAGCTAACCGAGAGTTGGTCGTAAACTCGGTGGGACGATTTGCTCTTCGGTGAGACCGAAAAGTTCTGTAAGGGAAACATAGAGTTTACATTGTAATCTCGGTAGTACCGATTGCACAAAATCGGTGAGACCGATTTTGGTAATGGACATACACAGAGAGATTGCAATCCCAACTCGGTGAGACCAAGATCCCTATCGGTGAAACCGATTTGCCTAGCGTTTGTGTCAGTGGCTACGACATCTGAACTCGGTGGCGCCGGATAGAAAGAATCGGTAGGGCCGAGTTTGACTTTAGGTTTAGGTCATATATGTGGAAGTGAGAAAGTAGTGGAGGGTTTTGGAGCATATCACTAAGCACATGAAGCAAGAGGCTCATTAAGCAACACCTCATCCCTCCTTGATAGTATTGGCTTTTCCTATAGACTCAATGTGATCTTGGATCACTAAAATGTAAAATGAAGAGTCTTGAGCTTGAGGATTAAGCCAATCCTTTGTCCTTAGCATCTTGAAGGAGTTCCCACAACCTTAAGTCCATCCCACTCTATTGTTGAACTTATCTGAAACATACTAGATAAAGGTGTTAGTCCAACAAGGGATATGTTGACATTAATTACCAAAACCACCTAGGGAGCACTTGTGCTTTCAAAAACTAGCGTCGCTCCTCTCCCATTCTAATCCAAAACCAGCGCTGCTCCTCTCCTCTTCCATTCAAAAACCACCACCGGCGAGTGAAGGTGCTATGGAGAAGTAGATCGATGGAGGAGTACAACCGATACGTGAGGATCGCAGACGGCGACCCTGTGAAGCTAGCTAGGATGTTGGAGCTACAGTCTTGGTTTGACAACAAGGACCAACTAGCGGCGACAGTGACATCCATGGCCAAATATCTGCAACAGAGCGAAAAGGCGGCGATACTCCCGGAGGGAGTCGCGCCGGAGTACACAGAGCTGCTCCTCTGGGCCATGGAGCAAACAGATTCACCGAATCCGATCGTGAGGGAGCAGTGGTGGGAGTATCGATCCCAGATGGAGCATCCACCAGAGATTGAAGGATGGAGCATCTACAGGTGCCGTTTGTGAGGGTGTCTGCCGGAGCGAGCGGTGGAGTCTTCGTCGACCGAACCCAACTGCAAGAGGAGAAAAGCAGTTGGCTGACGACGCTTCCTCGCCATCGTCTCCCTCGCCGTTCACATCGTCTCACAGGGCGGCTGTCTGCCGCCGAGGAATAGGAGGGGCTGCCCCCAGCCCAATAGTCGGGCAGGTTGTGAATTGTCAGGAGGAGCTTAGGGTTGTCAGTATTTGCATTTTGTGAATTGTGTTTTCTGTTGTGTATTTTGGGAGTACTTTCAGATATGAATGTTTTTTGAATTTCAGATTTGCAGTATTGAGCATATGAAGAATTTTATGAATTCTAGAGATCTATTTTTAGCACTTAAAAAATGTAGTTTCATAGGAGTATAAAAGTGCAGATGAGAAGAAACTGCAAGTTTCAGTTTTAGATAAGAAACTGCAAGTTCAGTTTCAGATAAGAAACTGCAACTTTCAGAGGCAGAGCATTTATATTAACACGGCCTTTTGAAACAGGATAAAGATCATGTTGGAAGTTTTATTCATGGTCGAAAATGGAACTACCAGCCAGTTAACGTCATGCTGATCAACATTCATGCATAGCTCATCTTCGTATGATGCACATTCAAAATGCCCACACAAATGTCGAGTGTGCAAAACACAGAGAAAACGAGGGACGAAGTTTTGGCAAGTGTTGGACGTGGTTTTGGGCTACCCCGTCTAGGCTTTCATTTTTAACATGCGCAGCCCACGACCTCGGATGGGAGGGCCTGTTTGTATTTTCTTAGGGCCATCATGTATCGACCGGCCTATGGACCTCCTATCCGAGGTTTTATTTTTGGCAGCCAAATTTATGTATTTTTTTGCAGAAAACGCAGAGGTTGGCTCTATTTTTCTATATAAGAATAGGAACGCCAGGTACAACTTATGTTTCCCATCTAACTATATTATATATATTCAAATTATTTTATATGTTATTATATATTATTTTTATTGTCATCATATATTTAACAGATACTTACATATGTAAGAAAACAATATCCCACATCTTATTGACTTATAAAATAATTTCTTACCAAATAAAATCCTGGATTGTTTTGGTACGAAAATCCTAGTGATTGTGTATGTAAGCTTGGTAAGATTTAAGGACTAATGTAATAATATCACTTATTATTTAAATATATTTATAACAAAATGCTCAACCCTTTTTTATTTTTTGATAACATTGCTGGCCCAACCCAATATTATAATTAGAATTAGCCCAGGAAAATCGTGTATTTCGAGAAAGTGCAAATGGCCTGTAATTTTTTAGGAACTAAAATAAATGGGCCGGATGGACGCTACATTAATTGTTCATCCAGCCCAGCTAATGGCTGTTATTGAAAAAAAAAGATCAAAATGACTGTAAATTCTACCGCGCAAAAAAAAGACTGTAAATTCTGAAAAAATGGGTTGAATACGTGCCACAGTTTTGGAGGCTGAAATGTGGGCCAATAGGTCGAAGCCAATGCAAGTCGTTGTCAATTTCGTCAACAAATGATTCTGACATGTTAGCTGTTGGATTTACATCCAACGACCGACATCCATCTTCAATCTCTCGTCTTCTTCTCCAGCGCCGCCGGGACAACCTCTCGCCTCCTGCTGCTAGCAGCTCTGCTTAGCACGCTTCGCTATGAAGCGCTACTCCACCGTTGGCCAGGCCATCCCTCCACCCTTCCACACCTCCTGTTCTTCTCCACCGACTACCGAACCACACCGCACTAGAACCAGTTAACCCTCGTACACCTCTCCGTCTGCGACTATACTTCAGCGTCTTCCCAACTTCGGCTCGTTGCTGTCCGGGGCCTCGCCGTAGTCCACTACCTTGGATGCGATCGGCGTGGCGTGGTCAACGTGGTCAACGAACGACACCATCGGAAGTAGACTGTGTGTGGAGAGGCTGACAGCTGTGTCCACGGCCGCACACAAGGAAATGCCTCCTTATTACGTGCAAAATAATGATTCCTCCACCTAACATCTGGGACCCACCGGAAGGGCCTCTGTATTTCGTGAAAAAAAACTTGCCCCCCGCTGACTTGTCGGACCCACTAGCTATCTTCGCACGCAAGGAAGTGCCTCCTTATTACGCACAAAAAATGAATACTCCCCCTGCCAGCTGGAACCCAGCATACTAGGAGGCTGACTTGTGGGCTTACCAAGTTTACGGGGACGGAGGGCTATGTCAACTTAGTCAATATGAACAATTCTAGCTCCTGTTACCATACGATGTTCATCCAACAGTTGTAGTGCTTCTTCAACCTCTGGTCTTCTTGCTCCAGCCGCCCAAACCAGCGCGGGTCGTGCTTCGTGCTCCTGCCTCCCGTGGCCGGCTGTGATGCCGCGGAGGCCTCACCGCCCACTACTACTCCCACCGCTGGCCAGGCCATCCTCTACTCACCCACACCCTCGTTATTCTGGCGGCGATGAAGCCTCACACCGCAGCCGAACCAATGAACTGTCAGACTCCCGGCTCGGAGTGCTGCGTCTTCCCGGCCCGAAGTCGTCCCCTTCCTAGGCTCGCCGCCGCCCACTGCCGTGGTGCTCTCGGCGTGGCGTGGTCAATATGGTCAAGGAATGACTTCCATCGGACGTGGATCAGACGTGGAGAGGCCGACAGTTGGGTCCACGGCCGCAGCAAGGAAGTGCCTCCTTATTACGCTGAAAATAATGATTCCTCCACGATAGCGGGACCCACCGGACGGGCCACCGATTTCGTGAAAAAAGCCCGACCGCTGGGACCCACCACTACATCTTCGCGACGCAAGGAAGTGCGCCCGGCGAAAAAACGATTCGTCCCTTGACTGCTGGGACCCACCAGCTACATCTTCGCACGCAAGGAAGTGCGTTCGGGCGAAAAAAACGATTCACCCCTGACTACTGGGACCACCAGCTACATCTTCACACGCAAAGGAAGTGCGTCCGGGCAAAAAAAAAACGATTCACCCCTCTGACTGCTGGGACCCACCAGCTACATTTTCGCACGCAAGGAACCGCCGATACCGACCCACCTGGTCGAAGCGCATATAGCGTTGTCATTCGGTCGTGAACGTGTACGTACATATATACTGGTCGATGTAGAGGCGCACACGTGTCGTAGTAGAGGCGCGTACGTGTCATAGTAGAGGCGCGCACGTAGCATGTACACGTACGTACAGCGGCCAGGGCGCTAGAAAGAAAATACGGCCACATACGTACATGGCTGGGTCGGAACGGAGAAACAGAGCCGTTGTCGTGTTCATGGGGAGGCAACGGAATGCGTCGTGTTCATGGGGAGGCAACGGAATGCCTCGTGTTCATCGGGAGGCAATGGAACGCGTGGGGGCCAACCGGCTTGGACGGAATAGGCGATGGAAACGAGGCCTGGCGTACTGCAGAACGGAGGAAACGGCCTTGTGTTCGACCGGCCACGTTCGGAAAGGGGTCCTGTTGATCAGGAGGGGTGTGGCGTACCGCAAAACAGAGGAAACGGACCTCCTACGGTCGAAACGGGGGTCCTGTTGATCGGGAGGGGTGTGGCGTACCGCAAAACGGACGAAACAGACCTCCTACAGTCGAAACGGGGGTCATGTTGATCGGGAGGGGTGTGGCGTACCGCAACACGGACGAAACGGACTTGTGTTGGAGCGCTAAGGTCGAAACGGGGGTCCTGTTCATCGGGAGGGGTGTGGCATACCGCAAAACGGGACTCCACGGGATACTGTTCATCTCCACCGTCGACCTCCTCTAGCCTCCACGGGGGACCGTCGACCTCCTCCAGCCTCCACGGGCTCCTGTTCATCCAGCCTCCACCGCGTGCTACTCCACCGGCTACTGTTCAACCACCCCTCCATCGTCTACTGTTCATCCAGCCCTCCACATCATGGGGTCCTTTTCAACTACCCCTCCACGGCCACCCTTCCACCGTCTACTGTTCATCCAGCCCTCCACACCACGGGGTCCTGTTCATCCAGAGGCAACGCCACCGCCATCGCTCATCCAACCCCCGCAATCCTCACTATTCATCCAATCGACCGCTTCGATTAGCAGCAGAGCGGCGAATCGCCCATCGGGTTTAGTAAACAGCCATCGATCAATCGCCGGGTTTAGTAACGCGAGTTCGCAGGCAATCGCCGGTTCGATTAGAGCCCAACGCCTCGCTTCGGGTTCGATTAGAGCTAATGCCTCGCACACATGCGCCAGACGTGTATGAGAGAAAGCGCGATCGCCGCCCCCGACCTCCCACCGTAACCGCAACTCCCCAAATTTTCCTCGCCTCGCTTCTACCACGGTTTTTCTGTCATGGACGGCCCAAAGAATGTCATGCAGCTGCGTCTCCGGCCTGCCCAGGACGAAAAGCCCATTTTCTGTCATGATTTTTTGTCATAGAAGTAGGAGCCCACCACATCTATGATGATACCGGGTTATGTCACAATTATCGTCATAGAAGTGTCATATGTATGACAAAAATTTTCATTCGGCCCAAAATGTCACGTATGTGTCTTTTTTTTGTAGTGTTGGTCGCGAACCTGAGGTGTGGTTCATCCAGTTGCCGCATCCAGGCCCCGTGATAGGATACGGGACGTGTTCAATTGGCATCCTGCTTCATCTTTTCGTAGTATGGGTCAATGATGGCCGAGGCGAGTTCAACCAGGGAGTCCTTCTTTGTGTTGTCCCAGACCTTGTAGTGCTCACGGATTTCGACAAGGTTCTTGCAGGCCAAGCCCGTAACCCTGAGCGCTTTTACATCGTCAGTGGTTTCCACCATAGCGAACTTGTAGTCGGTGCTGTTGACATACCTAGAGAAACGGTCGCAAGGCTCTGTGGCCATGAAGTAATGGTAGATGAGGACATGATGGCAAACACACAATTGGGTGATGGCAACCTTCTGATCTATGTTGGGACGACCACCGGTGTAGTGGAGGTTGATGCCGACCAACTTGTACTTGTCTCAAGCAAGAAACTGCTCAACGGTGTTGATGTAGTCGTCCACCACGGCCGGGTCAATGGTGTACACCACCGAGAGATCCGTCTCCCTCGTGTGGGTCTCCACTTTATGCTCGCCGAACTCCATTGGAGCGTCGCTAGACATCCCCTCTCTATGTGTCATCGTGGGTGTGCTTGTTGTGTTGTCGGACGCTATCGAAAGGTTGAAGAGACTAAGGTTATTATAATGGCCACGGGAATTAAAGGGGAAACCGGATGGCCTGGAATATCGGCACGCCTGGATGGCAGTTCTAATTTTTAGCGCGTAACTCCACCGTGTCACACGTAGCTGCATCGTGGTGACACACGCGGTGCAACCACATGCATATGGGGCCCTGACGTGCTCGTGTGCAGGCCCAACCACTGGCAGAGCACGCGCGGAGGGACGCGAGCAGAGCTCTCCGCAGTGGCCTCAACGGCGAGCAACCATATACTCCCTTCGTCCCAAAATAAATGTCTTAACCTTAGTACAACTTTGTACGAAAGTTAGTACAAAGTGGAGACACTTATTTTGGGATGGAGGGAGTATATGCATATAGCAGTTGAACACGCAAGGAAAAGTAATCCACAAGTCGAGCGCGTGGAGGTGCACGAGCAGAGCGCGCCGCGGCGCCTAACGGCGAGCACAGTGCACCGAGGGACGTGAGTAGAGGCCGACACAGTGATATGTGGCAAATAAGAAGAACTATGCGAGTGATGGCGGAGACATCAAGCACGAATCATATTAGAGTTGTGTGTGTGGTACGTGGCATACAGTTGATCCATCCGAGCTGTTTGTGATGGAATAAGCCGTGTGTGTTGTGCGCAAATGTTGCTGGTAACGGGTTACCTAGTGTGATCCGTGTGCGATGTGATATGCTCTGTCTGTGGAACATCTATGCTCTGTGTATAGAAGAACATCATATATATAATTGTAACAAGACATGATTGCAAGACCAAATTAAACATCCAATTACGTTATATAACAAATACCAAAAATATTGCAAGGTTCAAATTCCAGCATTACAAGGCCCAAATTCAAGGATTACAAGGTTCAAACTATTGAGACACATAAAATTCATCTTCTTCAGAATAGTTTTCATGCATTATTTCTATGAGATCGGCCACCGAGAAGTCATATAGCGACCCGATACAGTGACTTTCGAATAAACTGTCATATCAAGTTACAAACTAAAATTCAGCTTGCCCAGAGCCTTTTCCATTCAGCTGTAGACGCTTGTGCTCTTTAGCAATCCATTCACTTCTGCGCAGTAAATATAGGGCAAACCTCATTACCTTGAGCAACCTTGCTTTCTCAACAAAGAACCTAGCGAATTTAATTTATGGTGTGGTTCCTCGGTACTCGTTAAAAGTAATTTTTGTGAGATGAACATCAAGGCATTCAATGGGATTGTTATGTTCCTCAACATTTTCTACTTTCGGGCCTGCTAGTATCTGCAAACGAAGACAACATATTAGTGCATAGCTGCAGATTTGAACACTCCGGGCCTGTTTGATTGCATGATTTCTAAAATACACAAAAAGAGTGAAATGCCACCTTCAATCTTTCTTGATAAACTTTTATCACGAAAGCATGTCGGGCGAAGGAATAAAACGCGTACAACACTAGCATCTCAAAAAATATATGTATTGAAATCCTCGAAATTTCCTTTAGAAATCATTCTACATTTGTCATTGTAATCAAGGGTAAAATTAACAAAAAATTGAGCTCCGTTGTGGTTAACAATTAACAGGAAAGGAGCCTCACCTAGATGTATAGCTTCTCCATGCAAGGAAAGCATCTAAGGAATCTACCAACTTCATCTAGATCGGGGCTGACAAATTGTAGTGCCAAGATCTTCATTGTGCGCAGAGGCCGGGTCAAGCTTGTGGGAATCATTTTCTGGATGACAAGAGAACATATAGATCAACAACAATTAGATAAAATATGTTGTCTGATAATATATAAGAAGGAGAAGAAGAAGACTGATGTACCTGAACGGATAATGATCCAATAACAAGTTCGTTGAATTCAGCACACGAATAGCCCAACACTGACAATTTCGGTGCGTGAATGGCCCTGATTCTTGCTGGACCTAGTTTATCATGTACATACAATCTCTCGAGGAAAGGTGCATTCTCAATGACAATATCGTGAAACACCTCAACTGACAGCCACATAAATCGCACAAGCATTCGTCGAGGTGATGTGGAGGCTCCTGAACCCATCCATCGCATCAAGACGAAGGTAGTCGAGCGCTGTACAGCCGACGAGCAGGTGCTCCAAATCCTCCTTCGAGATGCGGACGGCAATGAGCTTGAGGTTCTTAAGTTCAGGGAGATGAAGAGCGCACGCGACATCGATATAGGGCAAAATGCACCGCCTGAATGTAGCACGGCGTAGCATGGGCGCGAGGCGGAACATGGACAGTGGCAGCTAGCAAGGATGTCTAGCATGAGGCCTGAGCTCCTTGAGCCTATCCAGGGCTGGGGATAGGAACCAGTACTGTTGGGGATATTACTACTGGGCGTAAACCGGCCAGGAGAGGCCGGGTTAACTTCATCAGTAGTCAAGTATGCTTGAAGCCCGTGAGGATATTCTAAAAGGGCCGAAAGCCCAGAACCGGTTTAAGGCTTGTAGCCGTGAACCTGCATTAGTATGTAACTTGTGTTGTAAGTTAGAAATACTACACTACTGGAATCAGCTACTTTGCCATCTGCCAGCTCTTTGCCATCTGCTAGCAGACGGCAAAGAAGCTCTTTGCCATCAGCTACCCAAAAGCACACGGCAAAGAACTGGCTGATGACAAAGAAAGTCTTTGCCATCAGCCAGTTCTTTGCCGTCGGCTAGCAGACGGCAAAGAGGGAGGGGGCCCCACTGAGGAGCTGCTTAAAAAATACTTAACGGACCCCCCCTCTTTGTTGTCTGCTAGCAGACGTCAAAGAGCAAAAAAGCGGACGGCAAAGAGGGCGGACGGCAAACATTTAACATATCTAACGGTGCGCCCCACCCCGCCCCTCTCTCTCTGTTTCTCTCCCTGCTCCCACACGCGCGCCGCCGCCCCCACCACTCGCCGCCTTGTCGCCCAACCGCCCGCCGCCACCCAGCCCCGCCGCCGCCCCACTGCCCCCCTTGTCGCTTCGCCGCCCTGCCGTCAAGCACGCCTTGACCCCCATGCCCACCGCCCCCCGTCCCGTCGCCCCGCCCGCCCTGCTCGCCTCGGCGCCTGCCAGTCCCCCAGCCTCACGCCCTGGCCCAGCGGCGCCGCCCAGCCGCCGCCCGCCACCTCCTCCACCTGCCACCTCCTCCACCGGCCCAGTGAGCTCTACCTCCTCCGTTTTCCTTTTTTTTCTGTTTTTGAGTTTTAGGTTTATGTTTAGTTTAGATTAGTTTTAGTTTTAGTTTTAGGTTTAGGTTTAGTTTTAGTTTAGTTTTAGGTTTAGATTTAGTTTTTCCTTTTTTTTCTGTTTTTTAGTTTTAGGTTTATGTTTAGTTTAGATTTAGTTTTAGTTTTAGTTTTAGTTTTAGATTTAGGTTTAGTTTTAGGTTTAGTTCAGTTTTAGGAAAGAAGAAGAAAAAAACAGGAGAGGAGGAGAAGAAGAAGAGGAAAAAGGAAAGGAAGAAGAAGAGGAGGAGGAGGAGAAGAAAAAAGAAGAAGAGGAAGAAGAAGAAGAAAAAAGAGGAGAGGAGGAGAAGAAGAAGAGGAAAAAGGAAAGGAGGAAGAAGAAGAAGAAGAAGAAGAAGGAAAAAAAGGAAGAAAAGGAAGAAAAGGAAGAAGAGGAAGAAGAAGAAAAGGAAAAAAGAGGGAAAAAACCCCGACCCGACACGGCACCCCGACCCCGACCCGGCACCCCGACACGACACCCCGACCCCGAGACCCCGACCCCGACACCCCGACCCCGACACCGACACCCCGACCCCGAGCCTGACCCGACACCCCGACCCCGACACCGACACGGCACCGCGACCCCGACCCGGCACGGTATCCATGGACAGCCGAGTATGTAGATTGGGTTCGTTTTCCCATATGCTTTTCTCGGACGCATAAATTTGTCTGATTGCCTTCTGTTGTTCTCCGGGCACACATCCTCTCTGCTTATTGCGAGACGTGTATCGAGAGAACAATGGGGAGGTGCTGCCAAATTTTGCGTTGATCCGAGCATAGCATGGGAAAATGAACCCAATCTACACATACACGGGTGGGATTAGGACCTATCATTACCTATTACGAGTGTAGGTTGCATGGACGTAATAAAATTGACAAAGTAGATCAAGCGATGAATATATACATGGTGTATTACATATATAATTGTTGTGTGTCCAGAGCTCGAAAGTCAAGATGAGTGATCGTGCGTGGATGTATACCGTCACACTGGTCAAAACAAATGGAGCGCTGAATGGTTCACAAAAACCAAGGGGTTTGTGCAAGCCGATTGCAAATGGCCGAAGAAAACCTGGTGCCCCTGTTTGGTGCGGCAATTGGGAAAAGAGGACAGAGGCTGAAATGGGCAAACACCTGCAGAAGAGTGGTTTTACGCCCGATTATACGGTGTGGACATTTCATTGTGAGTCTGCCTAACGTGACCGAGCTGAGGTGGATCATCGCCGCACCGACGAGCATGGTACCGGATGGAAAACATGGTGCAAGACTACGATGATGCTCGGATTCGGACGAGGAGATGGAGGAATCTGCAAATGCCTTCAATGAAATGTTGGAGTCTTCAAAGCGTTCGCTCCACGAGCACACCGAGCTTTGTCGCTTGGATGCCATCTCACAAGTAATGGCTCAAGGCTCAGTTCAACTTGGGCTGAGAATGCTATGACGCAATTATGACAGATTTGGACGCTTTCTACCCAAAGGCCATGTAATGCCCGCAAACCTGTACCAGTCGGACAAAATCCTCCGCAATCAAGATGCCCTATGAGAAGATACATGCCTGTGAGAAAGGATGTGCCTTATTTAGGCTTGACTATGCGGACTTGAACTATTGTCCCATTTGCAAGTCTTCCGTATATTGTGGTAGACAACGGTATGGGTGAGAAGACACGACCAAAATCCCGTTAGTGTTCTTGGTATATGCCAATCGTATCAAGACTTCAACATCTTTTTATGGTCGAAGAGACGGCCGCATGATGACATGGCACAAAACAGGAAAAGAACCGAACTAGATACGATGGGAATCGATGATGGTACACACATCGGATGGTGTTGCGTGGAAAAAGTTTGATGAATTACATGTCGACAAAGCGGCAGATCCGAGGCATCCTCGAGTCGGCATCAAGACGGATGGGTTCAGTGTGTTTGGTATGACGGCAGCCCAATACAGTTGTTGGCTCGTATTTTCTTTCCACACAATCTCCCTCCCCCACCCCGGACAAATTATGCAAAGAAAGAACATTTTCCGACGTTGATAATTCCAGGCCCAACTATCCGGGAAAAATATGAATGTGTACATGCAGCCGCTTAAGGACGAATTGCAAGAAGCACAGGATAATGGGTTCAAGACATACGACGCCTATAGAAAACGGAACTTCATAATGCGTGTTCGGTACATGTACCGACGATGACTTGCCGGGCGATGCGCTATTAGTTGGCTGGTGTGTGCATGGAAGGTTCCGTGCCCCACATGCAAGGGAGCTCTTGAGTTTCGTTGGCTCGTGCGGTTGCAAGTTTTCTTGCTTCCACATGCATAGACAGTTCCTCGATCCTCGCCATAAGTTCAGGAAAGACAAGAAGAACTTCATCGAGGTAGAGTTGTCAAAACTCGCACCACCTACATTGATAGGCCAATGCACTGGTCGCTTAAACGCCTCGAGCGCATCCATAGCGCCCGTGGTACTTCAAGGGGTATAATACTAAGCACGCGTGGACTCACAAAACATGCTTATGGGATCTGCCTTACTTCAAAGACCTCCTTTGCCCACACAACGTCGACGTGATGCACACCGAGAAGAATATCGCCGAGGCACTTTTTGGTACATTGTTCGGCATAGATGGGAAGTCAAAGGATAATACTAAGGCTAGAGTCGATCTGGAGGAACTATGTGATAGGCCGTTACAAAACATGAAAGAACCGAAAGGAAAGCAGAACTGGACGAAGCCAAAGGCATGGTTAAATCTTGGAAGGCCAGCTATGAGGGAAATTATCTTGTGGGTGCAACAGCAGTTGATGTTCCCCGATGGGTATGCAGCGAATCTTGATAAATTGAAGATATTTGTTCTCAAGAGTCATGATTGGCACATATGGATTGAGCGGGTAATGTCGGTGATGTTGCGTGGCTTCATCCCTGAGGATGAATGGCTAGTACTGGAAGAACTCAGCTATTTCTTCCCTGTTCTTTGTGCGAAAGAATTATCGCCTGGCGTGCTAGAAGAAATGGAAGAGTTGGCGCCGGAGTTGATCTGCAAGTTAGAGAAGATCTTTCCACCGGGCTTCTTTAATCCAGTGCAGCATTTGATTTTGCATCTCTCGACCGAGGCAAGATTGGGGGGCGGGGGGCGTGCAAAATCGTTGGTGCTACCCAACTGAGAGGATGCAAAAGACGCTTCGAGAAAAATGTAAAAATAAACGTAGAATTGAAGCATCGATGGCTGAGGCATTCATCACAGAGGAGGCGGCAAACTTCGTAACAGCACACTACGAGGCCAAAAATCATCATTTGCATAATCCGAAGCCTCGGTACAATGCTGACGACCCTAAAAAGGGTGGATCCAACCTCAGCCTATTCAAAGGGAATCTCGCACCAGCTAGTGTTTCACATCCAGTATCTTTGGATAACGAAGAATGGCGGACCATTTCGTTGTATATCTTCAACAACCTGATAGAAGTGCGGCCGTACATCGAGTAAGTTCTCGGTACATTGTTTCGCAACTTCTATTTCCTTTGAACTGCTCTTATTCCTGGATATGTCATACAGTCGATACATCGCCATATTCTCGTATGGAGCGGAGATCCAAAAGGATTCCTTCGAAGAGTATGAGCTTCTCGCAAAGCAAGGAGGCGGCTATCCCGGTTTCATTTCTTGGTTCAAACAAACGGTAATTTCTGTTAGACAATTTCATTTCATTCGCTAATTTGTGCGTAATGCAACAATCCTTTCATATTAAACTTGTAGGCTAATTCAGAGTCTATGGACACCGAATTGAGACAAGTCACTAATGGTTTTGACTATAAGGTCCATTCATTTGACAAGTACGACATCAACGGGTATCGCTTTCGTACCTATGGCAAAGAGCAATCTATGGCCGATCGAAAGTCTACAAATTGTTGTGTCTCTGCTATCGGCGAAGGAGGTACCGAGTATTATGGGAGAGTTGAAGCAATTGATGAACTTCTGTTCTATGGTGAAAACCCACCGAATGTCGTAGTCTTCAAATGTTATTGGTTTCAGCCGAAGGAGACTAGAAGGACTCATGAACATATAGGGCTAGTTGAAATCAACCAAAGCACCCATTTAGATGTTCCTGATGTCTATATTACGGCTCAATAGGCAACCCAAGTATTCTATCTACCGTGGGCCTGCCAAACTAATCCAAATCTGAAAGGTTGGGATGTCGTTTATGAAGTGCCGCCACGTGCTAGACTTTCTCCCCCAGAGGAAGAGGATTATGAACCTCACATTAACCCAAACACATATGAAGGAGAATTCTTCCAAGAGACACGTCTTTCCAAAAAGCGTTTCGAGAACCGCTATACTTCACCCCAAAACATTGAAGTAGACAGCGACAAAGTGAATCCGACATCACCCGGAGGAGGAACAAGAAGAGCCGGAACAAGAAGAGGTTATCGCTGCGGATGACCTGTCAATGCTTGACCGACACGCTAAGGTGGCCTTGAACATGTTGATGCTAATGAACCCTATGAGCCCATCATTGATTATAGTGATGATGATGATTATGCATTTATTGATGATACTGATCGAGATTATTAGTAGTGTCAGGTATTCAATTTTTTTATGTTGTACTTGATGATGATACACTTAAGTGATATACATATTATTATTCATGTCGGTACTTTTTTAATGTTGTACTAATTTCGTTTATTCTTTGTCATGGCAGGTGTTGGAAGATGCTGGGCGTTGGTCGGGAGCGCGCCGAGGCCCCTTCTTCGTCGGCGCATGGTGCGAGGTCTTCCATTCCACACGCACCTCTCCGCCGAGCGTTGCTGGACAGTACGGCGACACCGCCGGGCCTTCTTCGTCGACCGCGGTGCCCAGTAGGGGACGAGGTAAGAAGAAGAGAGGAGGTGGAGCACGTGGTCGCGGGAGAGGAGGTAGGGTGACTCTTACGGCGCCTTCCTCGCCGCCGCCCCCAGCTGTTTCACCCGAGCACGTGACTGCTAGGGTGGACTCGTCTGAGGAGGAGGCCACACGGACTCCGGTCCACGAGCCTCCGGTCCACGGGCCTTTGGCCCACGAGCCTCGGGTCGATGGGCCTTCGGCCCACGAGATTTGGGCCCACGAGACCCCGGAGGAGCACACGTCTGGATGGGGTACTTGGTCGGGTCAGCCTGAGGAGCCGAGTGGCCATGCTGATGATGGCGGGGAGATGAGTGGCCATGCTGATGATGGCGGGGAGCCGACTGATTTTGAGGTGGAGGGGGAGGAGGGGGGCAACGTCTACCTGCGTGTGCTACACGGCTCCTGTCCGTGCCGGCGACCCGCGAGCAGAGGTGGTTGATTTTCCTTGATGGGGAGAGGTAAGTGCATTTAATATTTGTGTACCTTCTGCATTCACGTTTCTTCAAATAACTAATGCGTTGGCCTTGTCATGCTGCAGGGGTTGGGACCACCATGAAAGTGTCCGCCGGCCCAACTCCGTCCTTGGAGTTCTGATTCAGCAAAACTTTCCGGGGTTTGTCATGTTGCCTGGTGAGGGTCGGCTTCCAGAGGTTGGATTGAGTTGGGAGCACTACCTGGCTGCCCCGGCCCCGCCGGGTGAGATTATCGACGGTGTTGTGTGCAAGACGAGGGCAGACGTGGTGATTAGAAAGTTCTGGGTAATTTCTCCTTTACAAAATTAAAAATCTTCAACTAGCTAGTTATTAATTGTACTAATCAATATTGTCTCATTTGATTGCAGACATTCTACAGGTGTGAGGAGGGATACGAGGAGGAGGCGGCAGATGTTATCCACAAGGAGTGCAAGCGCCTACTTCAGAACTTACGGCATGAGGCTCGGGTGCAGGCTGTTCGAGACTACTACGCCGGGCGTGGTATCAAGAAGCCCAAGCAGGAGTGCCACGATAAGTTCTTGAGTAAGGAGCAGTACATGAAGGTAATTCTTAAGGCCTTGTACTTACTTCCTTCATTTATTAATTCATAGGCCTAGCGCTGAAGTTTCTATTTGCTAACTTAGGCCCCTCCGAGATGGTGTGCGGATCGGATGGATTGTTGGGAGGTGTTGGTCAATGCGTGGTGCTCAAAAGAATGGCGGGCCACCCACAACGAGGCCAAGGACAAACGTGCCCAAATGGGAGGTGTGCCACACCACCAAGGCAGCTCCAACTTATTTCAGTACAGGCGGAACTGGGTATGTGGTTTGCTTCATGATTCATGCAATTCATTCATCATGCTAGCTTTAGCCCTTTAATTACTAATTTACTTTGTTTCTCTCTTTCGTGCACGCTACAATAAGGCGGATAAGGTGCCGAGGTGTACGACCTGTATGCCATGGCCCACACTGCCCTTACAAGAAAGTCAAGGCATTCTCTGCGTCGACTCGATGATCCAAAGAACTTCACCAACATCTCCGCCCACAACAAGCTCGTGCAATATAGAGATCAGGGAAGGCAAGGAAAGGGAGGACTTTAACCCGAGCTGTGGTCCCATTGATACAGAGTTGTTGATGATATCTCGGTGGCGGGAGGTCCCATGGCTCCATAGCCATGGGAGATGGACTTATCCGTTGTCCTAGCACTCTCCTGAGATCAAAGCGCGCCGATCGAGCTCCGCTCCCGAGATAAGGCCTCGTGAACGGCCAGTCCAACTCGCCTTCAAGGTTAGTTATACGTACTCAGCTATCTTTATCCATTACATTGTGTGCGCTTCCATCAATGATTACAAATGGTCATGTGAGTGGTGTTGCAGGCTGCTATACAGAGTGAGAGAGATAGAATGGAGAAACTTCATGGAGGAGGCGGAAGAGGCAGCGGGAGTTGGAGGAGAGGACGACAAAGATGTTGGAGGAGGAGAGGGCAGAATGACATGCGTGCAAGGGCCATGTACGAGCTCCTTGTGGTAAGTTTCTCTGCAGATTACTTGCTAGTCTTTACATTTGAGTCTCATTACTAACTAGTATGACTCACAGAAAACCAAATGTGCATCTGTGTGCGAGAAGTCCGTCCGATCCGCTCCGCCGATGATGTTGATTGCTCCCGGGAGCACGGTGAGTTTAATTTGAATGGACATTACTTGCTAGTCTTAACATTTGAGTGTCATAATGTCAACGAGACATTGGAAATGATCTTTGGTGCAGCTTAACTCCAGAAACGCATCGCACGATCCTTCTCCAGCTACCGGCACGAGCCAGCCCGCTCCTACACCTCCCTGATCACGGTAAGTTTCTCTAGACTTAGACTTAGCTTTATTTCCTCCAATATGCTTACCATAATGACCTAGAGTTAGCTTCTTTTTCTTCAAAATGACTTAATAAGCTTACTTATCTCAAAAATTGCATAATTAGCTTAGTTAGCTCATAAACGATCCATTTTACCTAAGTTAGCTCTAAAATGACTCATTTTACCTTAGTTAGCTTACAAGTGATCCAATTTATCCAAGTTAGCTCTAAAATGACCCATTTTACGTAGATTCCTAAATGATCCATTTTACCTACGTTAGCTTTAAAATGACCCATTTCACCTAGGTTAGCTCCAAAATGACCCATTTCACCTAGGTTAGCTCCAAAATGACCCATTTCACCTAAGTTAGCTAAAAAACGATCCATTTCACCTTAGTTAGCTCAAAAACGTGGCATTTCACCTTAGTTAGGTCATAAACGAACCATTTCAACTAAGTTAGCTCCAAAATGATCCATTTCACCTAGGTTAGCTCATAAATGATGCATTTGACCTAGGTTAGCTCATAAACGACCCATTTCACCTAGGTTAGCTCATTAACGACCCATTTCACCTAGGTTAGCTCATAAACGACCCATTTCACCTAGGTTAGCTCATAAACGACCTATTTCACCTAGGTTAGCTCATAAACGACCCATTTCACCTAGGTTAGCTCATAAAACGACCCATTTCACCTAGGTTAGCTCATAAACGACCCATTTCACCTAGGTTAGCGCATAAACGACCCATTTCACCTAGGTTAGCTCATAAACGATCCATTTCACCTAATTTAGCTCATAAACGATCCATTTCACCTAACTTAGCTCATAAACGATCCATTTCGACTAATTTAGCTCATAAATGTTCTAGTTCACCTAAGTTAGCTAATAAATGGCATATACTTCTTCTAGTCTTCTTCTTCTTCTTCTATTCTTTTTCTAAATTTCTTATTTGTCATTTTGCAGGTTTCATTCACTTCACGGAAGCCAGCATCCTATGATGGATTGCTTGTTTTTTCCTTGGATGCACTTCTTGTATTCCGCTTGCTTGCTATGATGAAACTAGATTGCTATGATGAAACTTTGCATATTGTAATATGTATGGATTGATGGGACTATGTGCAATCTACTATGTATGTATGGATGGATATATATGTGCTAGATATTTATTATGTTGGATATATATGTGCTGGATATTTATGTGATGGATATATATGTGTTGTGATATATTTGCTGTGATAATTGTTGGATATAAGAAAAACAGAATAAAAAACAGGCATTACAGGCTCTTTGCCATCCACGGCAGACGGCAAAGACCCTTTGCCGTCGGTGGCATAAGCAAAGGGGACATGTGGCGCCAATTGTGCTTCCTCGAGAGATGAGCCATTTGGCAAATTTGCCTACCGTGGCGGATTTAAAAGTTAAGGCGATGGCAAAGACTTTTGTTTTGCCGTCCGCCGTGGTCGACGGCAAAACACAAGCAGCGCCGACGCATTGTCGACGCTAGCGGCCGACGGCAAAGAGGCGCTTAAATTTTCCGTCTCACTGGCCGACGGCAAAGGCCGCCGTTAAGCCGCTTAACGGACTAACCCTGCCGGACGTCCAAGATTTTGCCATTACTCCTCTTTGCCGTCCGCCGCAGTAGGTAAAGCACTTTTGCCGCTCGCCATAAAAGCAGACGGCAAAGGGCCTATTTTCCGACCTGTCTTTTGCCATCGTTGTTGCCGTCCGCCGCTGACGGCAAAGCTCTTTGCCGTCCGCCGTCCCTGGCATTGCCGTCCGCTGTGGCAGATGGCAAAGTAGCTGATTCCTGTAGTGCTAGAGACCAAACCGGACACGTCTATGAGCCGGTCTCAGGACTCTGCAAACCGACGGGCGTCACCCATGTATATAAGGGGACGACCCCGCGGTGGTTCAGGACAATAGACAACAACTCGAGACTTAGGCGAAGCTTGTTTGCTCCCTAGTCATCGAAACCCCCATCAATTTCATCACAACTAGACGTAGGCTTTTACCTTCATCGAAGGGGCCGAACTAGTATAAACTCTCTTGCATCCTTGTGTCCGCTTTAACCCCTTCAAGCTAACCCGTAGCAACGGCTCCACGACTAAGTCCTTTCATGAGGACATCTGCCGTGACAAAACCACGACAGTTGGCGCCCACCGTGGGGCTATCGCACGATGGTTTCAAGTTCTTGGAGGGCAACTTCGAAGGACTCAAGGGTTATGCTGTGGGCCGGATGACCAAGAGTCGTCGCGGCAAGCTCTAAATCGACGATTCAGGCTGGAGCCCCGAGGCCGGCTCGATTGAGTACGGGTACCGGGTCCCCTTTGGTGGCATACACGTCTTCATTGGCAAGATCGGTGAACCAGGCCCTGAGCCGGACATCTGCACCGACCTCGTCGAAACGGCTCAGCGTGCGAGATGTGCCCAGGTTAAATCGGCCGTGAAGCGTGCGTTCGTGGGAGTCATCCACGTAGGAGAATATGATGGTGGATCGGAATCTGGCAGCGAGACCGTCATTTATTCCGGCGACGAGTCCTCGACCGGAGAAACCGAATCATTGTATCAGCTACAGGACAAGCGGATTGGGGGCTGTTCCGGTGGTGACAGTATTGCGGACCCCTCTGATCTGCCCAACCGGGTTGGGATATTCATGGCCGGTACACAGGCGGCGGTCCACTCTTCAACCGCAGCAGTAATGTTCTCCGGGTCAGCAGCGGCGGCCGGGGTAGGAGGCCCTGTGCCCCCGCCGGCTCAAGTCTTATCTGATCTGTTTGATGCGTTGGTTGTGCTTATGGCGGAGGCTAACCCGGCGGATCAGGACGCCCACAACGCGAAGATTGCAAAGGTGAGGGAACAGAACACTCAGGCCAAGGCCCACCTGGCAGCCGAGAACAACAGGATGGATGTAGAGCGAGCCGCTTTGGATGCGCAGGCCTATAGGCTTATGCTGGACCAGAACGCGTCACATGAAGTCCTGAAAAGGAAGCATCAATATCGCCTACTGACAGTTTTCGATGCCAGAAACCTCTTTAATACCCCAGGAGCAGGGACTAGTAACCCGCCGTGGCTAAACCGGGCGGAGGCACCTGGGACGGGTGCGCCGGTTCAGCCTCGCCTGATGGAGCCGCCTCGACATAATAACATCGTACCTCAGCCTGTCCAGACACCTCCAGGTCATTATTCCAATCCAATGGATAATCTTATTGCCGCCGCTTCACGGCTGGAGGCCATCCCAATTGAAGATGATTCTCCGCAAGCGATGGAGACGCACCGGGTTAAGGAACTTCTTCGAACAGCCTTAGTTCAGCAGGAAGCATATTCATATAGCCGTGACCGAATTCATTCCACCCCCTGTCCGAGCCGGAGTTACAGCAGTCGGATGAATGAACCGGTCGTATCCAGTAATGCACGGAACCGTGAAGCGCCCGTGGCCATAACCCGGCGGGTGATGCTCAGGAAGTGGTGGACGGGCCCGAGCACGAAGGGATGACGAAGTTAGCAGCGCAACATGAGGCTCGTCACCACGCCGGTTCGCCCAACCACCTCGACGAGCCAGAGTTACTTCTAGTTCTTTGGGAGTGCCTTGTCTTGTCCCCGCTTTACGCAATGTGCGCCTGCCCAAGGATTTCAAGGGCCCACGCAAGGTGCCAAATTACACGGCCGATTTGTCTCCGGAAACATGGGTAGAGAGCTATGAGATGGCCATGGAGATGCTTGACGTAGATGAAGAGGCGTGTGCAAAGTATTTCACCATGATGCTTGAAGGGACAACCTGTATTTGGTTAAAGAGTTTACCAGCCAATTCTATCAGTTCATGGGCCCAGCTACGAGCCCGGTTTATCCAGAATTTCAAGGATACATGTAAGCAGCCCATGTCGATAGTGGACTTAGCGGCATGTGTCCAGGAGGAAGGAGAGTCAACAACCCGCTGGGTACGCCGAGTCTCGAAAATTTTGCACTCATCAGACCATATCAACACCGACTCCGCGGTTATAACTTTGGAAAGCAACTGCCGGTTTAAACCTCTGAAGTTGAAATTGGGACGGATGAAGCGCCATTGTAACGATATGGGGACCCTCATGACTGCGTTAGTGAAGTATGCTAATTCTGATGGTTCCAAGGATCCCGAGTCTGATGATGACAAGACAGGGAAGGGGAAGAAGAACAGCAACTCCAAGGGGCAGCAACACGACACGACAGGTCATGGTAATGGAGGCAAGCGTAAAGCGTATGGCAGCATGGACTTTGTGGCTAATACTAGCGCACATGATAGGGGCCAGCGACGGAAGGGTAAACAGCCAAATTGCGGCGGAGCTCCAAACCCCAATCATGACCGCCTGACTTACCTATTAAACCAACCCTGTCCAAAGCACGGGACGAAGGAGACGCCAGCCACTCACCTTTGGAAGGATTGCTATATTATGCAGGAGTTCAAAAATTCTAATGCTTTCCGGTATGATCACGGATCAGGTGGTGGCTCGGGATCCGGATTCCATGGGCCGGGTCGCGGTGGAGGAAATGCCGGTTCAGGCTTCAATGGAGATCAGGGTGGACATAACAATCAAAACAATCAGAATAGCCAGGGTGGTTACAACCAGCAGTCGGGCTATCAGAGCAATCCAAACCAGTTGAATAGCGGGCAATATCATGTATTCACCACTAGCTTAGACAAGTGAGACCAGAAGCTTCACAAGCGAGCAGTAAATTCTGTTGAACCGGCCGTGCCTCGCTATTTACGCTGGTCCAAACAACCAATCATATGGAGAAGAGAGGATCACCCTCCCCGGGTTGACAATCCGGGTCAGCTAGCGTTGGTGGTGGCACCTCAGGTGGGAGGTTATAAGTTCACCAACGTGCTCATGGATGGAGGAAGTAGCATTAATATCTTGTACTATGAGACCTTCCGTCGTATGGGGCTAACAGACAAGAATCTTAAACTGTCCAATACGGTATTCCATAGTGTGGTACCTGGTAAGTCAGCATATCCCGTTGGCAAGATAGCTCTGGAGGTGGCCTTTGGAGATGATCATGATTCCAGGTCAGAAACATTGGTTTTTGAGGTGGTTAAGATCCGGAGCCCATACCACGCTTTATTTGGGCGGCTGGCTTATGCCAAGTTTATGGCACGACCCTGTTATATTTATCTGCAGCTCAAGATGCCGGGTCACAAGGGGACCATAACCGTTCATGGAAGTCGCAAGATTGCCTTGGAGTGTGAAGAAGGTGATGCGGCCTACGCAGAGTCGGTCTGTGCCACGGAAGAGCTGAAGTACTACAAGGATAATGTTGATCCGGCGGACATGACTCCGTTGAAGAAGCCAACCACAGAGCATGATCCAGCTCTAAAGTTCAAATCGGCAGCTGGGACTAAGCTTGTTGACTTTGTACCTGGCGATTCGTCCAAGCAGTTTAGTATCAGCACCAACTTGGATCCGAAATAGGAAAGCGTGCTCATCAAGTTCATCCGTGAGAACCGGGACATTTTTGCATGGAAGCCCTCTGACATGCCAGGTGTACCGAGGGAACTCGCTGAGCACACTCTTAATGTTGATCCTCAGTACAAACCGGTGAAGCAGTTTCTCCGCCGGTTCAAAGAAGAAAGGCACAAAGCTATTGGAGAGGAGGTGGCCAGGCTCTTAGCGGCTGGTTTTATTGTTGAAGTGTTCCATCCTGAATGGCTGGCTAATCCGGTGCTGGTCCTTAAGAAAAATGGCACCTGGCGCATGTGTGTGGATTACACAGATCTTAACAAGGCTTGTCCAGCAGATCCTTTTGCCCTCCCCCGCATCGATCAGATTATTGATGCTACGGCGGGTTGTGAGCGTTTGAGTTTTCTGGATGCATATTCTGGTTATCATCAGATCAAGATGGCAGTTAAGGACCAGGAGAAGACGGCGTTCATAACTCCCTTTGGAGCCTTCTGCTATGTATCCATGCCCTTTGGGCTCAAGAGTGCCCAGGCAACTTATCAACGGTGTGTACAGAATTGCCTTCATAAGCAGATCGGCCGTAATGGGCATGCCTATGTGGATGATATTGTGGTTAAGTCAACGGAGAAGAAGACTCTGGTTGATGATTTGAAGGAAACCTTTGATAACCTACGGACATACAAGATGATGCTCAACCCGGCCAAGTGTGTTTTTGGTGTACCGGCAGGCAGGTCATTGGGTTTTCTGGTGTCCAACAGGGGAATTGAGGCTAATCCGGAGAAAATCACAGCTATCACCTCCCTGGCTAAACTGAAATGTGTCAATGATGTCCAGCGCTTGGCAGGCTGGATTGCCGCGTTGAGCCGGTTTATCAGCCGCCTCGGTGAGAAGGCGATCCCTTTGTATCAGATGCTGAAGAAAGCAGATCCCTTTGTCAGGAGTCCGGCCACTGATAAAGTGTTGGAGGATTTAAAGCGACAGCTAGCCAATCCGCCTGTTCTTGCTGCTCCGATTGACAAGGAACCATTGTTACTCTATGTGGCAGCAAATGCTTGTGCAGTCAGCGTAGCTATCGTGGTGGAGCGCAAGGAGGCGGGCAAGGAATATCTGGTTCAGCGTCCGGTTTACTATATCAGCGAGGTGCTTATTGAGTCCAAGCAGAGATACCCGCATTGGCAGAAGCTGGTGTATGGAGTTTTCATGGAAAGCCGGAAGCTTAAGCAATACTTCCAGGGACATCCCATAACAGTGGTCTGCTCTGCTCCTTTGGGAGATATAATTCAAAATAGGGAGGCAACTGGCCGGATTGCCAAGTGGGCTATAGAGCTTGGGCCGCACGGTTTGAAATACGGGCCTCGGACGGCGATCAAATCTCAAGAACTTGTGGATTTCATCAATGATTGGACGGAGCTACAAGCACCTGAAGAAAAGCTGGATCACACCTATTGGACTATTCATTTTGGTGGGTCCAGGCAATTGGAGGGCTCGGGGGCTGGGGTCGTGTTAACCTCCCCACGAGGTGATAAGTTCTGTTACGTTCTCCGTTTAATGTTCCCTTGTACTAACAATGCAGCTGAGTACGAAGCTTTACTCCATGGTCTCCGGATGGCTAAGGAGATGAATCTCAGCCGAGTTAAGTTCTTTTGTGACTCGGACCTGGTGGCCCAACAAGTGTCTGGCACTTGGGATTCTGAGGACCCGCTCATGGCAGCATACCGTCGTGAGGTGGATATTATTGTAGGCCACTTCAAGGGATATCAGGTGGATCACCTGGACAGATGGAAGAATGAAGCGGCGGACGCTTTAAGCCGGCTGGGCTCTCAGCATAAACCGGTCCCGCCTAATGTCTTCTTAGATGTTCTGCATAACCCGTCGGTCAAGCTCCCTGGCGAAGAAGATTTGGCTATTCCATATCCAGAGGCTTAGTTAGTGGCGGATCTGCATGTCATTCCGGATTGGACGGTTCCTTATCTTGCATACATGAACCGGGGCGAGTTACAGAGGACGAGACGCTAGCAGATAGATAATCCGGCGATCGAAGTCCATGACTATTGTCAATGGCGAGTTGCATCATTGTAGTGTGTCTGGAGCGTTTCAACGTTATGTGTCGCCGAAGGAAGGCTGTGAAATTTTGCGCGAAATTCACGAAGGAGATTGTGGTCACCACGCCGGTTCAAAATCTCTGGTGGCTAAGGCGTTTCGTCACGAATTCTATTGGTTGACTTCTCATGCTGACGCGGAGGACCTGGTTAGGCGATGTGACGGCTGTCAGAAGTTCTCAAGACGCGCTCATGTGCCGGCTCAAGAATTGAGGATGATTCCAATTACTTGGCCGTTTGCGACTTGGGGGCTGGATATGGTTGGGCCTTTCAAACGGTCCAAGGACAAGAAGACCCACCTCTTGGTGGTGGTTGACAAGTTTACAAAGTGGGTGGAAGCGGAGCCCGTCAGCAAGTGTGATGCAGCCACGGCGGTTCAATTCATTAAAAAGGTGATTTTCCGGTTTGGCTTTCCACACGGTATCATTACTAATAATGGTACCAATCTATCCAAGGGTGCTATGAGGAGTTCTGTGAACGTGAGCACATCCGGCTTGACGTTTCATCAGTGGCTGACCCACAGTCCAATGGCCAAGCAGAGAGAGAGCTAACCAGGAGATCTTACGAGGCATCAAACCCCGGCTTATGGTTCCTTTGCAGTGGACGTCGGGTTGTAGGGTTGAGGAGTTACCATCTGTGTTATGGAGAATCAACACTACACCCAACAGATCGACAGGATACACACCGTTCTTCATGGTCTATGGAGCGGAGGCGGTTCTCCCCAGTGATATCCGTCATGATTCACCTCGTGTAGCAGCTTATGTTGAAGCGGACAACGAGGTAGCACGGCAAGACGCTTTGGACCTGTTGGATGAGGAGCGTGACATTGCAGCTGCCCGTTCGGTGATCTACCGGCAAGATCTTCGTCGCTATCACGGCCGCAAGTTAGAACCGAACCTTTCAAGAAGGAGATTTGGTGCTCGGCTCATCCAAGACCGACCGATATGCACAAGCTATCCCCACCTTGGGAGGGACCTTTCAGAGTCAGCAAAAATCTGCACAACGGGTCGTACTATCGATTGATATTCGAGAGCATAAAGACTCACGACATCGAGGAGGAGACCAACATGCCGTGGAACATAGCTCATCTTCGGCCCTACTATACTTGAGCCATAGGCTCTACTTATGTACATATTATGACAATGTATATATTATGATCAATACAATAAACCGGAGCCTTAGCTAAAGCGGGGTCTCTGTTATTTTTACATCATGAGTGGTTACACGGAGTTTTTATCTTAAAGCGGTCTACGGTTTACCCCTTGAGTTAGCTTTTTAACAAAGCTCTATATCATGTCACTTGGGGCTTGGTCGTGTCCGAACCAATGCAACACCTTTTGACAGGAGAAAGCCACGAGATCACTTGGGGACTTGGTCACGTCTGAACCAATCACGCCTCTTGGTCGGCCTAAGGCCACAGAATCACTTGGGGGCTTTGGTCGAACCCGAACCATCACTACACCTCTTGATCGGCGTAATGCCACTGCATCATTTGGGGAACTGGCTGACATGAACCATAGCTACGCCTATTGGGGGCTTGGTCGTTGTCGGTGTCAAAACCGGCGGATCTCGGGTAGGGGGTCCCGAACTATGCGTCTAGGCGGATGGTAACAGGAGACAAGGGACACGATGTTTTTACCCAGGTTCGAGCCCTCTCGATGGAGGTAATACCCTACTCCTGCTTGATTAATATTGATGATATGGGTAGTACAAGAGTAGATCTACCACGAGATCAAGGAGGCTAAACCCTAGAAGCTAGCCTATGGATGATTGTTGTTCGCCCTACGGACTAAAACCCTCCGGTTTATATAGACACCGGATAGGTTAGGGTTACACAGAGTCGGTTACAATGGTAGGAGATCTACATATCCGTATTGCCAAGATTGCCTTCCACGCTAAGTAAAGTCCCATCTGGACACGAGACGAAGTCTTCAATCTTGTATCTTCATAGTCTTGGAGTCCGGCCGTGACGATAGTCCGGCTCTCCGGACACCCCCTAGTCCGGGACTCCCTCAGTAGCACCCGAACCAGGCTTCAATGACGATGAGTCCGGCGCATCGATTGTCTTCGGTATTGCGAGGCGGGTTCTTCTCCAAATTCCATATACTTGTCGAATAGTGTCCGGCTTCTGATAAATGCCGCGCTCCTCGGCTTCTGTGCCCAATAATGGCCATCTTCCACGTGTTTGAATGAATGCGAAAAGCCAGGGTATTTTTACAATATTCCCCCTAGCCGCGCAAAGGAGTCGCTTATAAAATGGGCAAGGATCTAGATCTGAGTCACACCATCCCCCTTTGCGAAGCTTTCATCGAGCGCCTCGACCAAAGTCCATTCCATCATGGACAATGACGCTGCTCCTCCTCTCGTGCTCCCAGCCCCAGCCAGAAATTGGGAGAGATGCTCAGTCCCGCATAGCGAGCTAGTTATACTCCAAGCCAAGGGATTTCTCCCTCCGGCCTTCATGGTTCCGGTTCGAGCCGGACTTGCCACCTACAAGGGCGGAAAGCAGGCGGAGAGCTTCCCCGATCCCTCTAAAGGAGAGCGGGCGTGCTTCATCTCTTATCTAGTAAGAGGACTCGGATTTCCAATCCATCTGTTTCTCCGGGGGCTCTTGGAGTTCTACGGCCTCCAACTGCACCATCTTACCCCTGCCTCCATCTTGCACATCGCGGGCTTCGTGGCCCTTTGCGAACTGTTCTTGGGCGTCGAGGCTCATTTCGGGCTGTGGAAGAGAATATTCTGCCTAGTTCCCCGTTCTCATGAGGGGTCAATATATCAAGTGGGCGGAGCCGAGCTATGGCGCATCGCCGGGACCGGATACCTGTACGGAACCCCAAAGAAGGTGTCCGAAGACTGGCCTTCGGAATGGTTTTACATGGAGGACGTCCCGCTGCCGGATCCTATTCGGATCGGCCTTCCGGAGTTCAGCAATGCTCCACTGAAGAAGCGCCTAAGCTGGCGCCCTCGGAGCCCCCGGAGAGAAGATGACCGGGATGTCCGTTATTTGATGAGCCGAATAAGGTTACTGGCTCATGCCGGATCGACCATGATAGGAGTCATGGCAATCTGCATTATATGGGAGTGCGAGGACGCCCAATACTGAGGGCCACCCCATGTGGGACTTCAACGGGGAGGACGATGCCACCCGCCATGGCCGCAAAGGGCCAGGATCGGTCACCGAACCGGTGAAGATCTTGTCTGCCATGTACAAAGGAGAGGAGGAGGATTTATTCCGTGTCAACCCACTGAAGGAGTTTTCTTCAAACAACCCTCGAAGCTGGGTAAGCAAACATCCTTGTGACCCGCCCGATCCATATTCCCGTAGTTAAATATCTCATTTTATGGTTTTTGCGCAGGAACTGCGCCAGACTGTGGAAAAGATACACAGCCCGCCTCCACAACCCGAGGATCCGGAGCGATCCCTCGATCCGACCTCCGAAGAGGATCCGGATATAACAGTGGAGTTGATTGACGGGGTGTTCTACCAACTTAGCATCGACAATGCTTTGGTAGCCATTACGCCGATTACCCGAATACTTCCAGCCCACATGTAATCGAGGCCAAGATCCCAAAACCCCGATAATGACCCATCCATGCTTATTTTGATCATCGATACCAATGGTGCTTAGGGGTACCTTCGAGGCAGAAGCGAGCTCACAAGCGACCGCCAACAAAGGGCAAAAGGCGGCCTGCGCAGCTAAAAAGAAGTGTGGTCCGGATGAAACTCCGCCACAACGGTATGACATGTCACTATACTTCCAGATTGATTTCGGGAAGGCGATTAACGCTGATGCTCTTTTCAGAAAAGAGCGCCGCGGATCGAGCCCGGAGAGGCTGCCGTCGAACCTTCACCGGACAAGCTTCAAAGCCGGGTCCGGAGGCCGAGGTGAGCACAAGACGTGCGTCGGATGCTCCTCCGACAGAGGATGCCGACAGGTTGTCCGCCACCAACTCCGACGTGGAGAGCGCTTTGAATCACAGATCGCCACGGACAGTTCTTCGTGACGAATGTTTCTCCCAGAGGCCTTGAACGCCTTTGATTGGAGATGCGATCTCCGTGCCGCTCAAGGTGGTCTAGCCGAGCCACGAGGCAGTATGTGAAGGACATAATGGTAAGGAAATTTGACAGTTATACATGCCAGTAGCCCCCGAGACTTAAAATAGTTAGAATAACTGATTTAAGGATCATTTGTTATGCAGGATCTTACAGAAAAGAATACCTGACTGTCCCAGGAGCTGGAAGAGTGCAGGGCCCAACTTGTGGCCGCACAGGCCGCTACGGGCGGAGCCACAGAGACCCCCTCTGGTAATATACGCTTCAGAAGATAAATAATTTATGAAGTGCGGCGGGTTTGTAAATCTGACAAAAACATTGCAGATGGCGCCGGACAAGATCCGGACAAGCAACAGCTCTTACGCCGGTTAAAGGCCGGCGAGAGCGTGCTTACAAGGGTGCGGCAGGAGAAGAACAACCTCCAAGACGCCAACACCAAGCTGGGTGAGGAACTAAAGGACGTTCGTTCCCAGTTAGCTGACTCCGTAAAGGAGAATCGGCGGCTTCGTCGCGGCATTTTTAGGAAGTGCTTGAGCGAACTTTGAAAAGAGTTTGGTGAGGAAGGCCACTAACATAAACATGTTTGTAGGTTTGCTCACAGGTCGTCCTGAGGAGGAGATGCCCAGTTCTTCCGGTGATCTTCTTCCCGAATTGCGTCAGCTGCACGAACGAGTCCGGCAGGTGATGAAAGGCATCGCCAAGCCTTGTGGCTATCTATCTCCTGCCTGGCAGGCTGGGGAGCTGGCGGAGCAGCTTCAAGGAGCACAGCGGCGCTTCCGGCTATGGAAGATATGGGCCTGCCGTCAAAGCGCCAGGGAGGCCTGGGCCATGGTGAGGACGCGGTACACAAAGGCTGACCCGAACCACATGGCCGAGGTCGGACCTACGGGGCCAAACGGGATGGAGATCCCTGTAAGCTTAGTGTACGGCCAAGTAGAATTGGCTGCCTAGTATTCCCAGCAAGATTGTAAATTAGATAGCCTATAAGATGGCATTGAGGAGGAATACAATGAGTCGAGTTGACTATATAAAAATATGACATGAAAGAATGTCTTCTAGCCGGATTGTAGATCGTTTGTCATAGCGGACCTTTTAAGCCGACCTCCGGACCCAATAGTCCGGAGGTGTCCCAATACCTTCGTGGTTATATAAGAACCGTGGTATGCATGGAGACCAAGCGTAGGGGTCATTGTTGCTGTATCAGACAAGTGCCCAACTAGTTATGTTATATTACATGGGTAGTAAGAAACATCTTCCGGGAGAATAGTTCCATTAGGGGTTCCTTTCGCTGGGATGCATGCCCTAAAGTGCATGTCAAAGCTGCTATAAAGGTAAAATCATCAGGGGCAGATGTGTAAATAGTTAAATATCATCTTTCAGTTCACCGACCGAATATTCCATTAAGAACGCTAGCTTTCGGCTTCACCCACCGAGGTACACATCCGGCTGACCCGCGATAGAATAATCGCAGAGGTGCTCCCTTTATCTCCTAGCCGAACAATCAGGAACGTAGGGGTAAGCACAGGAGCCAGGCAACCCAGCTTGTCCAAAACTTAAGTTATATCGATGCATATAATGGTGAATAAAAGGCACATGCGGAAGTTTAACGCATGTGTTGGGCATGAAAGCCCGTATAAATAAGCTTCTGTTAAAGAAGCCCCCAGGTATAATGAGCGCGAACAGCGCCAAGTGTCAAAAAAAAGCATAAACGAGCCTCTAGAGGCTACAAGAGGAAGAAGGGGGAAGGAGAGAAATAGAAGACAGCAAAAAGCAAAAATTAAAGAATGCGGACAGAGGAAGGAGACAAACTTGGAGTCCGACACTTAGGCATAGAATCTTCGTAGACGGGCTGCGTTCCATGGGTTCGGCTCTAGTCGGTTATCCGATGCGTTTCACAGATGGTATGCTCCGCCGGTTAGGACCTGGTCTATGATGAAGGGACCTTCCCATTTGTGCTTGAGTTTGTCCTTTTTCTTGTCCGGCAGGCATAGAACTAGTTCGCCAACGTTATAAGCTTTGGCCCGTACTTCCCTGCTTTGATATCTTCGAGCCTGTTGTTGATAGAATGCGGAACGAGCCTTTGCCACGTCGCGCTCCTCCTCCAATGCGTCCAAATTGTCCTGCCGATCAAGCTCGGCTTCTCTTTCTTCGCATATGCGCTTTTCGAGGTGAGTCATGTATTATGTCGCAGGGCAAGACTGCCTCTTCGCCGTATACCATGAAGAATGGTGTGAATCCGGTAGTACGATTCGGCGTGGTCCGCAGCTCCCAGAGTACGGAGTCGAGCTCCTCAACCCAGTGCGTGTTAGATTCCTTGAGGGACCGCACTAGTCTGGGTTTAATGCCGCTCATTATTAGACCATTTGCCCGTTCGACTTGGCCATTGGTTTGAGGGTGATAGACTGAGGCGTAATCGAGCTTGATCCCCATGTTTTTGCACCATGATTTGACCTCATCGGCCGTGAAGTTGGTGCCATTATCAGTGATGATACTGTTGGGGACACCGTATCGGTGCACTACCCCTGATATGAAGTCTGTCACTTGTCCGGATTCAGCCGTTTTAACAGGTTTGGCCTCTATCCATTTGGTGAATTTATCCACCATGACCAATAGGTATTTTTGCTTGTGGGTTCCTCCCTTGAGGGGTCCAACCATGTCAAGCCCCTGCACATGAACGGCCGTGTGATGGGTATAGTTTTAAGGGCGGTGGGTGGCATGTGGCTTTAGTTAGCAAAAGCTGGCAACCGACGATCGTTGGACTAAGTCCAAGCATCTGCCGGGCCGTCGGCCAATAAAATCCTGTACGGAAGGCCTTGCCTACAAGGGCCCGGGCCGCGGCGTGGTGCCCACCCACTCCGGCATGAATTTCAGCCAGGAGGTTTCGCCCTTCCTCTTCGGAGATGCACCTTTGAAGGACTCCGGTAGTGCTTTTCTTATAAAGCTCTTCCTCATGGACTTTATAGGCTTTAGAGCGCCGCACTATGCAGCGAGCCTCATTTTGGTCTTCGGGGAGTTCCTGCCTAGTTAGGTAGGCTAGGAATGGTTCCGTCCACGGGGCGATAACCGCCATTATTTCGTGAGCAGAGGGTGTTATCTCGGGGGCGGAGCCTCCGGTTGTGTCAGAGTGTTGGCGTCGGCGATGCGGTTGGGTCGGATTGTTATTGCGGACTCCCTTCCCATAGTACGGATGGCTTGAACAGCCGTTCCAAAAAGATATTGGGTGGGACGGCATCGCGTTTTGCACCGATGCGTGCCAATATATCCGCCGCCTGGTTGTTATCCCGGGCTATATGATGAAATTCGAGCCCTTCGAACCGTGTTGACATTTTTAGGACCGCATTGCGGTATGCTGCCATTTTCGGATCTTTGGCGTCAAAGTCTCCGTTTATTTGGGATATTGTGAGGTTTGAATCCCCGCGCACCTCTAGGCGTTTAATGCCCATGGAGACTGCCATCCGGAGGCCGTGCAGGAGGGCCTCGTATTCGGCTGCGTTGTTGGAGTCCGTATACATTATCTGAAGGACGTATTGGACTGTGTCCCCGGTTGGGGACGTCAGGACGACGCCAGCCCCCAGGCCAGCCAACATTTTGGAGCCGTCGAAGTGCATGATCCAATTGGAGTATGCGCCGTACTCTTTAGGGAGTTCGGCTTCAGTCCATTCGGCCACGAAGTCGGCCAAAACCTGCGACTTGATAGCTCGTCGTGGCTTATAAGTTATGTCGAATGGGAGGAGCTCTATGGCCCATTTAGTAATCCGGCCCGTCGCGTCATGTTGTTTATAATGTCATTAAGAGGTACTTCGGAGGCTACCGTTATCGAACACTCTTGAAACTAGTGTCGCAGCTTCGGGATGCCATGAACACGCGTATGCTATCTTTTGATAGTGTGGGTACGGGACTTGCATGGAGTTAGGATAGTGGACACATAATAAACCGGTTTTGAATAGGGAACCGGTGTCGTCCGTTTTCGTTCGACAACGAGCACCGCTACCGACAACTTGATGTGTTGCGGCGATGTATAATAGCATTGGTTCGCCCACGTTAGGCCGGCCAGACCAGATTTGTTGCCAAAATGGCCTTTATTTCTTGAGTCCGGCCGTGGCGGCATCAAATCCACTCGAAGTGTTGGTGCGGAGGAGGCGGTAAAGAGGTAATGCCTTTTCTCCTAAATGGGAGATAAAGCGGCTTAGAGCCGCTCGCATCCGTCAATTTTGTATTTGTTTGAGGTCTTTTGGAATATCCAATTGTGTGAGCTCGAATCTTGGCTGGGTTTGCTTCAATTCCTCTACCGGACACAATGAAGCCCAGTAGCTTTCCGGCTGGAACGCCGAAGACGCATTTTTCCGGATTGAGCTTGAAGTCATATTTTCGAAGATTCTTGAATGTGAGCCTTAAGTCATCTACTAGAGTTTCGACGTGCTTGCTTTTGACGACCACGTCATCTACATATGCTTCCACTGTTTTGCCGATCTGGTTTGCGGACATATACGAATCATGCGCTGATATGTTGCGCGGCGTTTTGAGCCCAAAGGGCATTGTGTTGAAGCAAAACGAGCCGTATGGAGTGATGAATGCTGTTGCAGCTTGGTCCGGCTCCGCCATCTTAATTTGGTGGTAGCCGGAGTACGCGTCGAGGAAGCACAATGAGTCGTGTACTGCTGTAGCGTCAATGATTTGATCAATTCGAGGGTGGGGGAAGGGATCCTTTGGGCAAGCCTTATTAAGGTCTTTGAAATCAACACATAGGCGCCAGGATTTATCCTTCTTTGGTACCATCACCAGGTTTGCTAGCCACTCCGGATGTTTTATATCTCTGATGAATCCGGCCTCCAAAAGTTTGGCTAGCTCCTCTCCCATGGCCTGTCTCTTGGGTTCGGAAAAGCGCCGAAGAGCCTGTTTGACCGGCTTGAATCCTTTTAGGATGTTTATGCTGTGCTCAGCCAGCTGACGTGGGATTCCTGGCATGTCTGAAGGGTGCCAGGCAAAGATGTCCCAATTTTCTTGTAGAAATTCTCGTAGTGCGTCGTCTACATCAGGGTTTAATTGTGCCCCGATGGAGGCCGTCTTTACAGGGTCCGTTGGGTGGACTTGGAATTTGACTATTTCATCCGCTGGTTTAAAAGAGATGGACTTGGATCTTTTATCAAGTATCACATCGCCCCTGTTCACCGTGGGAGCGCATCGCGGTGAGTTCCTCGGCCGCTAGGGCTTCGGATAGTGCCTCGAGGGCTAGTCGGCCGTCTTATTTTCGGTGCGGAGTGCTATGTTCGGATCACTAGCGAGAGTGATGATTCCGTTGGGACCGGGCATTTTAAGCTTCATGTACCCATAATGGGGTATAGCTTGAAAAATTGTGAATGCCTCTCGTCCTAATAGAGCATGGTATCCGCTGTTGAACGGGGCCACTTGAAATGTGACCTCCTCGGTCCTGTAATTGTCCGGCGAGCCGAATACTACGTCCAGCATGATCTTTCCTGTGCAACATGCTTCCCGGCTGGGGATTATTCCTCTAAAGGTTGTGCTGCTTCGCTCAATGCGGTTCCAGTCTATTTCCATTTTTCGTAGGGTTTCCTCGTAGATGAGGTTTAGTCTGCTGCCGCCATCCATGAGTACCTTAGTAAAGCAAAAGTCGTCTACTATCGGGGTGAGGACCAATGCGGCTGGTGCCCGGGCAGTTCGGAATTTAGGTTCGTCGCTGGCATTGAAGGTAATAGCTGTGTCCCATGGATTTATTGTTGCTACTTGGTAGACTTCGGCAAGGTTGCGGAGTTGTCGTTTTCGTATGTTATTTGACGCGAAAGTCTCGAAGACTGTTAACACCGTACTGGTGTTGCTGGGCTGGGATTCTGAAGCTAGAAGCTCTTCGCCACTTTTGGCCACCTGCCGTAGTATCCAACATGCTCGAAGGCTATGAGTTGGAGTGGCGCCCTCTGTGCTATGAATTTTGCAGGGTCCGTTTAGCCAACCTTCCAGTACGGTTCCGTACCCTTTAGGGGGTTTTGGTTTTTTGGTATTCAACCCAGGTGCTTGATAATGATGCACCCATTTGTTCCGGACTAGGGATGTATTCGGGGCTGGATTATCCCAAAATTTACTTTCGGTTTTCCAGGCGCTCTCCATCGCACAATACTTTTGTACGATGGTCACTAAGTCAGAAAAGCGTGTGATTCCGTGACGACTTATGGCGTTTAGGATTCCCTTGTCCGTGCAATTATTGCAGAAGATTGGTATTGCGTCCTCCTCTCGGCAATCCTTTATCCTGTTCATAACCAGGAGGAATCTGGCCCAGTAATGATGTATTGTTTCGGCGGGCTCTTGCCGGATTCGAGAGAGATCGCTAATGTTTGGGTGGGCGGGTGGCACTAAATCCGGAACCCCGTCCAATTTAGGACTCAAGGGCCGGGAAGTTTCCGAACTCGGAAGCTTGGATTTTTGAGTGCTATCCAATGAGTCCGACCCGCCGCCTGACTTTAAGTTCAGGTATTGATCGACATCCATCCCTCCGTAGGAATCCGGCATGGAGGGATCGGGAATCCGGACGTAGCTAGTCCTTAGGATAGGAGAAGAGTCGCCGCATTGCTCCTCTATCACAGCAACATGATGGGTAGCCTGGGAGAGTTGATCTCTCTCAGATCGGTTTTAGGCCCGATCCGGTCGTAATCTGTGGCGACTTCCAGGGCGGCGATGCGATCCAAGAGCTCGTTTACGGAGGAGAGCTCGATCGGATCTAACTGTTTGGCAAGTTTCGAACTGACATGAAGATTGGTCTCGAAGACTCGAGAGGTCATCGTCGGCGTGACGGCCGAACTAGCGGTCATGAGAAAACCGCCTAGCCGAAGAGTCTGACCAGTGGCAAGGCTTCTTTGGCGATGGTATCGTCTTTAAAGACGAGATGAGGCATCCTACCTGATGGCGACGGCACAGAGGAACTCTCAATGAAAGCACCAATGTCGGTGTCAAAACCGGCGGATCTCGGGTAGGGGGTCCTGAACTATGCGTCTAGGCGGATGGTAACAGGAGACAAGGGACACGATGTTTTTACCCAGGTTCGGGCCCTCTCGATGGAGGTATTACCCTACTCCTGCTTGATTAATATTGATGATATGGGTAGTACAAGAGTAGATCTACCACGAGATCAAGGAGGCTAAACCCTAGAAGCTAGCCTATGGTATGATTGTTGTTCATCCTACGGACTAAAACCCTCCGGTTTATATAGACACCGGATAGGTTAGGGTTACACAGAGTCGGTTACAATGGTAGGAGATCTACATATCCGTATCGCCAAGCTTGCCTTCCACGCCAAGGAAAGTCCCATCCGGACACGAGACGAAGTCTTCAATCTTGTATCTTCATAGTCTTGGAGTCCGGCCGTGACGATAGTCCGGCTATCCGGACACCCCCTAGTCCGGGACTCCCTCTGTCGTATCCGACCATGGTAATGCCACTTGATCGGCTCAAACAGCCTCTTCCGCAAAAGATTTTGTCTTTGTCTTTGCTTGAATTTTTTTTGTCTTTTTGCATATTTCTCTTTTTGTGTTCTTAAACCGACAATTATTAAACCGATTCGAATGTCAGTTGATGGGACACGGTTTGTTTTTCATCCGGAGACACTTTTGCCCGGTTTGATTTTTGATAAACATCCTATGGAGTAATACCGGTGTTCAACTTAACCCGGAACGGTTTACCTGGTAAACCGACCCTATATACACAGGAGCTGTTTTCTCCTTCAGCAGAGCGGGTTTCTTACAACTCCGCTTCAAGATTGGCACATCCAACTTCATGCCCTACGATGGCAGGTATCATATATTCCCATATTTTATCATATGTTTAATCTAAAGTATTATCTTTAATTCCATATACATGGATATGATGACCCGCCTGGTGATACAACCACAATGGCGTTTTAAGCTTTTTGCTGCAAACAACAGTTTAAGGTTGATGATTCTACAAAAACATAAATTGCAATAAATATGCACGAAGGCATATCAACACAAAGTGTGGCAACTAGTCTATTACAAGGCAACACAGTGCCTAGATAAGATAATTGTTTTTGGCATAACGTAAGGAGGCAGTAATGTAAACCGGCCTCCGGTTTATGCTTGATCACCAGCTTGGCCTGATGGTTGCGGGTCATCCTGCGCCGCTTCAACTTCAGATTCCCTACCCAGCGGCTGGAAATCAACAGTTGTCCAGTGGATTCCCATTAATGCTTGGAATACGGCTTCATCATTGATCAGCAACGACGGTTCAATATCAGGAGCATAAGTATGCTTACAGATTGGCGGTATAAGGTTCTCCGCTTCAGGAATCGGTGCAGGCACTCGTTTATTTTCTCCATCATATTGGGCTTGATAGTGAGACCGATTTGCCTCTTCAACCAATTGGCAAGCCAAAGGGTGCACTTCCCGGTTTATCGTTCGGAGATCCTCTTCGCTGAATTCTGTCCCGTCTTCCTTCAAGCTTGGGAAGCCCTGCGCCGCTTCAGCAGGATCAAAATCCGGCACCCACGCTTTGACCCGGATTAAGGCGTTTATGGCACCGGTTCTAGCAGTAGATTTCTTTAATTCTTCAAACCGGGCAGGAAGCATTGACGACCTTTTAAGGGTGTCCTGGATCAAGGTCGGTGCCGGGTTGTTGTGAGAAGCAGTGCTGATGATCCGCTGCGCACCAGTATAGAGTTGCTCTATCAATGTATAAGAGGCTTTTAATTTCTTCTGCACATCTGATCCCAAGTGGCCAATACGTGTCCCTATATCATTCAAAGGATTAATAAACCGGTAATTACATGAGAAAGCTTCATTATGTCGAAAATAAAAAAAGGCTTACCAAAGACAGCGGCGATCATGGCATGCACTTGCCGATTTACACTGGTCAGTTCATCCACCACCGGTTTAAGGGCAGCTTCAGCATTTTCTGCCCGTTGAGTTAAAGCGGCCTTTTCAGTGGCATTTTCTGCCCGTTGAGTTAAAGCAACCTAGGTTCGGTCTTGTTGTGGGGATTGAGCCTGAAGATAGCAAGGCGTCTGACCGGCCCAGGGTGCGTGTCGAGGACGTGGGACCATGCGTCCAGGCGTTGCTGCTCTGCGCTATAGAACTCGTGGTCGACGATGAGGTCCAGGGGGTGCAGCGCCAGAGAGGGTGCCACCACCGCGAGAAGACAATGGTCCGCACACCATATTTGACGGGGAGGTGGGATATGATGGTTGCCAACATCTCATCGGGGAGGCTGCTGATGAAGTCCACGTTCACCGAAGGCTCTTCCGAATCTGGCTCGACCTGCCCCCGCTTGTTGGCCGGCTCGTCCTCCATCTTGCAGCAGGCAGAAATTCTCGACGGCGGTGCTTGTAATGAGAACAGAGGACTATTCTACGTATGTCGATGTACAAAAAGAGGGGCACGCTTTTGTACCCGTATACCTGTGCACGGGCAGTCAGAGCCGCGCCCACGACCACACCAAGCAGAGCAGGGGAGGTGAGCCAAGGTACAACCAAAGCCCAAGATAATCAAAGCAACGCCAAGGCCAAGACCACAAAGAGCAGAGGGACAGAGCAGGTTCCCCTGGCAAGACCCTTGCCGGGCGGCCTCAGCGGCCCCGGCAAGACTCTTGCCAGGGCAGCTCGCCCCACACCAACAGAGCGAGCCACCCTTGAGCCCATGGTCCCCAACACCATCATCCATGTGGGGCCAGTGCTCGGGAGGCACCTCCGTGGTGGCATGCAGATCTTTGTGAAGACATGATCAAGACCAGATGAGGACCAAAAGACGACGACCTTTGGCAGGATTCTAGCCAAGGATATCCACAAGGCCCCCAGCAGGCGCCTTGCGGGGGACGACAGCAAGCGCCACGGCAAGACCCTTGTCGGCGACCCGGCAAGGCCCTTGCCGAGGACGTCAACAGGCCACCACTAGGCCCGCATCAACCAAGATCCCACCAACCGTCCCCAAGCAGCTGCCAGCCCGACCAGCTGGGCACGCACCTGCGTGGCGACGATCAGCCTCTACACCAACTCAGCAAGCACCTGCGTGGTGGCATGCAGATCTTCGTGAAGGCCCTACCACCACGCCACCTCAGCTGCATGCCTGCCTACATGGCACCACCCGCACCGCCGGCCAGGGCGCGTGTCGAATCCAGGCGAGGCGGGAACGGACGGGATGGGCTCCGTTCCCGCCCCACATAAACCAAGAGGACACCTAAGTGATGCATTAAATGCATCTTTTCCTGTAATACGAGGGATAACCTCGCGACACTGTACCCTTTCCACCTCCTGTTTGCCACTGTGGCGACCCCTTTTCCTATAAAAGGAGGCCCGAGGCGACCAGGAGAAGGATTCGGCTTTTTGGAGCTCGTTGCACCCCGTAGCTAGCTCAAGAACTCAGAATACATCCAGCAAAGCAGGACTAGGGTTTTACGCATCCTCGCGGCCAGAACCTGGATAAACGAACCGCGTGCTATCTGTCAGATCCGCTCTTCTCTCAACCCCGCGCCCCGCAACCGTAGTAGGGATTCTTGTGATCTCATAGGTGTCGTTTCCACCGACATCTTTGGCGCGCCAGGTAGGGGAGCGCAGTTGTGAGAATCGGCTTTAACAGCTAGTCCGGCATTTTCTTCATCGCCATGGCGCCCAAGAAGAAAATGACAGTGGCGGTCGGCTCGTCGGGAACCGAACGGCCTATCTCGACGCGGGCGAGCAGCGGACCGGTCGCAGAAATGACCCGGGGCGCGGCTCGCGAGCACCAACACCACCCAAGCAATCGGAGATTGGAAGGCGGCGACGTTCATGTGCCTGGAGACGGGCCGCACGTCGCCAAATCCAAAGATGGAGCCAGGCCCTCCGAAGGCAGCGCGGGGCCCTCCAAAGGCGTCATCGCATCACCCAAATGTGATGCAGTGGCCTCGAAGACACCCACGCCGGCGCCCTCAGCGCGCTCCTCTTAGGCCGCACGCGACGAACGGCGTCCTCATGCCGAAGATCCTGGGCGCCGCGGCGGGAAGAGTCTCGAACGTCACTCGCGGGACGCAGAAGACCTGCCCGCTCGCCGAGGCACTGGCGAAAACGGCATGCGACCGCGGGACCATGATAGACCTCCTTGTAACGTGGTTAGGAGTCGAAGCGCATCGCGGTCCGTGCAGGTTTCGCCACCGCCGGCACCAGCAGAGGCCCTAGCACGCGCAGTTGCTCCTCGACTTCCCTCCCGCTGCGGGGAAGCTCAACGAATGGAGAGCCACCATCCAGAGCCTTGTTGTCGTCGCCAAACAAAGGCGAACCAAGGCCGACAGGCCCTTCGGGCCGACGCTGCGGAGCAACACCACACGCTAGTGGCGGGAGGACTGGTGGCGCTGCGGCCAC
This sequence comes from Aegilops longissima, assembly GCA_021605205.1. NCBI lineage: Eukaryota > Viridiplantae > Streptophyta > Magnoliopsida > Poales > Poaceae > Aegilops > Aegilops longissima. Next base: position 328,036,034 of record CM038679.1, on the reverse strand, counting down.
GGTACACTCTCCTCCCCGCCAATTGCGGCGGACGTTGGCCCATCGCGACGACGTGTGTGACGACATCTCCATAGCATCGTCCGACCAACGGACCCGCTACGACCAACGCCAAGTTCTTCAAGAGCGAGCCCATGAAGACGCTCGAACCACCATTGAGCGCCGGCGCGAAACACGCCACCAGTCAGACAGGCTAGCAGGGCCTTCTGTGAACCACCCGTCTCCGGTAAGCCCTGGAGGTTTACCTTATGAGGTAGGCTGCCCGTATTTTACCCGTGAGCCGCGGCAGTTCCAGTGGCCCACTCACCGCACCTTCAAGCTTGACGTTGGCGAGAAGTACAACGGCAAGACCCACTCGTCGGAGTTCCTCAGCATCTACACCATCGCGATGAAAGCTGCCGGAGCCCATGACGATAAGGTGCTTGCGAATTACTTTCCATAGGCCCTTAAGCCCAATTCCATGTCATGGTTGATGCACTTGCCAGTAGATTCTATTTCTTCTTGGTCGGATTTGTGCCATGAGTTTGTTGGCGCCTTTACGGGAGGTCACCAAGCTCATGGCCAAGCAAGCGACTTGCATGTCATCCCCCAAAAGGAAGGTGAGAGTCTACGCAAGTACCAATACAATATCCCAGATGTTCATCCTACCGCCATCATCAGTGCGTTCCATCAGAACGTGCGCAACCGCAAAATGCGCGAAGAGCTTGCGATGAACAAGGTGAAGGATGTGGCGGAACTCTATGTTCTTGCCGACAGATGTGCCCGGGCTCAAGAGGGAAGGAAGTACCCCGGCGAAGATGCCGGCGTGGAAACCGACTCTTCAGACGAGGATGCTGCCGCCCCGGTGAAGAAATGCTGGCACCATAACAGGAAGCGTAAGGGTAAAGCTGTGCTTGCCGTCGAGGGATCCGATGACGCGGCACCGCCAAGAAAACCAAGGCAGACGACCCCGGCAAGGAGATTGCTGGGTGCGTCGCCTGCCGGGCCTTGGCGGCTGCCGAGAAGCCAGGGAACTCCGACAAGCAATACTGCAAGATCCATCGCACCAAGGGCCATGACCTCCACAACTGCCGACAGGTTGAGCTGCTCGCCGAGAAGCAAAAGGCTGAATATGAAAGACGAGACAAGGAGAAGGGCCAGGATGGTGCCGAGGGATCCGGCAAGAAGCGTGACGGCCAAGCAGGCCGCCGCAGTAAATTTAAACAACAAGAGAGGCCTGCCCGGGGCCACGACAAGAAGCAAGAAGACGACGATCACGAAGAGGACGAAGAGTCCGGAGACCAAGAGTTTCAGAAAGCTACGGAGGCCATGTGCGTCGATGATGGCGCCTTGCTGCATACTTCTCACCGCTAGCTCAAACAGTGGGCGCGTGAGATTACAGCAGCAGAGCCGTTGGTCGATGCCTAGAAGCCGCGGAAGTGGTCCAGCACGCCTATCATCTTTGACACTGAGGATCATCCTGTCCGTACAACTGCGGTCGGGTGCCTGCCGTTGTTGGTTGACGGCGGGGCCGGTCTGAAGTTAATCTTGCCTGCCGTGATCAGGAAGCTGCAAATTCCCGACGTAGACCTCGAAGAAACGGGCACGTTTCAAGGGATCAACCCAGGAAGGAGCCAACCAAAGGGGAAGGTCACGCTACCTGTGACATTCGATAGTGATCTAAACTACAGGACAGAAAGGATCGTGTTCGATGTCGCCAAGATCCCCTTGCCTTATAGCGGGATCCTTGGCCGCCCAGTGCTGGCCAAGTTCATGGCAGCATCACACTACGCCTACAATACATTGAAGATGCCGGGGCCTGTGACAATCATCACCGTCCCCTCTAACAAGAAGGATGCGCTGATTTGCGCCGACCAACTCTACCAGGAAGCAGTTGCAGCAGCATCCGCCGCCAAGGCACCTGCTCCTGCTGCTGAAGCTCTGGGAGGGAAGAAGAAGACCGGTAAGACCTCTAGCACCCACTCCGGCAAGCGCACCTCTTCGGAGTGTAGTGCTCCCATCGAGGACATGCCAGAGAGCTCCACCTGCAGGAACAAGAAATCCAGGGCCACGCCGCCAGAAACCAAGAAGGTGCCCGTTAAAGAGGATGGCATGGGAGGGGCTTTCACCATAAGCTCCACCCTTGACAACAAATAGGAAGACGCGCTCGTCACCTTCCTACGGGCGAATGTCGATGTGTTTGCATCGCAAGCATCCGACATCCCCGGCATTCCCAGGGAGGTGTTGACCACCACCTTGCTGTCCGCCCTCATGCGCAGCCCGTCAAGCAGAAGGTCAGAAAGCAAGCTTTCGAACGACAAGAGTTCATTACAGAGGAGATCTGGAAACTTGAAGTAGTAGGTTTGGTAAGGGGAGTGCTCCATCTGACGTGGTTGGCCAATCCAGTCGTAGTGCGCAAGGCAAATGGGAAGTGGAGGCTGTGTATTGATTACACAGATATCAGTAAGGCTTGTCCCAAGGACCCTTCCGTTGCGGCAAGATCGACTGCATTGTTGACTCCACGGCTGGGTGTGATCTGCTATCATTCCTCGACGCCACTCCGGCTACCATCAGATCTTCATGACGAGAGAAGACAAAGAGAAGACAGCGTTCATCACCCCATGTGGTACGTATTGCTTTATACGGATGCCTTTCGGGTTGAAGAGTGCTGGCTCAACGTTTGCAAGGGCGGTCCAAATTGGTTTGAACCCCAGCTCCATAGAAATATGGAGGCTTATATGGATGACATAGTGGTCAAAACCAAGGACATGACGACCCTCATACCAGACTTAGAAGAGACATTTGCGAACCTGCGCAAGATCAACCTCAAGTTGAACCCTGAGAAGTGCGTCTTTGGCGTCCCGTCCGACAAGCTTCTCGGGTTCTTTGTGTCGCAGCGTGGGATTGAGGCCAATCCAGACAAGATCAAGGCTATAGAGCAGATTGAGGCGCCCAAGCGAGTCAAGGATGTGCGTCGGCTTGCCGGCTGCGTCGCCGCCATGAGCAGATTCATCTGCAAATCCGCCGAACGTGCCCTTCCCTTTTTCAAGATTTTGAAAAAGGCGGGCCCGAAGGAGTGGACCCCAGAGGCCGAGGCAACACTGTAAGATTTGAAGAGGTACCTTTCCTCCACGCCAATACTAGTTGCGCCTAAGCCACAAGAACCGTTGCTGCTGTACTTGGCGGCAACGAACCAAGTGGTCAGCGCCGTACTAGTGGCGCAGAGGGAAGTTGACGACAAAGTGATAGCAACAACGGAGCCTGATGCCATTAGTGCAAAGACGACACGGCCAGCTGAGGTGTTGCCGAGGAAGAAGATGATGCAGCACCCGGTCTACTTTGTTAGCTCCCTCCTGCATGGGGCTAGATCAAGGTACTCCGATGTGCAAAAACTGCTCTTCGGCCTCCTTATGCCCTCGAGGAAGCTGCGTCATTACTTCCAGGCGCACGAAATCACTGTCGTCACTCGCCTCCCTCTGCAACGGATATTGCATAATCCAGACGCGACTGGAAGGATTGTAGAGTGGGCACTGGAGCTGTCTAGCTTTGGCCTCAAGTTTGAGAGTACTTCAACAATTCAAATAAGAGTCCTGGCGGAGTTCATTGCAGAATGGACCGCAACGCATGATGAAGAAGTTCAAGAGACTGATCTCCCCGACAAGGAGGCAAGTTGCGACCGGATCGTGTACTTTGACGGGGCCTTCTCTTTGCAAGGCGCCGAGGCTGGCGTACTGCTTGTCGCGCCCACCGGAGAACACCTCAAGTACGTAGTCCAAATGCACTTCCCCAAGGAGACGTCGACAAACAATACCGCCGAGTACGAGGGGCCGCTCGCCAGTCTTAGGATCGCAGCAGAACTCGGAATCAAGAAACTCATCGTCAGGGGCGACTCGCAAGTCGTCGTCAAACAAGTCAACAAAGATTAACAGAGCCCGTTGATGTAGGCCTACGTAGATGATGTGAGAAAGCTGGAAGAGCGTTTTGATGGTATACAGACAGAACACGTCCCCGGGGTGGAGAACGACATTACCGATTACCTGTCAAAGCTTGCTGCTCTCAAGCTGCCTGTGGAACCAGGTACCTTTGTGCTTCAGCTGACTCAGCCATCCGTTGCTTCATCTGCAGAGCAGAACAAGACAAGGGAATCGGGTCCCGGCAAGTACTTTCCTGCCGAGCTCCCCGGAGCAGGCAGCGAAGATGTTGACGGAGACACTGAGCCCGCCGTAGGACGACCAGCTCCAGCAGAGCGTCAAGCTCTTGCCTTCGAGACGGCCGCTCCTATGACGGAAGAAATGCCTTTGGTCCTTGCCGTCGAGCCCCAGGCTCCGGCATGGGCGCAGCCTACCATCCGATTCCTCCAAATAGGGGAACTTCCTGAGGAACAGGAAGAAGCGGAGAAAGTAGCTCGTCGGTCTACCATGTATCACTTCGTCGATGATGTTCTATACAGGAAAAGGTCGAACGGTGTGAAATTGAAGAGTATCCCCCAGGAGGAAGGACTGGAGCTGTTGGCGGAGATACATGGAGGCATATGTGGATCCCACATAGGGTCGGGAGCCCTGCCGGCAAGGCATTTCGGCAAGGCTTCTTCTGGCCCACTGCCCTCCAGGATGCGAAGACACTAGTCACCAGATGTGAAGCGTGTTAGTTCCATTCAAAGAAGCTTCATCAACCAGCTCAAGCCCTTCAAACCATTCCTCTCTCCTGGCCCTTCTCGGTCTGGGGGCTCGATATATTGGGCCCTTTTCCCCGTGCTGTCGGGGGCTTTGAGTACTTATACGTCGCAATCGACAAGTTCACAAAGTGGCCGGAGGTAGAGGCGGTGAGGAAAGTTACAGCCCTGTCAGCCGTCAAGTTCTTCAAAGGACTAGTATGCCGTTTTGGTGTGCCCAACAGGGTCATCACCGACAACGGCACACATTTCACAAGCTGCACCTTCATGCAATATATCTAGGACCTCGGCAGCAAGGTTTGTTTCGCTTCCGTTGCTCACCCGCGAAGCAATGGTCAAGCTGAGAGGGCAAATGCTGAAGTACTGCGAGGCCTGAGAACGAAGACCTTTGACAGGCTGCACAACAGTGGAATGCGTTGGATTGATGAATTGTCGACGGTTGTTTGGTCGATCAGGACGACGCCAAATCGAGCCACCGACCAGACACCCTTTGCCCTGGTATAAAGGGCAGAAGCAGTTCTCCCCACGGAACTCATATACGGGTCACCTCGAGTGCTCGCTTTGACGAGTTTGCGCAAGAGCGATTGCGGCACGATGACGCAACGTTCCTTGAGGAAGATCTTCTTCGGGCGGCTGTGAGAGCAGCACGCTACCAGCAAGCCTTGCGCCGCTACCATAGCCGCAAGGTTCATGCCCGAAGCTTTGAGGAAGGCGACATTGTTCTTGGTAGCGCTCAATCGCCAAGAATACCAACAAGTTGACGCTAAAGTGGGAAGGCCCTTATCGGGTAATCTGAGTCACCGTGCCCGCGCGGTCTGCTCGGAGACGAAGATGCTGCCCGGTGAGCAATTCCTCGAACATCGAGCATCTTCGCAAGTTTTACCATATAGGCGCTGCTTGCCGGGCCCCCGCAAGCCACCTTTTATCTGAGCCTTTCCAAAGCAAGGCATGTAACCCTTTGTACAAAGCCGGTAGACCACGAGCATAATAAATGAAGGCGGCGCCTAAGTTATAACATGCATGCTAGGTTGAGTCTCTTCCTTGGTTAGGGTTGATAGAGCTTAGCGGCGACTAACCCCTAGCGTAGAGGTCGAGTGCGCGTATATCTGTTCCTTTTCTGTCCTCCTTTGTTTCGCAGGGCACATGAGCATTTCTGCTGAGCTACCCGGAAAGAAGGAAACGGATCGTCGACCCCACCCCGGCAAACCAGAGTTGTCGGGGGCTACAAAAACAAGGATCCAACCGCGGCAAGACGAGATTGCCGGGGGCTGCAGATCAAGATAAGTCTTTTATCCTCTATCATGCATTTCGGAACCGGACTAGGGTATGTGAAGCCTCGTTTTTATCTCTAGGCCGCCATGCTGCCCATTTTACCTATACCCAAGGATTATTTCCTGGGTCCGGATTCGGTTGTAGCCGCGGAGGCAAGGAGGTGGGGCGAGGAGCCTGAAGCCCACTACATCCCTGCCTCCGCCAAGAGCGCGAGAACGGTCGAGCGGAGTGGGGGGACGGCAAGGCCTGTTGCCGGGCGAAAAACGTTTATCCTAAACACTAACAAGGATTCACTCCTTGTCGCGTGATTTACCCGCGAACGAAAAACCCAGCGATCATCCCATTTTCATTAAAAACGTCCCATACAGGTACAGTTCGTGCGAGATGAAAAACATGAGCGAGGGGATTATAAGCTTTAAATTCTACTAAGGCCCGAAGGCTTACAAAAAAAAGAGATAAGATTCCCGTAATCCCTTTCTTGTCCCTCTCCTTAGGAGGTAGGTCAAGGAGGCGAAATGGAAAGAGGGGCGCCTAGGCGAGCTACGATCAGCGGAAAGCACCAAGAGAACACCTCGGTGGCCGCCCACGGGCGGGCCGGTGATGACGGTGCCGGGAAAGGAGGTGGAAGACGAGGCGGCAGGACCCGCGATACGCGATCAAGGCGTCGGTGCCTGCGTACTCTGAGTTGATGGCCTTGCCGCCCGCCCTCTTCCTCTTCCGCAGCCTCCCGACGCCAGCCGCCCAAGGAGACGGCCCTGAGAAGTTCAAGGAGCTGGCCCCACCCCCGGCAAACCTACACCGGAGGAGCTGCCAGGTGTAGATGCTGCTGCTGCCGCACCCGCCCAGGCGCGGGGCCTCCGACGCCTAGTCGGACTCGTCCCCGCTATCTGCCCTGCTGTCCTCTTCATCACTCTCGCTCGAGGAAGAGCTTCCATCGTCAGAATCTCCATCAGAGGAGCTCTCCACGCAGGACTTCAGGTGAGTCCTGAACTCTCCGAAGACCTTGACGGAGAGTAGGCCGTCCTCCATTAATTTGAAGTAGAGGACGAGCCCCGCCGTCAAGCTGTGGATGCGAGCGAATGTATTCCACCCACGACGAAGGTACATGACTCGAGGAGCCGGGAAGTCGACGTCGACCCGCGTACCCCCGTTCCCGCAACCCCTCATGTGCAATCTGAGGGATTGGGGCCGGTCACGCTCCATTTCCTAAGCAAACAGGGCGGGAAGACGAAGACGACAACGTGGAGGCCAGCGCAGCCTGAGGAAGAACTCGCGGGGCTGGTCTCCGACGTGGCTTTGTATCGGGAAGGGTATCATTGGTGGGGGCAAACCTGGCGCGCCGCCCCGTCCTCCTCTTCCCGAAGCTGCCATGCCTGCCCGACCTCGCCCCCTCCCCCTTCCCCTCGTGGCCGGCTCCACCACCGCGGGCTCAGGAGGAGGAGGGACGCGTTGTCGAGTAGCGACCCTCGCCGCGACCGTCGAGGGACCAGGATTCCCTTTCTCCATGGCGAGTGAAAGGAAGAAGCAGAAGCAAGAAAAAAAATGGATGACAGAAGAATGCGGGACGCCATCCCCCTTCCCCCTCCTTATAAAGGAGTGGGGTCGGGGCTCGGCCGCCCTGTTCGACCAATCCAGCCACCAGAGGCGCGTGGAATCGGGACCGAGCCGCTGCCCCAACCAGCATACGGCGCTGCGGCCGCTTGCGACCCCAAGTGCATGGGAGACGCATGGCGGACATGCAGAACTGAGGGGACAGGCGAAGCGACCTCTCCCCACCCCGTGATCGTGGGGAGTGGACGCCTTGAAGACCGCGCCCCGGCCCTGTTCAGTAAATGAGCCGCGCCTCCACCCTCCATCTTTTTAGGGGAAGGCGGGAGCCGCCTCTTTACTGCGATGTGATGCATGCGTGCGGAAACCGCCCCACGCATGCCGCCCACATCACGCACACCCCTCCACGCCACACCGCGTGCGCGGGTCGTGGGAAGCGGAGCGTGCGAAAAGTCTTACCACGGTCATAACCGCCCCGCCTGCCCGCACACCGTTTTGGGCCTGGCCCAACAACGTGTCGCGTTTATGTGTGGCCCAGGCCCAGGGGCTCCTGTCGTTGTACAAAAAGAGGGGCACGCTTTTGGACCCCTATACCTGTGCACGGGCAGTCAGAGCCGCGCCCACGACCACACCAAGAAGAGCAGGGAAGGTGAGCCAAGGTAAGACCAAAGCCCAAGATAATCAAAGCAACGCCAAGGCCAAAACCACAACCAGCAGAGGGACGGAGTAGGTTCCCCCGGCAAGACCCTTGCCGGGCGGCCTCAGCGGCCCCGGCAAGACTCTTGCCAGGGCAGCTCGCCCCACACCAATAGAGCGAGCCACCCTTGAGCCCACGGTCCCCAACACAATCATCCACGTGGGGCCAGGGCTCGGGAGGCACCTCCGTGGTGGCATGCAGATCTTTGTGAAGACATGACCAAGACAAGATGAGGACCAAAAGACGACGACCCTTGGGAGGATTCTAGCCAAGGATATCCACAAGGCCCCCGGTAGGCGCCTTGCCGGGGACAACAGCAAGCGCCATGGCAAGACCCTTGCCGGGGCCCCGGCAAGGCCCTTGTCGAGGACGTCAACAGGCCAGCACTAGGCCCGCATCAACCAAGATCCCGCCGACCGTCCCCAAGCAGGTGCCAGCCCGACCAGCTGGGCACGGACCTGTGTGGCGACGATCAGCCTCTACACCAACTTAGCAAGCACCTGCGTGGTGGCTTGCAGATCTTTGTGAAGGCTTTACCATCGCGCCACCTCAGCTGCCTGCCTGCTTACATGGCGCCACCCGCACCGTCGGCCAGGGCGCGTGTCGAAGCCAGGCGAGGCGGCAACGGACGAGACGGGCTCCGTTCCCGCCCCCGATAGAGCAAGAGGACACCTAAGCGATGCATTAAATGCATCTTGTCCTGTAATACGAGGGATAACCTCGCGGCACTGTACCCTTTCCACCTCCTGTTTGCCACTGTGGCGACCCCTTTTCCTATAAAAGGAGTCCCGAGGTGACCAGGAGAAGGATTCGGCTTTTTGGAGCTCGTTGCACCCCATAGCTAGCTCAAGAACTCAGAATACATCCACCAAAGCAGGGCTAGGGTTTTACGCATCCTCACGGCCCGAACCTGGATAAACGAACCGCGTGCTATCTGGCACATCCGCTTTTCTCTCAACCTCGCACCCCGCAACCGTAGTAGGGATTCTTGTGATCCCATAGGTGTCGTTTCCACCGACAACGTACCTTCCCGAGGCGGCCAAATCAAAAGTCCAAAACTAGCAATAAATTGCAGCGCTCACGGCGTGCGTGGCGGACTGCTTACAGTCGTCCCGTCTGATCAAACAGCTGCATGTAGTAGCAAATAGTTAGTTGAACGACCATGGTTTGACTAATACGACCGTTTGCAATAATAGCGTAGTGGCTATTTGTTAAAAATGACTAGGAAAATCAATGTATAAAAAGGCAAAACGAACCCTGAATAATTTCATATGTTTAGCACAGTTGCATGTTGCCTCTGTAAAATAAATCAAGGAGGGAAGATACAGCGTATGTCATTTCATGAACATATCACCAACTTCGCTCTTGGAACCATGAGACTTCTTGATAGAATCTCCGGTTTGTATGAAGGAAAATATGGGTCAAAGCCAAGTTGAAAAGGGCAGCAATATCAAACCCCAACTTACAGAAGGTACAAAAGCACGATGACTAATTGTTCATCAAGTTTACTCAAAATCCAGATTGAACAGGGCAATAACAACTAACTCAACCAAAGTTTTGAGCAGTCATAGTGAAATGGATCTGTCTGATCCATAAAATCAAGATCCTGGACAAGAAAATCTACTGGTACAGTTGTAAATAGAAGCCGAGCACGTCCCACGAGGTCGTCGTCCATCTAATATATGACACAACAAGAAAGGTAATTTGACGAACAAGGAGGATTATTTTGGGGTTGTGTTATGGTACGTAGGAGTATATATTACACGTCGAAGAGGGGAGGGGGCAACATATATATACTACGCATCCTGAACCTCGGTTCGTGTGGGGGACTTAAAGGTTTTCGAGGCAGGTGCCACATCAAAGTTCTGGATATATGTATTAGGTATTCAAACATCACAACCACACATCTCCATACATGTGTTTGTCCCACAAGCAAGGGATGGCGGTAGTCCTCTAGCACTCACTCACGGGGTTATCAGTGAGATGCTTCGTCCATTTCTGTGTGCCCGCTTGGTCAATCACTTCGACCAACAGCGGTAGAGGTTAATTTGACTTATAATTAGGAGGAGATTAAATTTTGGTTCATCTTATATGGCTCGGTACATGGAAATATATACTTCGCGCGCATGTGTACGCACGAATCCCTCCCACCGGGTCGAAGTGGGGGGGGGGGGTGAGCATGCGACGCATCATGAACCAGATCTGTGTGGAGACTGTGCATTTTTTGACGCATGCATGCACCACATCAAAATGTTGTGCTTTTGGTATTCAAACATATATGCATGCATCACGCATGTCCATACATATGTTTGGGGCACATATATACATGAAGTGGTTGTCTTTGGACACTCTCCCTTGCTTGGTTATCATCACGACCTATATATTCGTGGGCCCTTGTGGATGTCTATCACTTCGACCAACAACACAAGAGAGCTAGGTTACCAGGGTGGATTCTTCTTCTCTTGGTTCGCATTACCGTATAGTTGTACATCGATCATGGTGAGATTCGAGACCTAAGTTCGAGGGATCGCATATACTATGCGTCGTGAACCCTCACTCTGTGTGGGGATTTTCCAATTCCAAAAGCATGGGGCCACATCAAAGTTGTGCATTGGATATATTCAAACACCACATGACACTTCATACATATGTTTGGGCCACATGCACTACAAAAAAAATACACTTTCGTGATGATACGTGTTTGTCACAGTAGGTCACGTTTACTGTCATGCATGTACATCCATGATAATTTTATGACAGAATCAAGATAGTCATACCTGTGCTATCGTAGAAGTGTTCCATGAAATTACCAAAATTATCATCACGGAAGTGTCCACTTCCATGACAATAATTCGCACGTCATAGAAGTGCTTTCGTCAAGGGTGACCGACACACGGCATCCACCGTAACAGGATGCCTTTAAGCTATCGGGTCCGGTTTTGGATCCAATATCCCGCTAACAGCCACGACCACTGCTGAGATGCCATGTGTAAAATTCTCATTGGCTAACAGAACCATGTGTCAGCTCCGCGATGGCACAGGTGTGACTCATCCAATGGGCGCGATGCGCCTATGATACATTGACACGTGGACTAGCCCAAAAGTGGCCCATAAAGATTAAATGGTCCGGCCCAACTAAAGGCCGACAAGATTTAGCGGGCCATAATGGGCCGGCCCAGCTAAAGGCCCACAAGATTTTGCAGACCATAATGGGTCGGCCTAGCTAAAGGCCCAACATTCTCAGTTAAGGCCTGTACGACTAGTGTCAAATCGGCCCGTCAATGGCCCGTCCTAAACTTGTCATCATCGCGGCCCATGGTTGTGGCGACCGGTTCTCTGGGTGTCAATTCCCATAAAATGGCCGTTGTGCTCATCAGCTCTGGATTCTTGTTAATGATGAGGCACTAACAATCTGAAATTCAAGCAGAAATACAATATGTGTAGTACAAGACCATTCCGGCCTGTGAGTACAACAAATGGTTCCTAAAGGTTGATGGCGGAAGCGGTTTATGAAATATCCCCGTTTATGGGACTCCATTTCCCACGGGAACAGCTGACCAGGTTAACTCCTATCTTCGCGTAGCTGCTATCCCCGTTGCTTAGGTTCCGGGGCTGTCATCGCAAGCTCCTCTCCAAGCAAGAAATCTGGCCAAGTCAATAGCCAGGGACAAGCCAGTGAGTAATTTGAATGTACTCGCAAACATAATGAACACATGCATGATTTAATAATGATGTGCTGAAAATATATTATGCTCAAGACGTTAATCACATGAGATAGGTAAAACTCTGATGCGTGCAAGCATGTTATTTATGGATATGCAATAATATGGTAGTATAAAAATCATGAAGTAAATAACACAAAAGAAATGCCACAATCAAGGCGTCGGCGACACCGCATAGAGGGCTTTAAATAAACAAGAACAATGCATGATCGGCGTCGAGCGACACCGCATAAAGGGCTTTAAAAGAAATGCCACGGTCGAGCGTCGGCGACACCGCATAAAGGGCTTTAAAAAATGCATGATCGGGCGTCTGAGCGACACCGCATAAAGGGCTTTAAAAGAAATTCCACAGTCGGGCGTCTGAGCGACACCGCATAAAGGGCTTTAAAAGAAATGCCATAGTCGGGCGTCTGAGTGACACCGCATAAAGGGCTTTAAAAGAAATGCCACAATGAATATCCAGGAGGTAGAACCACCCCAGGGATATTCGATAATACCAGAAAAAATATCACGGGTTAGTCCACATCCAAAATAGTAATCATAAATTATCACAAGTCACAATCGTGCTTCCAAGTTTAACAGTTTCACCTCCGAAGACCGACACTAAGACCGACACTTGACCCATCCCAAACGGTAATCCTTAACCATGGACACGGCTATTCGAATAGGTTTAATCTCTGCATAGGGTGTACTCTTTACCCACGAGTAACGGACTTCTTTAGTCCATCGGGACTAATTCCGTCTACGGTCTTTTTGTTGAAAACACACCTAACTTGCACACACCAGCTTAACTCACATGTGTCTGGAATCACCCACGACACCTGTTAAGCAAAACTCTAAGTGGGGAGGCCACAACCTCGACGTAACATGGGATCACAAAATTTATACATGGCATAAGCGGGAGCAACCCCTTTCGGCTACAACCAAAACACCCATGCTCCCGGACCGGTGGTATGACTACCGGATGCCTCCGATATCTTCCACCACGGCCTCTCATGACGGTGTGTGCTAGGAAAGGGTTGACAACTTCTTGAACCGCACCCTACTTGGTGTAGAGGCAGTGGTAGTCTGAAGCTAGTATGGGGTTTCTTGGCACAAGACTCGATCTACCGTCGACTCGGGAGGTTGTAATATTTCTGCATGATTAGCATAACAATGCATATAACTCAAACAACAGATGGAAACATCACGCGACCTCCCCTCATGTCATACCGGACACAACCGTCTCGACGGAGGACTAGGGGCAAGCCCGTGTCTACCCAAGACAGAGGCCTTCCCGTCTTTCCTTCCGGTATGCATGAAAGACGTATGACGGTGACTTCCATCACAAATCATGTCAACTTCATTAGCATAAACTCATTAATATGCACCCATGAATAGGATCACATCCTCACATAAAATGGCGCATGTATGTGTCGGGTGGTGTTGCCACCGTGCTATACAACACACACAAAAATTCACGGGGTTGAGAATGCTTGCCTTCAGGTCATGGGAAGTAAGGTGCATCAAATCATCATGAAATCTTCAAAACCCTATTTAAAATAATATATTTGAATTAACACATAAAACAAAAACAGCACAAAAGTTGTTTTGAAAAATATTCAAATAAATCTTAAAATAAACTAGACCATATTTGACAGAGGTAGCAAAAGAATTAATTCATTTGGAGTTGTTTTCAAAAGATACAGCCGGTCAAAGTTTGGTCAAATCGATATTTAAAACAGTAAAGAAAACGTTTGAAATATCATTACCGTCGAAGGCGCATTTTGAAAATGCTTCCACTTATCCAGCGTGGACTGCGCCGAGTCCTTGCCAGATGGGTCAAGGGGCCCCACTGGTCAGGTTTGACCAGTCTCCTTCCCTCTCCTTCCTCGGCGAGCGGAGGCGGGGACTCGCGATCTTCGCCGGCGTTAAGCGACTACTCGAGGGCATCCAGTGCGGGATGGATCCGCCACTCCTAGGCAGTCCTTCCGGTGGTCGTAGGGTAGCCGGGGTGGAGGAGTCGCGCGGCGCGAGCTCGCGGGCGGAGGGCATTCGGGTAGATAGTGAGTTTGGGGCTGCGGTGGTCTGCGGCTAAAATTGAGCGAGGTTGTGCTCGCAAGAGGAAGGAGAGTTCTTGGTGGAGAGAGTGGAGAGGAGAGGCCTTGGTGGCGATGGAATCGGCCAGGGCTTGGCGGCGACCGAACCGGCGGACTCGGGAAGAAGGCCTTCCCTTGCTCGATTGCTGGCCAAGGCAACACTAGGAGGATCATATGAGGTTGCTCGAGGACTCGGTTGAGCTCGGGGCCCTTATATCTGTGGTGGAGGTTGGTTACGGGGCGGCCGGCGATAAGGACGACGGCGAACCGCCTCCCCAGTAGCTTGGGCGGCGTGGCGGCGACCAGCGCTAGCGACGAGGCTGCGGATGAGCTCGCCTTGTTCGAGGGGCAGGTGGCAAGCTGGGGTGGCTTTGGCGGCACCGACCGTGGCGAGGGCGTCTGCGGACGCCCGCATGCCGCCAAAAGCTCTGTCGGGCGCTGTTGGCTGCCAGGTGGCTTGGCGCGATCTTTGAGAGGAGGTTAGTGCGTGGCGTGGTGCTGCGAGCGGGCCAAAACCAGGGGGCCAGCGTGTCGGCTCGGGCGCGGTTCGTGTAATACTGTCTGGCAGCTCTGGCGCGTCCGAAGGCTGCGCACGGAAGGTGTTTGATAAAATGCCGTGGCATGCTACAGGTCACAGGTGAGGTTGGCAGGCAACAGAGCTAGGTTGTTGATAGAGTGAAGCTCAGGGGACAAGGTGGTTTGGTAAGGAGACCAAGTTCACAATGCCAACAACAACTCATGTCAAATCTGATCATGCACTCCAGGTGTTTGTCAAAATGCCACATGCACTAGGCTATTCTCGGAGGGGCCAGATCTTCCAGATCAGTGTCTCCTTGGATGCACAAGAGGGTGGTGAGGTTAGTTGGTGGAAAGCACAAACTTGCTAGTGCAAGTTTTGCTGAACTTCAAATCTGGACAGGATGTGAATGGCATTATTCCATGAACCAAAAATATGCCAATGGTTGCATGCTCCTAGACTTAGGGGTTTAGCATGGAGGACTACAAGTAGGGAAAAGAATCTAGGGCCAAAGAGCAAGCAAGAGTATGGTTGCTGTACAAACCTTCATGTTGGGCCAGAATGAAGATGAGGTTGATTCACTCAAAAATTCCAAAGAACAACCCTGGGTCTTTGCATATAATGGAATCATATGCTCCTACTGACTTCCCATAATTTTGGTGGAAGCTAGAAACAACCATTTGAAAGGGTTGTAGTGCAAAGTTGCCCACTGGACCAGAGAAGAAAATTGGGTGTATAGCTCAAAATATTTCATGAAACAAATATGTCATTGCACAAAAGTGATTTTGAGACACCCCAGGGCACCTCCATATTTTGGTTGAATTTTTAGATAAATCTATCAAATGATTGTAGTTCAAAAAGAGCTCCAAACTTAAAGCAAGTCATTTTAATAAATATAGCCCAGGGTGAAGTAATTTAATAAATAAATCCACTGATTATGAAAATGTTATAATGAGCTGGTATAGAAGTCCAATGTATTTTGGAAAGCTCCACTTGGGAAGAATACAAAACTCCTTAACAATAAAAGAAGAGTTCTGAAATCAACAGAAATAAAGATTTTCAAAACCCTTGGCAAAAAAATTAATATTGAAAACTTGGCAAAAATTTTGGGGTGTTACAATGGTCACTTCTGGCTCGTTAACAGTCCGCTAAGAATTTGGGCCGAATTACGGCCCGGTGTGTTTCGGCCTGTTAAAGGTCCTGCTTCATTTGGGCCCATTTATAGGCCATTGAAACTTTCGGCCCACAAGCGACCATGAACGATATGGGTCATATTCGGCCATGTCTGACATTTGGCCTGTTAGAGGCCCACTACAGATTTGGGCCACTTTCAGCCTATTGTGACTTTTGGCCTGTTAACGTTAGACAAAATCCATGGGCCATATGTGGCCCAACGCCACATCGGGCCTACTAACGGCCCATATAAAAATGACACTAATCAAGCCTGACCGAACTTCCGGCCTGTTAAAGGCACGTGTAGTAAGTCGGCGCATTTATGGCCCGTCTGAATTTCGGCCTGTGGATGATCCACATTGTAAATGGGCCACCATTTTGGCCTGCTAAGACCTGTGGGTTATTTGGCACAAGCAGGGCCCAATCTTACTTTCGGCCTATTAATGGCCCATGTTTTTATGGGCTCGAGATATTTACACATGTAAACGGCCTATTATTAATGAGGGCCCAAATTGTGTTTAGGCCTATTAAAGGCCCACTATGGGCACAGGCCTACCAGAAAAATATGAAAGCTTATGCTGATTTAGGCCTAGATATTTTTAGTGGCCTACATGCAAATTTCGGCACAGAATCGCTTTTAGCCCAATTGGAATGGGCCCGACGAATGTTGGCATGTTGGGCTCCTACGAAGCTTTCAGCGGAATACATTACTAACATAAACCTAAACTATACAAAAATAGCATCATAATTACTACAGCCTTTGGCAGCATCATAAATGTTGTATCACAACAAAATAAATTCCAACCATACAACAAAAGGCATGTTGGCATAAAGTTTACAGTCCTTGCAGATAAAAGCACCATAAGATGTATAGAAGCACATATCATTTGACCTGAGTTCTTATGTTTCAGGCTGTAGAATCTGGTGGAGTAGCACGATCTTCCCCTTTTTTCCTCCATTTCTCTTGAACAACAAAGAAAATGTATGATAGTATGGTTTCAAAACCATTCATATCTTCACGACATTTGTCAACCACTATTTTTGTTTCCGACACAACGTCCATTTGGGATTGGACTTGTGTCTGGAGCACAGATATATCACTCTGTCTAGCCGGAAGATTTTGTTCATTAGGCGATTTGGACGAGGTTACCTTGACAACCAACCCAGAATTACGCAGGAAGGTGCTTTTTGCATTGTTAGTGGAGAATCTTGGCCTTGCTGCAGAAGAGGTGACATTGTGCTGTGGTAGCCTCGTCACCTTGGTGGTTGTGGCTATTCAATCATTTGTTCCATAGCTTGCTGAAATTTTGAACTTGTAGATTTGTGTACCAGATAAGTTACTAATGAGAAAAAAACAAACAAAGTAGGTTTCCCGTTTATACATAACTTATTTTGGTGAACTACTGTAACACATTAGCATGTATTGTAGTGCCAACTACAAAATAAAATCACTTTTGGAACATATGTCCATGTAGCATGCCTACTGTATTGTCTATTTCGTCACATTCGTTGACATCTAAGGATAAAGAGACATGGTTTAAAGTAGGATGAACATAGTATGGCATCATTCATATCATGGGCAAACAGATATAAAACAAACAGGCTATTGTATCATTGTGTGCGCACGTGAACATCACAACTAGATTATAGATCAAGACCAAAAGAATATCCTTCATCTCTTTTAAACCATGTAAGGTGAAATGATACGTTAAGACAATTGTGTATAAAAGTGAACAAAGTAACTGACATTGGATGCATACCAAGCAGTTAAATGAACACATCAGAGTACCAATCAGTTCAAAGGCAGGAGGAGTGAGGACTTACAACAGCGGCCTGAACTGGTGTGCTCATGCCCTTGATCTTGCTGGTGTGGCAATCCTTGAAGATTTGCACTGCATTCGGTCCAGGTTCTTTTTGCTCCGCCCGGGTTTTCCTCTGTATTTGGAACAAGTCAATATAAATACGAAAATATGGCACAAAAAGAAGAAGGAAGTAGCAGCTATTTACAAGAGCCTCGCTACGATATCCTGTTGTCGGTTGGAATTCCACTTTAGAACGGTTGGTCTTGTTCTTCAAACAGTTATCCTAGAAGATGATACACTTGTAAGGCACATACATCAATACAAGTTCAATATGTGGTCTGATCAAATACATATACCCTACCTGAAACTTTGGATCAGACCAGTGTTTAACAAGGGCTGTCCAGTCTTCATCTGTAATATATTCCAGTGGAGATGTTTGGGCGATTTCATTGTTAGCCTTGCCTTCAAAGTGAGATTTTCTAAGGTGGTGCGATCTTGTCCCGAGCAGGTGAAAAACATGAGTGCATGCTTGTTTAGTTGCATCATCTTTCGAATCCAACTTGAACCTCATCTGTTGAAAAAAGAATGTTATTCTTATTAGGAGGAAGCTAGAAAGTATGGCACAGAGCAAGACAATATTATAAATTGCGATGAATAACATTACTTATGGATAAATGGTCAAGGAAGGTGTTAAACTGGGTATTGTCTTTCTCATTCCTATACTAGATCTACGTTGGGAGGATATGTGCATGACACCTAACGACAATGGCTGGATCTGATACTAACTTGGCTGGCTCTGTAGCATCACGTGGCCTTTTTAAACCTGCCTCAAAATGGATCTCCATTCTTCCACCTTTAGATTTTGTTAATCTGTCAAGCATTATCCCTGATGTCTATTTCCGCTTGCACCGTGGTGCTAGTTCAACAACGAATATGGAAAGTGTTAGTGCACATCAAACTGTGAGAGTACATATAAAGGAACATGCAACTGCAACTTGACTCGGTCAGGTACCGTCTTAGTGTTGATGCTCATGAGGTTCATCTGATCTTGCCAAGTCTGTTGTGTCGGTGATTAGCCGGAAGTAGTGTTAGGTGTGAATGCAGCTTGGGAACTGGCAGGTTTACGAGCAAGCGAGCGAGTAACTTCGTTGAGATGCTGGTATAGTTGAAGCGGATCACGGTAGCTGGTGGAGCAGGTGATCTTGTGTTTGTAGATTTAGCTGGTGGACTTGGACCTTCTACCGCACTATAAGTACCAGCAGAATCTCGAGGGCAGATCCTTTTCCGTTTCACCTGACGAGTAACACCATTCCCTACTATATTCTTTTCCTTGCTCTTTTTTGACTTTGCCATGTCAAGGCATACCCACAACACAAAAGAATAAAATCTCTCTTCAGAAGTCACTGATGCATGATACAGACAAGCAATACTTTGATGTAAGACAACTGTATGAGGATGGAATATGTAAGAAAAACAAGACAGCGTGACATATTCACACCTACGATGTGTAAACTAAGCAGAAGGATTTTCAAGAAAATAGAAGTAATGCAAGCTAGACACTATATGAAAGATGCAACCAATATCACTCTTCCTAGTTAAAAGTGTATTGTCATAAGTGGCATTTCAAAAAATTAGAAGCAGTACAACATAGAAATCAATGCAAGATGCAACCACTATCAAACTGCCATGTTAAACGCGTCCAATCATGAGTGACTGATGTGGGATACACAACAACAGTAATTTGATGTAAGAACATGGTATGATTTATAGATGAAGTGTATTCTAGACACAGAAAGGCATGTCATATGCACATGTATAATTTATAAACTCAGCAGGTGCAATTTAATCAAAATAGAAGAAATACAGGCTAGACAACATATGCAAAATGAAACCAATTATCACACTGTCAACTTAGAGAAAGCACCTGCGATGGTGGAGTACGGGAGATGAACTCATCATGTAGACTTGGGACTTCAACTTCATTAGCAGTAGCAGTGGAAAATTTAGAGAGTCTCTGTTTGCGTCGATCCGGAGGACCACCAACATCCCCTAACTTAATTTTTTCCTTCCTATTTTCTGGTATTGCCTTATGAAGTCAAAACCAAAAGAAGATGAATAAAATTAGCTCTGCATAACTGGTTGATGCATGATATAGATGAACACTACTTTGATGTAAGGCAAGCGTAGAATAGGAGGATGGAATATATACAAAAAAAGATATCATTGCATATTCAGACGTACAATATGAAAGCTAGAAAACAATGCAAGATGCAACCTACATCACACTCCCAAGTTAAATGTGTCTTATGGGTAAGTGATCGTTGCAGGTATAAGTTGTAAGCTACGCAGATGCAATTCAACAAAATCATAAGCAATACAAAATAGACATCATATGGAACACACAACCACATAAAATAGTTCCAAGTTAGAGCAAGCACCTGTGATGGTGGAGTAGGGGAGATGTGCTCATCATCTACACGTATGTTCTAGAAACTGGAACATGTGTCATATTCACAGGCATTATGTGTAAAGTAAGAAGATGCAATTCAACAAAGTTAGAAGCAATACAAGCTAGACATCATACGCAACATGCAACCACATATAATAGTGCCAAGTTAGAGCAAGCACAAGTGATGGTGGAGTTGGGGAGATGTGCTCATCATCTACACAGCTACGTTGATTATCCAGCCTTGTGTTGTCTTGCGAAACTTATTGTTAGGATGGCGGAGTAGAATCTGTAGAGACCCTCTGTTTGAGTTGCTCCGAAGGACCACCATCATCCACTGTCGGACTAATTTCCTAAAGCTGTATTAATTTTGCATTGTGAAGTGAAACCGATAAGAAAAAAGGAATAAAATTCACTCCTCAGAACTCATTCATGGATGATACTGACGAACACTACTCGGATGAAAGGCAAACACATGATACGAGGATGGAATATGTACGAAAAACAGGATGGCGTAACATATTCACACCTATGATGTGGTAACTAAGCAGAAGGCATTTCAACAAATTAGAAGCACTGCAAGCAAGAGACCATATGAAAGGTGCAACCAATATCACTCTTCCAAGTTCAAACTGTCTGGCGTTTCAACAAACTAGAAGTAGTACATGATTAAAATCATATGCAATACACAACCAATATCACAGTGACGACTTAAAGGTGCCTTATCATAAGTGACTTATGTGGGATATGCAAGAACAGTAGTCTGATGTAAGAACATGGTGTGATCAGATATAGTATGTTCTAGAAAGAGGAACAGGTGTCATATTCACAGGCATTATGTGTAAAGTAAGCAGATGCAATTCAACAAAGCTAGAAGCAATACAACCTAGACATCATACGCAACATGCAACCACATATAATAGTGCCAAGTTAGAGCAAGCACCAGTGATGGTGGAGTAGGGGAGATGTGCTCATCATCTGCGCAACTACGTTGATTGTCTAGCCTTGTGTTGTCTTGTGAATCTTGTTGGTAGGATGGCGGAGTAGAATCTGTAGAGACCCTCTGTTTGAGTTTCTCCGAAGGACCACCATCATCCACTGACAGACTAATTTCCTTCAGCTTTATTGATTTTGCATTGTGAGGTCAAACCGACAAGAAAAAGGAATAAAATTCGCTCTTCAGAACTCATTCATGCATGATACTGATGAACACTACTCTGATGAAAGGCAAAGTCATGATACGAGGATGGAATATGTACGAAAAACTGGATTGCTTGACATATTCACACCTATGATGTCGTTACTAAGCAGAAGGCACTTCAACAAATTAGAAGCACTACAAGCTAGACACCATATGGAAGGTGCAATCAATATCACTCTGCCAAGTTAAAACTGTCTCGTCATAGGTGGCGTTCATCAAACTAGAAGCACTACATGCTAGAAATCATGTTCAAGACGCAAACCAATATCACACTGCCAACTTAAAGGTGTCCCATCATATGTGACTGACGCAGGATACACAAGAAGAGTAGTTTCATGTAAGAACATGGTGTGATAGACAGATATAGTATGTACCAAAAACAGGAAAGCGTGTCATATTCACACGTATCATGTGTAAGCTAAGCAGATGCAGTTTACACTAATTAGGAGCAATACAAGCTAGACACCTTATGCAACATGCAACCAGATATCACACTGCCAGGTTAGAGCAAGCACCTTGGATGCTGGAGTAGGGGAGCGAAGACTTGAAACTTGTAATGCACTAGCAGTATAAGGAGAATCCGTACAGATGCTCCGTTTATGTTGCTGCAGAGGACCACCATCATCGCCTTCCTTACTCTTTTCCTTCCTCTTTTTTGGTTTTGCCTTGTCAAGTCAAACCCACAAGAAAAAGGTATAAAATTTACTCTTCAGAAGTCATTGATGCATGATACTGACGAGCACTACTTTCATGTAAGACAACCGCATGATAGGAGGATGGAATATGTATGAAAAACAGGACGGCATGACATATTGACATGTATGATGTATAAAGTGTAAACTAAGCACAAGGTGTTTGAACTAGTTAGAAGCAATGCAAGGTAGAAAACATATGAAAGATGAAACCAATATCACTCTGCCAAATTAAAAGGGTGGCCTAACAAATGTATTTGACCAAATTAGAAGCAATACATTGCAACAGGCTAGAAATAATATGCAATATGGAACGAATAAAGGTGTCTCGTCGTAAGTGATTAATATAGGATATAGAAGAGAGGTAGTTTCACGTAAGAACATGGTTAACACATAGATTTAGTGGGTACCAAAAATAGGAAGGCATGTCATATTCATAGGTATAATGTGTAAACTAAGCAGATGCAATTTACCCTAATTAGAAGCATTACAAGCTAGACACCGTATGCAACATGCAACCACATATCACACTGCGAAGTTAGAGCAAGCACCTACGATGGTGGTGTAGGGGAAGTGCGGTCTTCAAGTACAGAGATACGTTCAATATCTTCATTTAGGCTTGTTGTTTCTTGAGAATCATGTGGAGAGGATGACACTGCACTCTCTATAAGAGTAGCGCGTCTCATACTAACCCACGGGCGTGATTGTCTCATCATAAGCGATAGATGCAGGATACACAAGAACAGTAGTTTGATGTAACAACATGGTGTGATAGGCAGATGTAGTATGTACCGAAAACAGGAAGGCGTGTCATATTCACATGTATAATGTGTAAGGTAAGGAGATGCAATTTAACAAATTAGGAGCAATACAAGCTAGGCACCATATGCAACATGCAACCAGATATCACACCGCCATGTTAGAGCAAGCACCTGGGGTTGTGGTGTAGGGGAGATGAGATTCTGAACTTGCACTGCAGTAGGAGTAGCAGGAGAATCTGCAGAGATCATCTGTTTCGGTTGCTCCAGAGGACCACCATCATTTCGTTCCTTCGTCCTTTTAGATTTTTCCTTGTCAAGTAAACACACAAGAAAAAGGAATGAAATTCGCACTTCCAAATTCGTTGATGCATGATACTTACGAACACAACTTTTATGTATGGCAACCACATTATAGGAGGATGGAATATGTACAAAAAACGCTAAGCAGAAGGCATTTCAACAAATTGGAAGCAATGCAATCTAGACACCATATGAAAGATCCAACCAAAATCACTCTACCAAGTTAGATGTGTCTCATTATAAGTGGAACTTCAACAAATTAGATGCAATACATGTTTGAAATGATATGCAAGATGCAACCAATATTACACTGTCAACTTGAAGGTGTCTCGTCAGAAGTGATTGATGAGGGATACACAAGAAAAGTATTTTGATTAAGAACATGGTTAATAAAAAAACATAATATGTACCAAAAACAGGAACGCATGTCATATTCACAGGTATAATGTGTTAACTAAGCAGATGCAATTTATCCTAATTATAAGCATTACAAGGTAGGCACCATATGCAACATGCAACCACATATCACACTGCCAAGTAAGAGCAAGCACCTGCGATGGTGGTGTGGGGGCATTGCGGTCATCAACTAGAGAGATACGTTGACTATCTTCATTTAGCCTTGCTGTTTCTTGAGAATCATGTGGGGAGGATGACACTTCACTCTTTAAACGAGTAGCGCGTCTCACAGTAACCCACTTGGGTGACTGTCTCATCATAAGTGATTGATGAGGGATACAAAAGAGCATTAGTTTGATGTACGAACATGGGTAATAGACATATGTAGTATGTATCAATAACAGGAAGGCATGTTTTTATCAAAGGTATAATGTGTCAAGTAAGCTGATGCAATTTAACCAAATTGGAACCAATACAAGCTAGACACCATATGCAACATGCAACCACATTTGACAGCGCGAGGTTAAAGCAAGCACCTGGGATGGTTGTGTGTGGCAATTGAGATCATCAACTGCAGAGCTACGTTTACTGTCTCCATCTGCTGGCACTGCACCCTTTAGAGCGCTGAGACACTTAGTGCTTATCTTCGAATTACATTGGAGCGTCTTCTTTCTTTTCTTTTTTGTATTCATCAACACTGCGTCAGAGTCTGAAATACCCATGCATAAAAAAACAATAGTGTGAGTATGGGTGAAGTGTGTGCACAAGTAGTACAGCGTAAAGGTAGCAGACAGCAGGTCGGTGAGAAGTAAATGGCAGGAGACATATGATAGCTCTACAACATGCATGGCACACGAGATTACTAGATTCTAGGATTTTGAAATATGAGCACAGGGACGGCTGGGAAATGCAAATGCTCCTCCATCACACCACAAGCTGTGGTTGTCGGCGTCCTGGGAACGGGGGTACACAGACTTGCCTGCCTGCGGCCCAGGGCGTGGCTCCACCGACGGCCTGGTACGGCCCATATTCATTAGCAATCACTCAAGACCCTCGCGAGGGGCCAAGCCTCGTGAGGCGGACGACACCAAGACCTCCCCGGGGGTGGCCTCGCTAGGCTGGCTCCCAAGGAGCGGAGATATCTATGCAAGGGGCACCTCACATGGAGCACGTGACGTGAGCCATGACGACCAAGGCCAGGCGGGAGCCAGCGGGCGCAGAGTACCTGTTGCCTATTTGGTGCTAAAGGGGCAAGCGCGGGCGAGGAGTTCCGAGGCGTCAGGCAAAGGTTTCCATATCGGTGCAACGAGACCAAGATCAGCAGGATGGCAGGACGGAGGTCACACGGAGCCCACGACCGCGTCACCACCAGAGCCTTTGGCAGGCGTAGACCACCTTTTGTCAGGATAACTTGTACTAGTTGTCGCCCTTCAAATTGGTCGTTGTGGGATCCCTTCCCGCCTAATATTTGGGAAGAGAACCAGTGCCTCTATAAATAGGACTAGCCACCACCGTGGGAGGGGATTGGATCTTGGATCGATCATTCAGATCATCCTCAACACACAAGCTCTCCGAGCTTAAGAACAACTCTCTGCAGGAGGCTGTTCATCCCTTGTACTTGTTCATCCCCAACCTACGAGGCAATCTGCCACACCACACTGGAGTAGGGTATTACACCACAACGGTGGCCCGAACCAGTATAAACTCGCGTGTCTCTTATTCTTTGGGTTCGTGGAGCTAGGCCATGAGATCGTTGCGAGAGCGAGCTAGGGAGAGAGAGATCTTCGTGCGCACCCCAATGTTCGAACCTTAAGGGTTTGCCGGAACCCGTAATCCGACATTTGGCGCGCCAGGTAGGGGTGCGCTGAAGCCTCTCTTCCGTCAGCTGATCCGCCAACACCCCGCGGTTCCGATGTCCGGTGACCCAAGGACCAACACCGACCATTGGGCAGCTTGGCCCGTCAGCGTGGCACCGTCTGCCCAAGGAGACCTCAACTCCGCACTCCAGGCGGCCCGCACACTGCCAAATGCCACGGGATGCGGGCTGCGTGGACAAACGCCTTCTACCCTCACAACGCGGCGCGCGCGGGCCGCCGGAAGGGCCTCAAGCTACGCAGCAGTGACGGCGCCACACAGCCGACGGGAACAAGCGAACATGCGAGCTGCGCTCATAGTAGCACGGGAGCTGTTGCGGTGCCGGCTGGCGGAGAGCGGCCGCGATGCATTACTGGAGCGCGTCGCTGAGCTGTTGGACGCTGCATCCAGGGGCATGCCGCATTTCTGCTCCTTACCTACATCTCAAGTTGTGGCCAGATCACACGGCAGGCCTCGTCGCACTAGCGTACTCCCCGGTGCACTAGGAGGGATCATCAGCATCGGCTCAGCCAACGGTGCCGAACATCCGGTCGGGCCTGTGCTTCCCCCGGGTGGCATAGGTACGGGTGTTGCTCCTCGTGGTCCCAATGGAGCTCCACCATAGAGCCACCAGGGGGGGGCGCTGGGCCTGATGGCATGGGCCACAGGGCGACTCGCCGGGGGTTCAGGAGCGGCAGCACCAGAAGCCTATGTGCCTCGCATGGTGGATCAAGGATTACACACCAGAGGATGGCTCCTACTCATTTCTTGAGCGGGCTGGGAGGAAGAGATGCTGGAGTTCAAGGCCTTCCACGGGCCACCCAGGAGCCTCGCCGACCCCGCCGACGACAACAACCACAGGGTACCACTAATATCTCAGGAGCAAGCTTATGCTAACCATGGGTTGCAGGTGAACCACGCTACAACGGCGGACGGAGGCCTCGGTGCGGCAGCCCCGCTCCAACCAGGGGTAGCGCACTGGGGGCTGCACGGGAGGGGTGTGGAGCCTGGCCCTCCCCCGTGCCACATGGAGCAAGGCATAGCCCGGAGGTAGGTCCTCTGCCGAGGAGGCGCCGGCGAGCCCTTCCCCTAGCAGAGGGCATGTGGTTGCCGAGGGCGTCACTAGCGTCCCCTTTGCACCATCCTGGTTTTCGGACGCCCTAACGGTGGTCGAGGGTGGCGCAAGGCGGGGCCCTCATCTGGGGATATGAAGCAAGGCTCACGCCTGTGAAGGTCTCCGCCCATGACACTCTCACGTAATAATGAATGGGGCTGTACACACCCCGGAGTCTCCGGAGAGCCGCTCTCGGGCCTCGGGGGCTCCCGCCCATGTCCTAGTGGAAGCACCATGCTCCGCGTTGGCCGCCGACACTCTTCCCCAATGAATATGCTCACGGCATGTGAAAGCACTTAGCTCCGCGCTGGTGGGAAGACAAGAAGACTAGCTAGGTGCCAGACGTAGGCATTTTCATTCAACCCCTTTTTCTGTAGCTCGGTTTGCCGCCTTTTTGGATTTGAACTCAAAATTGTATTTTTGTTGGCAAGCATGGGGGGCATCCTTTCTCGTTCGTGTTGGTTTTTCTGAGTTTTCTGGATTCTGTGCATCGCCCTGAGGCCCACGCCTACTAACCTTTCCCTTGCGAGCCCCTCACGAGCGGGAGTTGGGCCCAGTATGCGCCCGTTGCGCGCACACCCTGCCACGATCTGCGGTCGCGCCTCGCGAGGCCCTCTCGGGCGGACTAGCAGGCTCCTCAGAAGCCCAAAACCTTGCAAGCCCGTGAAGGACTCCCCTCGGGAGAAATACACATCGATGACTACAAGACCGGTCCAAGGCCTGACCGGACTGAGGTAAGTTACAACAACAAGCCCGCGGAAGAGCTTGGGGGCCCACAAAAGCATGATCAAGTCCGGCCTAAAGAGGGAAATAGTATTTTGATTACATGAGGGGCTCCCCCTCCCCAAAATGCTCTTACACCTTGAGGGGTCGTGCCCAAGTTTTTGCGTGCAGGTTCAAAACAAGGAGCATGGGCTTAATCGGACATGTCGCTCGCAGCATATTCCGAATCACTCCCGGACGCGCTGGTCGCGCTGTCGCTGACATCGCCTTCGCCATCATCAACCATACCGCCTTCGTCCGTCACGACCACCACCGTGCTATCCTCAGAAGAAAAGGCCCTGACCAGGGCATCCACATTATCGTCCACCCAACGCGCCAGGTTGTCCTGGATAGCCCCCACCACTAGGGCAATGGCAGCATCAAAATCGTAGTTAGGGTCGGCATTTTGAAGATGGTTGAAGATGCGGGAGAACGCGCGCCCAAGCAGGCCTCGGCTCTTTTCGTCCACAAGCTCGTGAGCCCTCTCGGCTCGGTCCTCCAGGCACGTCACGAAATTGGTGAAGAAGCAGAAATGGCTGGCATAGACTTCTGCGTGGGTGTGAGGGGCATGTCCGTCACAGATAGCACCTAGCGCCTGATTGGCCCTCACCCTGAGAGCCCGGAGCATGGGGATGTGCTCGCACAGGAACGTCTGCCGGCGGAGCGCTTCCTCTCTGCTCTACTGCGCGAGGGACTCGGCATTAGTAACCCGCCGCTGGAGCTAGAGCAGTTCGGTGCGGGCGGAGGCCAACTCGGCCTGGACGTAGATCAGGGCCGCGGCAGCGGCCTTCTCGCACTGCTATGCTTCATCCAACCTTGACCTGAGGGCGGTGGTCCTGCCCTCACCTTCGGCGTCCACGAGCTTCAGTTCAGGTCATACTTGTTCGCAAGATCTGCTCGATCCTCCGCCACCCTGCGGTCGACTTCCTCCTGGATCCTGGCTTCATGCGCGCTAGCGGCCTCCTCCGCCTGGGCGACCTGACGCTCTGTCGTCTCCAACCGTTCAAGCTCGAGGCTGCGCTTCGTGTCCTCCAGCATCAGCGCCTCCTCACATTTCGAGAGCCCCCCTCTTGGGGGGTGCCCTCTTCATCAATGCTAAGGCAGCTCTACGCGCCTCGACCTCCCGCTCCAGGGAGGCGTTCAAAGCCCGGAGCTCCCTTTCGCGCTTCTCTACGGCCTCCCGGCGGTGGTCAGCTTCCCTGGCCTCCTCTAAGGCCCGGGCACTGGCCTCGCGCGAGGTAGCAAGGGACGCCTCAGTCTTCGCATTGGCGCGTTCGTGCTGGAGACGCCCAAGGTCGATGGCTAACTTCAGCTGATGCCATTTGTCCGCCAACCGAAGGCCTTCTGTTTCAAGGCGGGCGTCAACATCCATGAGCTCTTCCCCGAGCCGGCTCAGCGCGCCCATCGCCTCCCGGAAGAGCTCATGGCAGACTACTCTGCGCTCGCGTGCAAGCTCGAACGCGCGGTCGGGTCCGTCTTCCGCACAAAGATGTGTTGGAGAAGTTCAAAGTGGCTTGCCCGCTCCCGGTAGGGGGCTGGGGGCTGGTGCTTTTCCGGCCACCATTCGGGCCTCGGCGGAGGCCCAGTGGGGCGGAGCCTCATTGCTTGAAGGGTGAGGCCAGAGCCGGTCTCGCCCAGCCGCGGGCAACGACTAGCGGTGGGTTCCTCGGCACACTCTCCGCACTCCAGGAAGGACCATGAAGGAGGGACGACCAGAGCGTTGGGTCAAGACGCCAGGCTAGCGCGTCCGCCTCCCCGGCAGGCCTTGCGCCATGCGCGACAGGTCGACATGAGGCGCCCAGGGTCAGTAGGGAGCCTGAGGCAGGCGGAGGCGGCTTCTTGGGATACTTCATCGCCCTAGCAAGAAGGACGCTAAGGAACTACGGTTAGGAGGAGAAGCGGCGCTCAAGAAATTACAAAGATAAGGTACTCACTCGTCAATAGCGATGTACTTCCTCTGCTTCAATGGCCGGAAGGCGCCATCACTGCAGCTCGGAGACCCCTTCCTCTTGCGGAGCGCTTCGAAGTTCGGTCGGAGCCGGCCGAAGTCCTGTCTGCGGTCGCCAATGACGGGCGCGGCTGGTGTTCACTAGTACAGCGTGCTCCTAAACAAAGGGTTTTTAACCCCTTCCCGCGACGACATTTGGAACCGTCGCCAAGTGAATGTGGGCGATAGGGGGGTCCTTCTCACACGACCCCGAAACCGTCGGGGATATGCCCGCCTGGCACACACATTCGGCAAAATGAGGTCGTGTGCGACCGGCGAGCGCTCAAATACGGAAATACGTACAGTAGAGCTAAAAAATACGATTATACGGCGAAATTGTTTTCGATCACAAGTACATCCCACACAGTCAGTCCCCGCTGAACGTTTCCGTTCGTATGTACATCCCACACGGTCTCTCCAAGGAAAACATTTTCGTTCACCTGTACATTACATACAATTTTTCCTGTTAGATCACTTGCATTATTGAATATATCACACACGGTCCACGGAAGAAACTGTGTGGTAAAGGCTATCCATCACACACAGTTTCCATGTGGTAAACGTTTGCGCAAGGTGGCCTAACACAAACAGTTTTCAAGAGAAAGTCATGTGTGATTGTTCATCGATCCAACACGGTTTATTCCTAGAAACTGTGTGCGTTGCCTGAGGTCATCACCCACGGTATTTTTTCAACAACCGTTTGCAATAGCAAAACCCAATTAGCATGGTAATTATCCAATTATTCGTAATCCATTTATTAATCTAATTGACAGTTCATATTAAGCACACAATATATTTCATTTCCCTAATTGAAATACATTAGAGTACAACATCATATAGCTTCAGCACTCAGCTACCCCATTACACAACTACACAGGACCAAGTTTCACATGCAACATCTATAACATTTTCAAACTAGCATCATAGACGGTACATAGACAGATGTGTCTCATCTGGAAAACTGCTGAAGCAGAAGGCGGATATTGAGCCTTCATTGATACTGAAGGTCTTTGTAACTTTAGGCCAGTGCCTGTGGATTATTGACCGTCCATCCTTCGTCCTCTTCAGGAACACTTCAATACTGAACTGTGGGTGTTGTATGAATACCTTCCTCGCCTCCTGACCATACAGGTGGTTTGAGAGGTAATCATCAGTGAACTGCTTTGGAAAGGCGTGAAAACAAGGATGTGCATAAATATCTTCACTATATTGGAAATGGGGCAAAGGAATAAAAAAAGGCAAGGTATAATAGTTAGTACCATCCTGTAGTGAACTGATGTCTTCTTCATTGTGCAGATAAAGATCTTGTCGTTTTTTGTCGCTAATTTCTTTATCCTAACAA
Source organism: Aegilops longissima (assembly GCA_021605205.1). Classification (NCBI taxonomy): domain Eukaryota; kingdom Viridiplantae; phylum Streptophyta; class Magnoliopsida; order Poales; family Poaceae; genus Aegilops; species Aegilops longissima. The sequence continues at coordinate 328,005,722 of CM038679.1, read as the reverse complement.
TCTTTCTGAGTTTCCTGACTTGACTGATAATCATGGACAACTCATTTCCCCATATGCAAAAAGGGTCAAACAATGGGTCAAAACGTCTGATAGTAGGACCTACATGTGCAAGACCAAATTGTTGAAAACCTAAATATTAGAATGGTTCTTGCAATTGCACAATAATGTGCTATTAGACAACGGACCATGCACGTGCTAACCTTGATTTTTAACCTCAGTGCTTCCCATTGTTTCCCTGCAACACATATAAGGTAGTTAGTCATCAGGTTAAGTAAGGTTTCGCACGCTATCAGTAAAATATGTTGATGAAAAATAATCACATTACAGATTCATCAGATTAATTGAAGCCACAAGGAAACCCGTTTATCCAAACCAAGCATGATTAAGAACTAGGAAATATAGCACTTGTATATGTTTCTCATGTATTAAGTGCAGCCAAATTCGATTTATTCCTCACATGCACAACAATACAAAATTCTACCCACGATAATTGGACATCGCATTGCAAAATTGAACCAAGCAGTTAACTAAACACCACAACAAATGAACCAAACATTAACTGAGCACCACATTGCACAATAGAACATACTCCTAATAGAAGATCAGACAGTTAACCAAACAGTTAACTACAGCCAATTGTAGCAATTGTATTTGTTTCTCATGTATTTACTACATCCAAATTCAATTTATTCCTCACATGGTATATAATAACAGAATGCCCCCACAATTTTGTAAAGATAAATTCTATTTATTTCTCACATGGAAGACAATACAAAATTGCAGCCTAAAGAATTGAACATCACATTTGCAGAATTGAACCAAACAGTTAACTAAAGACGACAACTAATTAACAAAACAGTTAATAAGTGAGCACCACACTGCACAACATATAGAACATATACACTAGAGCAACAGATTACATGGTAAAATTAGATAGCACAATTCACTAGAATTTGTGAAGGAAAGGCAGGAGCAGCACACGCAACGGGTAAACCGAGCATGCTTAACTGGGGTAGCTAGCAAATAGCAAGGTGCTCCTTCAAAATCTGGGGGTCAGCATGAATGGCAGCCATCGCGACCTCATCCGCACGTGCGGCCGCGATTTACTTCTCCGCTGCCAAATGCTCCTTGAGGTCCTTGCTATACTGCGTGCACCATGGCTTAGACCGGTGCTTATTTGGTGGAGGGGTCGGTGATTTGGGTGGAAGGTGTCGTGCTCGCGCCGGCGGTAGGGGCATGTGGGATGTGGAAGGAGGAGGAGGATGGGGGTCGGGTGTGGATTACCTGCCTGGATAGGTGAGGCCGAGGAGCGCGAAGGAAGGTCACTGGCGAGGAGGCGGCGACGCTGCATGCAAGGAGTGAAGGTTTCAACTTGGAAAGGAAAGCGGAAAGAAGGGAAATGTGGCTTTTGGTAATGGTGAGGGGGTGGGAGGTAGATATTTCCGCAGAAGCCGAAATTTTGGAATCTCTTTAGCCAAAAAACTGGTGCACAAAGTGTCATCAGACATGGTCCCTAATTCAGACAAGATCCAAAGATATTTTGTGCTGCATCTCACACGGTTGGTTATAATAAACTATGTGGGATCTACTTGATTTTTGGTCTTGATTTGAATTACATAATGGGGTCACAGCGGCCATAGACGGTGTTTGAATTGCTAGTCCTTTTATCTACAGCGATCATAAAAGAATTGGAATTATTCAGGGTTCGTTTGGACATTTTTATGCATTGAGTTTTCAATGCATTTATGTGCATAATTCAAATTTGAACTACATGCGGATGCTCCAGTGCATATAAATTGATTCAAATATGTGTCCTTTGGTGCATGCTTAGGTCCCATGCAAGAAATGAGAATGAATTTCAAACACCATGGCACCGTTGATTGTCGGCAAAATATTGAGATGCCTAGTTTTTAAATTCTAGTAAATCCAAAACTCGTCTAAAATTCATGAAACTTGGCATGCTCTCATGGAGCGGCATCAACATGCCGTGGTACAAATTTTGTCCCATTTGGGGCAGGTTTGGGTATATGCTTCTCACAAACTGGAGCTTCTCACAACAAGCATGATTGTTTTTGGTAGGGAACGTCCCACCTTTGGGGACGAAACGATATCCATTGCCTCTTATTGCTTTCAATTTTTTTCTCCTGTCAACATAGAACAACAGGAGTGTTGTGTGAATTTTTGTGATTTTTCGGGGTTCGTTTGGACATTTTTATGCATTAACTAAGTTTTCAATGCATTTATGTGCATAATTGAAATTTGAACTACATGCACATGCTCCAGTGCATATAAATTGGTTAAAAACTCAAATCTGTGTCCTTGGGTGCATGCTTAGGTCCTATGCAAGAAATGGGAATGAATTTCAAACATGAGGGCATCGTTGATTGCCGGCAAAACATTGAGATGCCTGGTTTTTAAATTCTAGTAAATCCAAAATTCTGTTAACCATTGATGTGACGCCACGTGTCTTGGTTTTAATGGCTGTAGGAGGTGCCGTGCGGACAGCTACTTGACCTTGACTGAATGGGAGGCGTGCGAGCACCGTCCGGTGGGCGTAGGCTGACTGAGAGGCGTGCAAGCTGTCCTCGAGTGCGCAGGCTCACCGGGAAGCGTGCAAGCTATACACTATGCAGGCTCACTGGGAAGCGAGCCCTTTGACTTCCATGGCCGCCCGCCTTGCTTGCATTCTCTCCATTAATGGCGCTCATGCCGCAGTTTAATTCGCTTTTTAAATATAAAACACTCATCGCAAACGTTTTAGTTAGAACACCGGTATGCAAACCGACAGCTTCCCCAGGAAGCCAAGAGAAAATGTGCCAAGCAGGATTTCTGCAGCTCTTGGTCGCAAATGATTTAGATAAAACACCCGTATGCAAAGTGATAGCAGCGTAGGATTTGTTCGTCCCTTCAACGCAAACGGTTGTTTTGGATGACCCGTGTGCAACCACGTACAAACAATTTGGTAAGATTTGCATCTGTCATATTGGATATGTTGCCATTTGTCAAACTGGAAAGATTTACATTTGTTGATCTGGTAACATTGCCATTTGTCAATCCTTGTAACACTGCGATTTGTCAAAATATGTAGCTAGAAATCATTAGCACTATGTAATTTTTGCAACTAAAATTCAGTAATTAAGCATAGATTTCATTCATAGATTAAGCAGTCGTTCTTAATTTATACAAATAGTTCAACTCGACAGCTGAACCGACCAAACTTCTCCCCAATTGTTGCCAACAACGTACTGAAGTAGCTAGTTCAACTATATATACTAGCTAATTTTAAGTACGTTGTACAGTTTGACCACACATATATAGTTAGATGAACTGAACAAAATAGCCCCTAAATACTACTACTACCACGGAGGGGCTTTGTGCTACTTCCGGCAGCCTCTCCTCTTTTGAGCGCGCTCAGTAAGAGGCAGACGAGGAGGAGGAGCCTACCTAGGAGCTGGACAAATGCAATATGGTGCCTGCCGCTGCTGCACGTTCAGCGACGCTCACCAGCTCGAACGCCCACTGCCGCTCCAGACGAACCATCTCGAAGCGGTCGGACTGCTCGTAGATCTCCTGATTCCTCGCCTCTACGTCCGTGTGTGCTGCGGCCATGGCTGCGGTAAGGCTCTTTGCATGCTCGACGAGGCGCTCCTCCTCCTCTCGCAGGAACTCGATGTAGCGCGCAAGGTCGCTGACGCACGTGCGGGCCTCCACCTCCGCCTCCCTCCTTCGGGCAGCGGTGGCGGAGTGGGTGATGATCCCGGCGGTTAACGGTGGGCCGGCAGCCACGGTGGCCGACGATGGGTTGGCGGCCACGATCACCACCTCCCGCCTTCGGGTCGCGGTGGCAGAGCGGGTGATGGCCATGGTGGCCGGCAGTGGGGTGGTGGCCACGACGACCAGCTCCCGCCTTCGGGCCACGGCGGTGGAGCGGGAGATGGCCCTGGATTTCGACGGTGGTGTGGCGGCAATGGCGGCCGGCAACAGCTGCCGACGGGCAGCGGCGGCGAAGCGTGTGGTGGGTGTTCCGCGCACACCCAACAGGGACGCCACGTGCACTATACTACACCGGGGACTGCGCTGCCTCCGTGGTGTAGCCTCCCAGCTGGAGCGGTCCTCTGATAACGGTGGAGTGGTTGAGCGACGGCGACGGACCGGTGCAATTGGCGATTGTGGGAGAAGCAGACGAGATAAGCTACAGGGAGGGAGGGAAAATGCGATGCAGGACTCGCCGGCCGTGAGGGTTTATATAGCAGGCCGGCAAGCATTGTGATTTTGGCGGATTTCACAGAGTCAGGCGGGAAGCTTGCGCGGGAACCTGCGAGGTTGCGTGGGAATGGGCTCGCAAACAATTCATTGGCGCCACCGTTTGGCAAAAAGAACGCCCCCGTGCGCTGCGCAAGCTTGCGTTGTAAGCCGTCTGCGGCAGCAGGGTGACAAGACGTGCGAGAGGAGGACGAGAGGACACGTACACATACAGTTAATAAAAAAAGTTTGCGATTTAATTACCTACTATACCCCTGTCCTTGTTTATAAGTAGGATTTAACTAATAAAATACGAATGCATGTCACCATAGATTATATCGTTGGAGTCGTATTTGAACATAGTCTCCAACTATATAATTTTTGTAACATGAATTAACATTTTTTTTGGTTAAATTTAAGGTTATACACCAGCAAGCGTTTTCCCGCAACACACACGGCTTATTCCATCACGAACAGCTCTGATGGATCAACTGTCTGCCACGTCTCGCACATGCAACTCTAATCTGATTCGTGCTTGATGTCTCCAACATCGCTCGCACAGTACGTAATATTTGCCATGTGTCACTGTGCCGTCCTCTGCTTGCGTCCCTCGGCAAGCTCTGCTCGCCGTTAGGCACCGCAGCACGATGTGCTCGTCGTTAGGCGCCACAGCGCACTCTGTCGCGTCTGTTGGCGTGCTCTGGTTGTGTCCGTCGGCGCGCTCAGCTTGTGGACAGCTTTTTCTTGAGGCGACCGCGGAGCGCTCTGGTCGCGTCCCTCCGCACGCGCTCTGCCAGCGGTTGGACGTGCGCACTATCACGTCGGGGGCCCCATATGCATGCGGTTGTGCTGCGCGCATTGCCACGTGATGAAGTTACGTGCGGCATGATGGAGTTACGCACTGCAAATTAGAACTACCATCAGGGCCTGCCGATATTCCTGGCTGTCCGGCTTCCCCTTTAATTCCCGCGGCCATTATAACCTTAGTATGTTCAACCTTTCGATCGCGCCCCACAACACAACAAGCACACCCACGACAACACATAGAGAGGGGATGGCCAGTGGTGCTCCAATGGAGTTCGGCGAGCATAGAGTGGAGACCCACGCGATGGAGACGGATCTCTCGGTGGTGTACAACATCAAACCGGCCGCGGTGGACGACTACATCAACATCATTGAGAAGTTTCTTGCTCGAGACAAGTACAAGGTGGTTGGCATCGACCTCCAGTACACCGCCGGTCGTCCCGACATAGATCTGAGGGTTGTCGTCACCCAGTTGTGCGTGCGCCATCATGTCCTCATCTACCACTACTGCATGGCCACAGAGCCTTGCGACCGTTTCAACAGGTTTGTCAACAGCACCCTACAAGTTCACCACGGTGGAAACCAAAGACGATGTAAAAGCGCTCAGTGTTACGGGCTTGGCCTGCAAGAACCTTGTCAAAATCCGTGACCACTACAGGTTCTGGGGCAGCACGAAGCAGGACTCCCTGTTCGAACTCGCCTCGGCCATCATCAACCCCTAGTACGAAAAGATGAAGCAGGATGCCCAGAGAACAAGTCCCGTATCCTGGTACGGGGCCTGGATGCGGCAACTGGATGAACCTCACCTCAGGTTTGCAGCCAAGAGCGTGTACACATGCTACGAGATGCACAGGCGGATCGTTGACATGAGGAAGTGCCTCGTTACCCAAATCGACGAGCCCGGATCGAGCCACAAGCGGAGAAAGCGTCACAAGAAGTAGATGATGATCAGATGATCGTTTATGCTAGTTAATCATGCATGTAATATATAGTTTAGTTTATTGGTGTGTGTGGAAATGTCATGTGTGTAGTAGCCACCTATTTAATTATGCATGTAATAGTTTACTTTGGTGTGTGCAAATGCCCATGGTTATAGTAGCCACCTATGTAAGTGGATGTTTAATTTGGTTATGCAAGCATGTCCTTATAAGTGTGTGTATATATATATGTTGTTGTTCTGTATGCAATCCCATCGCACAACACACATGTCTTATTAGCAGCAACCATCTGTGTTATTATCGGTCTTCACAGACATTTCTGATTACAGACCTGTTTGCCGCATATCACACACATCTTGTTAAGTTGAACCGTTTCTGTTCTCATGTCTCAACGCAAACAGTTCATCCGAGTGAACCGCATGTCGTATATCGCACACACCTTGATCTGGCTGACCCTTTCTTTTGTGTTACCTAATCACAAACAGTTCATCCGAGTGAACCATATGCTGTGTATCGCACATGCCTTCATCTGGCTTCCCGTTTCTTTTGTTCCTCCTCATCGCAAACCATTAATTCAACTAAACCATATGCCCTTCATCACACAGGAAACTAAAACCTGAACCATGCTTGATGCATCCATCATCGCAAACGTTTTACACATTTCTGACGGTTTTCATACAGCACCATTTGCAATTATTGCTTCACATGCAGTTTCTCTAAGGGTCTCTGATCATAGCGCCGCGTTAGCAGCATCCTGCAGTAGTGGTGGCTCCTAAGGAGGCGACCTCAGGGGTGTTGGACTGTGTGGAGACCTTGGCCCCCGCCTTGTGGTGACTCACCGCGGCCTCGGGGGCTTCAGCCTCAAGAGCATCGGACTGCGTCGTCCCCCCGGCCACTTCCTCAGGACGGCTCTCTCGGAGCCCAGGGGACGACCCTTCAGGAGCCCTGAGTGGCACCGGTTCCTTGGCGACCGCGTCGCCAGCAGCCGGCGGTGGTCGCCCCCCTGCGCCCGATTCCGGGGGATCACCGCGCCGGCAGCGGGCAAGGGAGCCACGAAGACAGGGCTCTCGTGAGGCCCTTCAAGGACAACTGGGCATAGTCCCCATTCGTCGAAAGGGGACATCTGCTTCACCAAATCCACCTTGTTTGAGCAGCAGTATAGAAGACAACCTTCCTCCGGCAGGCTGGCTGGCGTTGGGTCACCCTTCAGGAGCTCGAGCACCGTGCGCTGCACCTCAGGGGCAGGAGCCAGCACCTGAAGCCTCATGCGGTCCCCGAAGCCGGAGATGGTCCACATCGGCTGGGAGTGACGTTGAAGCGGAGCAATGCGGCATCAGATGAACTCCTTCACCACCCCGAGGCCCTTCAGCCTAGCCAGCCGGTGCCAGACATGGGCGAGCCACCGGTCGGTCAGCCTTGCGTGCTCCCAGCTGGAGATTGGGGTAGCCGGAACCCGCGGGAGCAGCAGCAAAGGATTGCGCACACCAACATCGACATACACCCATCGCTTCCTAAAGCCTCCGGCGACTGGCAAAAGTTTGAAGTCGACCCCTGAGCCGGCCGTCGTCGTGACGGCCTGAAGGGATACACATCCTGAGCGCTAGAGAGCATCTGTCAGGTGCAGCGAGAAGAAGTGGTGAAGCAAGGCCACGGAAGGGGCAATGCCCACCATGTCTTCGCAGACAAAGGAAAAAACAGCAAGGAGGATGATGGATTGGGGATCGAGGTGCAACGCATTGATCTGGTAATGAGAGAGCACCGCGTTGAAGAAATCGGAGAAGGGAGGAATCAGGCATGCCCAAAGAGTGTGAAGATGGACGGGGACCTCGGTGGCCGTCCTATCAATTTCGGCGCGGGAAGTGGGCTAGGCCACCATCGCCCCCCACTCATTGGAATAAGCAGCGAGCGCCGGGCGCACCTTGCCCATCGCCTCTTGGTTGAGCACCACCGACCGCTCGATGACGGGCTAAAAGACCGGCGGCACGAGGGCCAAGGTACGGGACTCTTTCTTCCCCTTCTTCTTTTGGCTGGGCACCATGGCGGCGGGGAGAGTTGGTGTTAGGTCAGACCGGGGGAGGGGATCCGCTACTTTCCAGAAGGCGAAGGAGCTGCGGAGCACGTTCTAGATGAATGGAGGCAGAGTTGTGTATGCAGAGGTGGCCGCCTAGCCAGGCGGAAATAGAGGCTGCGTGGGGAAGTGGAGACACCCACGTCCTGTCAATCGCCACATGCCTATCAAGGCCGCAAGCTGTTGGGGTCCACGGCACTCCACACTTGCCCTTTGGCTTCGCCTCGAAGCCAAGTCCGCGCGCGCCTTGGGCCCGGGGGCTACTATCGGCATCCTGGGAACGGGGGTACCCAGACATGCCTGCCTGCGGCCCAGGGCGTGGCTCCACCGTCGGCCTGGTACGGCCCATCTTCATTAGCAATCACTCAAGACCCTCGAGAGGGGCCAAGCCTTGCGAGGCGGACGACACCAAGACCTCCCCTGGGCGGCCTCGCTAGGCTGGCTCCCAAGGAGCGGAGATATCTATGCAAGGGGCACCTCACATGGAGCACGTGACGTGAGCCATGACGACCAAGGCCAGGCGGGAGCAAGCGGGCGCAGAGTACCTATTGCCTCTTTGGTGCTAAAGGGGCAAGCGCAGGCGAGGAGTTCCGAGGCGTCAGGCAAAGGTTTCCGTATCAGTGCAACGAGAGCAAGACCGGCAGGATGGCAGGACGGAGGTCACGCGGAGCCCACGACCGCGTCACCACCAGTGGCTTTGGTAGGCGAAGACCACCTTTTGTCAGGATAACTTGTACTAGTTGTCCCCCTTCAAATTGGTCATTGTCGGATCCCTTCTCGCCTAATATTTGGGGAGAGGACCAGGGCCTCTATAAATAGGACTAGCCACCACCGTGGGAGGGGATCGGATCTTGGACGGATCATTCAGATCATCCTCAACACACAAGCTCACCGAGCTTAAGAACACCTCTCCTCAGGAGGCTGTTCATCCCTTGTACTTGTTTATCCCCAGCCTACGAGGCAATCCACCACACCACACTATATTAGCGTATTACACCACAACGGTGGCCCGAACCAGTATAAACTCTTGTGTCTCTTGTTCTTTGGGTTCGTCAAGCTAGGCCTTGAGATCGTTGCGAGAGCGAGCTAGGGAGAGAGAGATCTTTGTGCGCACCCCAGTGTTCGAACCTCAAGGGTTTGCTGGAACCCGTAATCCGACAGTGGTGCTATGAAAATAATAGTCGACTGAAAACAAATAGGCCAGACCATTTTTTCTACACCATTTGGTGTACAAAGAACGGGCAGATCGCCTTCATCTACCTCCAGCCAGTCAGTGTTACGATCTTCCTCGAAACGCCAGCGACCACCGGCCCAGTCCCCTGCCTCCGCACTCCCCTCGACCTCACCGCACTGCCATGCTTGGCGCCACCCCCGGCCATCCCTTCAAGCCCCGCCGACCTCCAGATAGGGAGCAGGCAGCTCCTACGCCCCACACCCCTATGAAAGACACCAATGCACCGCTTCCTCGGCGAACAGGCGGGCTAGGTGCTCCGCGCACATAAGCAGGTGCTGCTTCTTTTAATTGCGATTCGACTGACCCTTAATTGAAATCAAGACGGGCTACTGACCTCTAGCAAAGGTGAAATAGTAAATGGGAGGAAACCTTGTGCATTTAGTATCACGAACAAGATGCAGTACGAAGAACTCAACTAGTTTCTTTCATGGGATGAATACGGTGTGAGCAGAGACGTAAGATTTGCATGAATAAGGGAAGAGGAGTACCTCTTTCTGCTGGCAGTGCTGTGTCCTCCTTCTGTTTTTCCAACGATCTTCTTGTTGTTTGCTGGAAACGAGAAGTTGTGGAGGATGGTGGAGCCTTGGATGAACCCATGGCTAAGTTGTTGAGTGTGGTGCCGTGGCCGTCCATCGGCGGCGGGGAACCAGATCCGAGGCGGCGAACGACGGCATAGCGGGAGCAGCTCCGGTGTAGTGGATGGTCGCGATAGTGGAGCAGCAACGGTGAGGCGCAGGACGACGTGGTCAAAGTGGTTCTGGTACAGCGCACGTCGGCGTCGGCATCGTGGAAGCAGCTCTGCCTCGGCTTCAGCTACTAATTCCGTGAGGGCATTGCGGTTGCGTTGGACGACGACGTCGGGGTACCGGCTCCGGCGTGATGGAGGAGGGCGGCGGTGGATTGGGCGCGATGGGGTGGAGGACGAAGGAGGATGGGGTTTCGCGGCTGGTGGAGAGGGCGTTTTGGCACCCACGGAGTATGAATGGGGAAACAGAGGGAGGGGGAAATAAGGGTGAACAATGTTTCGGTTTGGGACGCGCTTGTTTGAAATTTGGGGAAAGTTACAAACTTTGCCCCCATCTAACATTTTGGACATATTGTGGGTTGGGGGTAGGACAGTAATCTCAGTTGTCCGAAATGGTGGGTGGGATAGATTTCGGCCAAGCGCATGGGTGTTTAGGCGCCCATGGCGTATGAATGCTTCTCGGAGACTGTTTAGACTAGCGCCTTGGTGAAGTTACAGGCCTACCCCGGTTTAGACCTTTGGACATCGGGCCGATAGGCTACACGTGCCAGAGTCAGGACATTAATTTCCTACCACCAAACATTAGTCTCAGCGGTTTGGTGACCAGAGGCTTATTTGGCGCCGTTCAATATTTGGGAGCAGAAGCATTAACGTTTTCGGTTCTGTTGAATTGAACTTTCAGGATTTGTCAAACTTCACAAATCTTTACTCTTGAAAATCCTAAAACTATGATTATTTTGGAATGGAGGGGGTACATTTGAATATACATTGTACACGAGTATATATTAAAAAATATGCAACTTACCTTAGTTCATGCATGGTTCCAGATATAATCTCCTTGGTTGCAAAAAAATAGTTAGACATGCGTATGAATATATAGCATGTTCAAACGCACAACAAAGATTGATGCCCCCTTTTAGATCTGATTTACAAATGCCATTATCTCGGGTTGAAATGGATGAATGCACTTCCTATTAATTCGAATCTTCGAAAACCCCTTTATGTTGAATTTAACATGTATTCTATTTCGTAGCTAGCAATTTGGATTGTATCCATGTAAGTGATAAATGTATAAAGTGCTTCACACTAACAACATGGAGTGCACTAATTAATGTTTATATATGAATTGCAAAAGCAATGCATTGCCTGTATTTCAAACCGCTCTCACTCTATGAATCGATAATATGAAATGAACACATGCACATGTTAGAATTCAATAGAGTATGGGTGTATGATAGACTGATTTTCGTTCATACGCAAATTGCAAAATTCATGATCTCATCCAAAAATAATAATGCCATTTATATTTTAATTAATGCGTAGAACCACCATTTACACGTAGATGCACTATGCTGCGTCCCATTCTCACAAACGTGTTATATATCTCTCTATCTAACGCATAAGTGCACACACTTTATATACATCGGCATTTCTCTTTCACACATGCTCACAATCTGTCCCGGGGTGTCGGGGTGTATCACGCACACACTCTCTCTGTATCTCTCTCTCTTTCTAACTACTATGTACCACTCTTTTCACTAATCTCGGTTGGATAACACTATTTCTCTCACATGCATATATACACACGCATGGTCTCTACTAGCCCTCTATATGCACATATATGTGCCTACGTATCTCCCGCACGCACTTTATCTTTAGGCCTCTCTCGCACACATTGCCCCCCCCACCCACAGACACACCTCTCTCTTACTATTTGGCAGAGAGATTCCACCAGATCATTCGGTAGGATATCCCTGACTATTAGGCTAGATGTTAATACGAGGCAAAGTTTTACCCAAGTTCGGACCCTTGCAGTTGAGGAAAAAGCCTACTCCTGGTACTGTATATTAGTGATAGGGGTGTGTACAAAGTACAGGTGAATACCAGACATTGTGCGTGTGTGTATACTATCGACGAACTAGCCCCAGGGTTCTATGACATACTCGGGGCCTAGGGTTACAAATCAGAGATAGAAGCCGGGTGCACGGAGCCAGTTGCCGCCCCAAGCCGGTGCGCGGTTCAGCAACTCGCCGCTCCACGCCAGCTCAACGAGGAGCGACGCAAGGGCGTCGTCGCTGCCGTCCACGCTGCCGCCTCGTACCGCGCCTCCTGTGTCTGCCACTGCGTCTCCCGTTTCTGTGGCCGAGACTCCCGTGCTGGCGGCCACGCCATGCAAGCAGAGACAAAAGCCGGGTGCACGGAGAGCGACGAGTCGGTGGCCAGCACCTCCGCGTCTGCCGCCATGATCAAGGAGAAGTAGAACACGGTAGGTCGCCGCCGCTTGGGCCCCATGAAGGCCACCACGGAGGCGACATCGGCATACACAGTAGGTGTCTTGCCAGATCCTTTTGTTTCGAGGTCCTTCGTCGACCCCGCATGGGCTCCACGAAAGCGGAGAAGCCCCCTTCCACCATCATCTTCGGCATCAGCCAAACATATCAGTTTGGTAGCGGGGAAGCGAGCCTTCCTTTGTGCTGAAGCATATACCTCCGGGGCTCCCGGCAGTCCGGTGATCATGTCGTCGGACATGAGGAACACAAATGAATCGGCGGGCGACCATTTAGGCCAGTTATTATATACATGTGCTATCTTGAACTAGCACCGCTTAGTTGATTTGAATGTAATGAAATTCGTCATGTTTGTATGAAAATCCAGTATTTTATATGAATTTCGTCATTGTTTATGAGAAATATCGCCGTGTTTGCATGAATTTCGTCCGGTTGGTTGGGTTGCTGTCATAATGTGTGCGGCTATGGCTGGATGGCGTAAAATGCGGGTCGCTGGTCGGTCTGCGGCCGGCTCGGGTGGTGTGGTGGGACAAAAAAAGCACAGCTCATGCGAGCTCGTCTCCAACGTGCGCGCTGGAGGATGCATGAGCACCCGAGCCATTCCTCGTTCATCGGTGGCAAAGGCCAATATTTTGGCTACCCCAGGCTAAATACAAACAACCCCTCCCAGCAGATTCAAATCCCTCGTACGCCGTGAAAATTTTCCATGTGTTGTTTTCATGGACTAGCAAGATTCCCGTGCATTGCACGGAACATCAAGATGCATTTTTTACAAAACACATGTTGTGATTGACCCATGCAGGAGTAATCCCATGTATAAAAACTAATGATATCTTGAGAATTTTATTCGAAAAATGGTATCTCGAGAATTTCATCGAAAAATGATATCTCGAGAAAGATGAGAGATAAGGTGAGGAGGAGTGGGGCGTGGTGGTGACTGGTGGTCAGACTGGGCGGAGGCATGGGGATGGACGACGCATTATGTCTAGGTTTGTATCTCTCTCACACACACCCACATAGGTGGGGGACGTGCACGAAGAGAAGAGGTGCACGCACGTACTCCCGTCTCTTACCCAGCCACACCCGCGCGGGTACACGGTGGAGCTCATTTCTGTATGAAAAGGCAGCCCACGTGGTAATTTGACACGTGTACTGGTTGTCCACTTGATGGAGGATCATCTACCACGGGTGAACAAACAAATTGCAACTTGACGCATCATGTGGGGCCTACCTTAGAGGCAAGGTTATATACACTCAAGACGCTCTGTACGTATTACATTTGATGTGTCCCGTCAACTCGCAGAACAAGGAGAAGCTTGATTACTACGCTGTCTCCCCCGCCCACGGGCGCGGTGGCTCACGGGACGAGGTGAAGCTTGCTTACTAGAAACTACCTCCGTCCTGGTTTATTGGTCCCCATTGTATATTGTGTCAAATTTTGACTATAGATTGAACTAACAAAACGTTCGTGCATGTTACCAAAAAATATGTCATTGAAAACTAAGATGAAATACGAATCCAATGATATAATTTTTGGTGACATGCATTAACATTTTGTTAGCTAAATATTTGGCCAAAATTTGGCACGAACTACAAAGGTGACCTATAAACCAGGACGGAGGTAGTAGTATTACGCCTTACGCCCGCTCCCTCGCCGACGCGCGCGGTGGCTCGCTGGACGAGGAGAAAATTTTACTACTCCCTCTGTTTACTCCTCGTCCCTACCTTGGTTAGAGAGATTATCATATTGTTGGAATATATATCTTTTAGTAGTACTCCCTCCTTTCTAGTTTTTGGCTCAATTTCCTTGGAGTAGTATATAGGAGTAGTACTACTACAGCAATTTACTTGGAGTCCGTGGTGCAGCAAGCTACCCTAGGCTATGTTACTACTCCCTCCTTTCCAGTTTATGGCTCAATTTCAAAATCTCTCCAACCAAGGTAGATGGTGAGTGGTGGAATTAATTTTGTAGTTTGCACAAGTAATTTACGCTCGTTTTTCTCAAGAAGTTATGTTTACCGAGGCATTAATTAGAACATATGCATGCATGACCACCAAATTTCCATGAACTTCTACATGCATTGGTGAGTTTTCTCTTGAAAATGCTTGCATCGGGTGGTTTAACGCACCTTGAGTTCCAACATGTGACGACAATACTACTTCTAGTAAATTGAGATTTATAAAACGGAAAAACGATTTTTTGGCGAGCCCTATAAACTAGAAAGGAGGGAGTAGTAAGTAGTATACTACCTCCATAGTGGGTACGTACTCCGTAAAATCAGATTTTCCCAAAACTAAGTCGCTCAAACTTTATTTGCTTGTTTCCCTTCCTGCCTCGTTGCCTCGAACTGACTATGCCAAACTCCCTTGACTGTCACGCGGGAAAAGACCCTCCCTCTCCTTTTTTTAGTCCGGGTTTGTATCGATGGATCACGCGAAGCAGCAAAAACCAAGCCATGTCTTGTACTCCTCCGTCGACGCTCGCTTTCATGAACTCTGTACTTCCTATCGCCGGCATGTGGGACATATAGCAACCGGGTCGACGTGTCATGCACCAAATAACAGTGCAGAACAGCACGGGGCGCACCCCAGTCGTACCGCCCTAGTAGTAGTAATGAGCAATGAGACGTCAAATCATAATGCCGCACCTTCCCAGATGGAAGAAGCAACCATTATTTCACACTTCGCTTCACCACCATCTCCTTCAAGAAAACCACGTAGTATTGCTTCTGCCATTGTTCTGCTTCAAGAGGGACACGCGCATCGCCTTCGTACATCATGACACGTGGGACCGCATGACAGGCCATGCTCCCCCGCCCATCGCTCGGTAAAATCACCTCATTTTTACTACTTCCTCCATATCGGTTTACAGGGCATGCACGTCGTTCTAGGTTGAGAATTTAACTGGCTATATATGTGATGAACAGTATATGTTTAGAAACATATCTGCTTAAGAATCGAACGATATACTTTTTGTGACATAGTAAGTCATATTTAGTTAGTCAAATGGATGACCGAGAACTACGTGCATGCCCTATAAACCGAGACGAAGAGGGTAGTACAGTATGTATCTTTTTAGATCAATATAGTCGGGATTCACCAAGGAGAAAACCAAGTGGTAGGCTGCTCCTGTCGTGTTGGCCTAGCAACTCAAGCAGGGTCACTCTGCACACGAAATGGTGACACACTTAACACGACCCCTTTGGCCGACATCTGGCTCATCCACTGTATTATTCCATGTGTGATGCACCAAATTACAATTCGGAGCAGCGGTTGGACTTGGAGGCACCCCGGTCGTAGCACCGCGGTAGTAGTAAATGAGCGATGAGGGGTCAAATCACAAAGCCCCACCTTTCCCGCATTAAGCTGGACAGACGAAGCAACCATCATTTCACTCTAGGGCGCAAGAGCATAATGAAAAGAGAAAACCAATGATGCGTGCGGCAGCTACCTAGGGCACCCTAGGGTAGGGGCCTCCACTACAAATCCATTTTTTTGAAAGCGCCTCCACTAGAAATCTGCTTCTCCCTCGTCCTCTTGAAGAAACCCGATGATGCGTGCGGCAGTAGGGTTTGTAGGAGTAATACGGCGTGCGGGGCCATGTCGTAGTAAATGGAGAGGGATTGAGTTTGACTCAAAGCCTTAATATGTGTGGGCCGCTTGGTTTTACAGGAACGAGGCATCATTTTGGTTTCAGGGACCAGTGGAGATATACGTAAAAAAATTGTGGATGTAGGTTCAACCGAAAGGCAATGATGCATGGGCCCTGCATTTTGATATACCCACGGTCATGTGAAATTTGCTACTCTACTCAAAACTAGTAAGGTACACATGCATTGAACGCATGAGATTAGGAAACCAAATTATGAATAAATACACACTATAGCATGTAAATCTTTGAGTCATAGATGCATGATGTAGATGTTCATTTAGTTCTTATAGTTAATCTCATTCAAAATCAATTAGCTTTATAAAAAGGTTAAGATTCATGGGATTGTGCATTGTAAAGCATAAAGTAAAAAACAAATAATGGAAATTCATTTAGAAAAAAAGTGTGGGCAATTATGATATGGAATATTCTAGAACAAAGGAGAAGTGCTTGTGTTTTGGGAAAGCATGCACAGCCGACATCTCTTATTGGTTGATATGTCACGAAACAAGAAATGAGGAGGGAGTTAATGTACCGTGCCAAAGTGTTTTGGGATTATTTTGTTTTCGGAAGATGACTTAGACACCTAGACGGAGGGAGTACAAAGAGAAAAAATGAATTGCAGTTAAAAGAATGGCATTTGTAACAAAAATGTGAACGTGAACTACATATGTGTGCATGTGACCAGCACATACATTGTCAATGCAAAATTTAATGCAAGAAATAACTTATGAGTAACATGCATGAATTGATGATGTGGTGCTTGCATGCATAGAGTCGAAAAACAATGTGATTTATGACTTGCATGCATGACGTGTTCTTGTGCCATAGTTGCATGTCTAGGAAAAAAGCTACTAGTGGGTTGTACTAGCTATTTAGGAACAGAAGATGTATACATGGAAGTTTTAGGGAAAGAGATGACATGTATCTCAATTCCCATGAGTAGGGATTGGAAAAGATATGTCGTTTGGTTCACATCATAGGAACTTCTCTATTGAATCTAGAGATGACATGTATCTCAATTCCTATGAGGAGGGATTAGAAAAGAGATGTCATTTGGTTCACATCATAGGAACTTTTCTATTGAATATATTCTAATGTTTATTTTCCTTTGAAATTATGGGAGTATAGGAATCCATTCATATGAACCAAGTGGCTCTAAAGCTATAAAAATGATATCATGTTTATTTCCTTTGAAATGTGGAATATATGAACCTATTCCTATGAACCAATTGACTATAAAGGAAAAAATCCTATAAAAATCATATCATATAGAGTTCCTATGATATTCCTCCACACCAAAGGATGGTTGAAATTGCTGCAGGTGATATGACAGTCTTTCTTTGTAGACTCCTCCCCCATATTTATAGTTACCTCTCGAAGATGAGGGCGTATGATCTTTCTTAGGTAATGTAGTGTTGGTTCCTATTTTGACGTATGCTTCCTCATCATCATCATCTTCCCTCATTGGGTCGCTATACTGGTCATAGTCTTCCTCACTGGCGACGCCATCCATTACGACAATGCTCCTTTTGCCTCTCCTCACGACAACACGACTGGGATTGCTTGGGCTGGTTATGAAGAAGCATTGTGTCACGTGCTTAGTGTGTACCCATGGCTCGTTTTTGCTTGGATGTTCATCGTACCGCTCTTGGAGTCGGATATAGACATGGTAGTGAAATACCGGTTTTCTATTTCAATGAACTTAGCCCATCTGACACGGAACATCATCACACTATGCAGTCCAGAGTAGTCAAGCTCCCAGATCTCTTTGACCCTTCCATAGTATCTTTTAGTTCTGTCGTTGCCGATGCTCATGGATTGCATCGTCACCCCTGAGTTCTGGTAATCACTGTTTATATCCTTGGCCTTCATGTACAATGTGTATCCGTTGACGTCATATGCTTGATAAGTCGAGAGGTTGACTGCGGGGCCCAGTGCTAAGGCATATATGAACATTCCGTACGGAAAACCCTCTTCTAGGGGATTAGCCAGAACTCTCTCTTTGAACCAACTCAAGAAATTGGATTTGTGCTCTCTAAGAACTTCAGCGTCCGTCTTGCGCAACCCCCGTTTAAGGAATTTCTTTGTGATGGTGTCTTTGTGTTGTGTCACCAAATCTTCTAGCACGTCTAGGTGCTGCAACACTACTAAGTTTGCTATGTCAAAGTCATAGCATTGACCCGAGTGGTCCACATTCAATTCCCTCCGGCCATTGGTGTGACCTTCTCCTCCGAGCCTCCCGAGGTTCTTGTTAACAGGCAAACCAACAACATGGTCTCCATATAGATAATTCTCACAGAAGAATATGCATTCTTGCGTCAGATAGCCTTGGACGATAGTTCCATCTGAACGGGACATGTTACAAATGAATCCATTAATGACCCCTTTCATCCTCTCGAACGGCATCAGCCTCGATGCTCAGCCAGGCCATTGAATAGATCTCCATGTTTTCTCCACGGATCATCCTCCTCGAGCCATCTTCGATGCCCCATATACATGATTTTTGCAAACTCGCCATCTTTTGTTAGCTGCTGAGACGTTATATCAACCATGCACTTGTTGCATCCGCTATATCCGTGGCACATCTAGCCTGTGACATATCCGTAACCGAGATAGTCATGCAACATCATCATCAGCGCGGCTCTCATATTGAAATACTCTCCTTTGCTGGCATCCCATGTCTTGACCGGTGCTTTCCATAATGTGTGTAGCTCCTATTTCGGTAGCCCAAGATACAAATTGATATTATTTCCCTGTTGTTTCGGCCCTTGAATCAACATGCTCATGTGTATGTACTTTTCCTTCATGCACTTCCAGGGAGGAAGTTGTACATCCATACAAACACGAGCCATATGCTATGGTCGATATTCTGGTTGCCAAATGGAATCATGTCATCGATACTCACACCAAGCATGACGTTCCTTGGATCTTATGCGAAATATCGATATTCAGCACTGAACGCTCTCCACTGGCTTGCATCCGCGAGGTGTCTCAGCTTCGGATCATCTCCATCATGGGGCTTCACCCTGTCCGTGTGCCAACGCATGAGCTTTGCTTCATTAGGATCTACAAAATAATGCTGCAGACGGGGAATGATCGGAAAGTATCATACAACTTTCTGAGGAGCTTTCTTTCGGGCCTTCTTGTATCGAGAAGCATTGCACACCAGACAAATAGTTTTTTCAGTGAGCTCCTTCCGATAAATGATGCAATCATTGATGCCAACATGGTATCTAATTTGCGGCATACCAAGAGGGCACACTATTTTCTTGGCCTCCTCGACACTTGTAGGACGCAGATTCCCCGCGGGAAGAACCTTTTTAGGTACTTCAAATGACCATCGAGGCTTCTATGGGTCCATTTGTTTTTGACCTTTGTCTTTAGAAGTTCAACTATGAAACTCAAGCGGGTCACCTCGGGATCACAACCTTCATACAATGGAGTCTTCGAGTCAACCTCCAGTTACGCCAGCTTGGCCTCCTCTCAAGAAGCAGCTCTGTCGCTAGTCGTATTCTTGCGAAGCAAGTCTCGAACATGAGGGTCCCCACGACTAAAATTAGTAGAGATGAAGGCTGCAGCGTGTCTGCGTCTTCTCCTTCATGTCCAGTCTCTTCTCCAATGCCATGTCTGGTGCCCCGTTCTTTGAGTACATTATTGACAATCTCTTCGTCTGGCCCCATGTTGTTATTACCTGCCTCGTCGATGTCCTCATCATCATCTTTACTCATCCATCGAGTATAGCCATATATGAAACCACACATGAGTAGGTTCTCCTTCAAACGACCATCCTTAAAGGGGTTGAGCCAAACTACAACTTTGCATCTTTGAAACGAACATAAAATCGTCTTCCGGTTATTTTCATACATGTCATGCACCGCAGATCACAACCATCTTTCCAACATCCTTGCACTAACCTTCTTCATGATTGCCTGCACGGTACAAGCAAAATAATTATTACCACGCATGCATCAAAGTCATACAAAAATTTGGCATGACCTTCCCTAAAAGTAGGAAATAAATTGACATTTTGGCAAAACGTAGGCAACTCATGCATGTCACACACACACACACAGACACACACACATTTCCATTCTTGCACAATACTTATTTTTACTCACCCAGAGATATCAAGTAGCATGATGAGGCTGGTGTCACTACTTACGGATTGATATAAAGTGGACAAAGATTGATATTTAATTCTCCTTCTTGACAAATTAGGGAAGGTAGATAGCTTACTTCATGAAATGAGATATAGGGAGGAGGGGAGAGAAAGGGAAAGAGAGCTACCTAGTGAGACAAATCTAGGAGTGGAGAGGGGGTAATAAATATACGGAAGAGGAGAGAAACTAGGGAAGGGGCATTAATGGAGATGGTGGAGGGGCATTAAAGGAGAGAGAGGGAGGAAGTGGTAGATTTTAAGGAAGAAGAAAGAAAGCAAGTGGAGGAGGAAGGAGAAGGAAGGAGAAAGGAGAAGGAAGGAGAAAGGAGAAGGAAGGAGGAAGGAGAAGGAAGGAGAGAGAGAGAGAGAGAGAGAGAGAGAGAGAGAGAGAGAGAGAGAGAGAGAGAGAGAGAGAGGTGGGGAGAGGGGAAAGGTGGTGGATATTTTAGGCTACAGTGCCTTAGCAGTAGTGAGGAGCTGCCGACCAGCGCTACTACCATCCCGGTAGCAGTAGTGTAGGATCGAAAGTATGTCTAGAGGTGGGGTGATTAGGCTACTTGGCCAAATAAAAATCAAGCCTTTCCCCAATTTTAAGTCTTGGTAGATTTTAGCAACTTAGCACAAATCAAGTAATCAACCTACACATGCAATTCTAAGAGTATAGCAGCGGAATGTAAAACAATTGCATATGAAGGTAAATGGAGGAGTTTGGAGGGAGCAAACGCAATGTAGACACAGAGATTTTTTATCCGTGGTTCTGATAGGTGGTGCTATCATACATCCACGTCGATGGATACTTCAACCCACGAAGGGTAACGGTTGCACGGGTCCACAGAGGGCTCCACCCACGAAGGGTCCACGAAGAAGCAACCTTGTCTATCCCACCATGGCCATCTCCCACGAAGGACTTGCCTCACTAGGGTAGATCTTCATGAAGTAGGCGATCTCCTTGCCCATACAAACTCCTTGGTTCAACTCCACAATCTTGACGGAGGCTCCCAAGTGACGCCTAGCCAATCTAGGAGACACCACTCTCCAAAAGGTAATAGATGGTGTGTTGATGATGAACTCCTTGCTCTTGTGCTTCAAATGATAGTCTCCCCAACACTCAACTCTCTCTCATAGGATTGGATTTGGTAGAAAGATGATTTGAGTGGAAAGCAACTTGGGGAAGGCTATAGGTCAAGATTTATGTGCTTGAAATGGAATATCTTGACCTCAACACAAGTGTAGGTGGTACTCTCTCAAAAAATGTATGTTGGAAGTGTAGGCATGTTCTGATGGCTCTCTACACGAATGAGGAGTGGGTGGAGGGGCATATATAGCCTCCACACAAAATCTAACCGTTACACACAAATCACCAAACTCGGTGGGACCGAATTAGAAAACCCGGTCGGACCGATTTGGTTCATAATGTGACCGTTAGGCATTTCGGTGGGACCGACACGTCAACTCGGTGGGACCGATATCATTAGGGTTAGGGCATAATGTAATTTCGGTTGGACCGATTACTCAAACTCGGTGGGACTGATTTTGGTAATAAGCAAACATAGAGTTGGTCAGGCAAACTCGGTGGGACCGATTCGCTCGTCTCGGTGGGACCGAAGCATTACGAGAAGGAAACAGAGAGTTTGCATTGCAGACTCGGTGGGACCGATCACTCATCTCAGTTAGACTGAAACGTTACGAAGGGAAGCAAAGAATTTGCAATCCCATCTTGGTGAGACCAAGATCCCAATCGGTGAGACTAAAGTGACTAGGGTTTGTGGCAGTGGCTATGTCAAGAGAACTCGGTGGTGGCGGATAGTAAGTTTCGATGGGGCCGAGTTTGACTTTTGGTTTGGGACATATGTGGATATGAGAAAGTAGTTGAGGGTTTTTGGAGCATATCACTAAGCATTTTGAGCAAGTAACTCATTAAGCAACACCTCACCCCCTTTTGATAGTGTTGGCTTTTCCTATGGACTCAATGTGATCTTGGATCACTAGAAATAAAATGTAGAGTCTTGTGCTTTGAGCTTGAGCCAATATTTTGTCCTTAGCATTTTGAGGGGTCCACTTTCTAATCCATGCCATGCCAATCATTGAGCTTTCCTGAAACATTTATCTTGAAATAGTATTAGCTCAATGAGCTATATATTGTTAATCATTACCAAAACCACCCAGGGATAGTTGCACTTTCAATCTCCCCCTTTTTGGTAATTGATGACAATATATAGATCAAAGCTTTGACAAATGATAATAAGATTGAAATACATTGTTGCTTTGAGAAGTATGTGATAAGCAAGAGCTCCCCCTAAATTTGTGCATTATTTAAAATTTGCTTTGGACTGCAAATGCACAATGTGTTAGGATCATGGGTCACTCTTCTTTGTCACATACATCTTGGTGGAGCACTCAAAATGATAATAATTAAAGACAATGCACTCATCACCAAGCAAAGTGAATGATCATATATAAGATATAAAAGATACTATCATCCAAACAAGCATTAAGGTAGCAAACGATCAATCACATGATCATCCAAGTATCTCACAAAAGACATAATGTAGCAAGCAAACACACAGTAAGGTTCAAACAAGTAAAATGCAAATAGAGACAAAACAACACACACTCTCTCTCTCTTGAAGACTATGATCTATACATATTTCTCCCCCTTTGGCAACAAGTACCAAAAAGTCAAAAATATGCATAGTGCTATGCATCTCTCAAGCTTGGCCTTCATGAGGTGGTGTAGAGATGACTCCAAGGACGAAAGCTTCTGTCAATGTAGCTCGAGCTGGTGGAGTGGCTGCTGGAGCTGGTGGCATTGAGGCCGTGGCTGCTGGTGCAGATGTAGTAGCTCTTGTGTCTGGGATAGGCACTGCAGCAGACCTCTGGCTTCGGGGTAATCTAGTAAAAGCTTCTATAGTAGACTTGCCCTTCTTCTCCTCCACTTCCACCTGAAGTTGCTCAACCACTGACTGAATCTCAATTACCTTGACATCAAGATCATAGAATTTCTGCTCAATGATCCTCTCCAAGCTCTCCTGGTTTTGAGTGAGGGTGGACAAGCCCTTCTCAATCCTCAAGGTGGATTGGATCACATATCTAAGCTGATCTTGCTTGCTCTTCAAGAACACTTGAGATGCTTCTTCAGCAGTTGGCATCTTGGCAGATTTTTCAGCCTTTGCTTTGGCTCTCTTCTCCTGTTCTTGAACAGATGTGGGGTCTTCCTCATTCATCACAACAGTATTGTCTTCAAATTCAGGATGCAAAGGAAGGTGCTTGAGGGAGTCCTGGATTAGGGGTGTCCGGATAGCCGGACTACCATCATCAGCCGAACTACCATCAGCCGGACTATCATCATCGACCGGACTCCAAGACTATGAAGATACAAGATTGAAGACTCTGCCCCGTGTCCGGATGGGACTTTCCTTGGCGTGGAAGGCAAGCTTGGCGATACGGATATGTAGATCTCCTACCATTGTAACCGACTCTATGTAACGCTAGCCCTCTCCGGTGTCTATATAAACCGGATGGCTCTAGTCTGTAGAACAACAACCCTTACAATCATACCATAGGCTAGCTTCTAGGGTTTAGCCTCCTTGATCTCGTGGTAGATCCACTCTTGTAAACATCCACAATATCAATATCAATCAAGCAGGGCGTAGGGTTTTACCTCCATCAAGAGGGCCGAACACAGGTAAAACATCGTGTCCCTTGTCTCCTGTTACCATCCGCCTAGGCGCACAGTTTGGGACCCCCTACCGAGATCCGCGGTTTGACACCGACATTGGTGCTTTTATTGAGAGTTCCTACGTGTCGTCACCGATAGGCTTGATGGCCTCTTCAATCGACAACAGCGCAGTCTGGGTGAGACTTTTCTCCCGGACAGATCTTCGTATTCGCGGCGGCCGATGCTGGGCCAACTCACTTGGCCATCTGGAGCAGATCGAAGCTACGCCCCTGGCCGTCGAGTCAGGTTTGAAGCCTAAACTTCACGGCCGATATCCGCGGGACTTGATCTTTGATGGATCTGAGCCACACCCGGCGTGCCTTGGCTGTCACGATGGGCATGACCTAACTCTGCCGCGGACAGCACCTTGGAGGCCGCACGAATCCGCTCCGACCCATAGTCCGGAGCCGATCGCTCGGATCGAGGGCGGATGGCTGGACACCGCCTCGGGAGCTGCAACTTCTCGGCGATGGAGCGAACACTTACCTTGTCCGCATAAAGCCCATGACCCGAGGTGCGGACTCTCGGCGGACTCGAACCTCCTGCGCCCTGCCGGTCAAATCCGATTAGGCGCCGATCATGGAATTCACCGCTGCGGACACCTTCGGCACTCACTCTTGGCAATATCTTAAATTAGCTAAAACATCTCTCACTATTTGGAGAGCCTGGCGAACTACAGCCAGGATGGTGCGGGCGCGGACAATGAAGAAATTGAGCCCACCGCCACCCACTTCGTAGCCACCGTCGGCGATTTAACAAGCGTGCTAAACTACGACTCGAAGACATCAGCGGTATGAGCGATGATGCCGGAGACAATCAAGAACCAGCGCCTATAGGACCTTTGGAAGGCCACCTCGTCACATGACATACATATGGTGGACACCCCAAAGGGAAGCGATAACGAGGAACAACGGGGCGGCAGAGGATAATCCGCCGATAAACAACCAAAGCGGCGGCGTAAGCGCGCCCTAAATCCGCCTCGATCAAAGCAGCATTCCTAACGACCCAGCGATAGAGCAGGGAAAACCAGCGGACGACGAACAGGGCGAGCGGATAATCAACCCCTTCACGGAGCAATCAACAGTCCGGACACAACACGGAGCATAAGAACATACACAAAAGACTCGTCGCCACTGCAAGAAGTTTGAAGAAGGAAAAACGGAAGCTCAAAACAGCAGAAGACATGCTCAGAATGAAGTGGAGCAAAGTATTCAAGACTGCAGACAAATATGGCAATGGCCATCAAACAAGAAACTACCAAGCGCAAGTTGCTGCCAGAATTTGACGAGGAAGCCATAGAGCCCTCACAGTCAAAAAATAAAGAGGCCGCCTGGCCGGATAGACGGCCAGATGACAGGCCAAAAGCGACAAGTGGGGCCACACACAAGCTGAATTATAATCATGGGAAAACGGACGGCCCAACTAGGTCCATCTACGGGCCAAAAAAGAGGGCCCCAGGAAGTAACACAACACGACAAGTGTTGAAGACAGCGCACACCCAAATCTGAGGCGCCGCACACCCCATATGTTTTACCGATGAGGTCTGGATCATGAATTCCCAGCAGGGTTCAAACCCATAAACATAGAGGCATCTGACGGCACAAGACCCGGAGTCTGGATAGAAGATTACATACTACACATACACACAGCTAGAGGAGATGATCTCCATGCCATAAAATACCTACCCTCAAGCTCAAAGGGCCAGCTCGGCATTGGCTCAAAAGCCTCCCAGATAACACTGTTGGAAGTTGGGAAGAGCTTGAGGGCGCGTTTAAACAAATTTTCAAGGGACTTATGTCCGCCCTCCGGATCTGCACGATCTGAGTCATATAACCCAACAGCCGGAGAGTCGTGGCATAAATTCTAGAACAGGTTCCTTACCAAAAGAACCAAATAGTCGATTGTCAGGACACGGAAGCCTTAGCAGCTTTTAAACACAACGTCCAAGGCGAATGGCTCGCCAGACACCTCGCCAAGAGAAGCCAAGAACAATGGCGCGCTAACAAGCCTCATGGCGCTTTTAGCGCGAGAGAAGACAGCTGGCTAGCAAGATGCAGCACCAGCGACCCGAGTACATCCGAGATCAGAGATGGAAATGGAAAGTCACGGCGCAGGAAAGATCAGCGCCGGAATAAAGAAAAAAGGCCCAAAGGGCACGGCGGTCAACGCCGGATTCAAAATCTTGCAGCCAAACAATAAAACACGGCCTCTTAAGGACAACAGAGACGAGCTATCAAATTTAAACAAAATTCTAGATCGGATATGTCAAATCCTGATACCTCGGAAGGCACGCAAACCATACCAACCGAAATTGTTGGGTTTTAAACAGTCCGGCAGACTCAACGCCGGACACAAAGGCTCGGCGCCAAGCGAGGGCGATGACGAACCCCACCAGTGATCTGGGAAGTCAAAAGACTTTCCCACAAGAAGTCAAAACAGTAAACTTCGCTTCACGTGATAGTACGGAAAACCAACACGGCTTTTCGCTAAGACAAGTGTCGCACGGTCCACCCTAGTGGAACACCGAGATTGGATGTCAAAACCAATCACTTTCGACCATCTGGATTAGTCCGAATATCGGAACGCAGGATAGACTGCCACGATATTGGATCCCATAATAGGCGGACTGCATTTCACGCGAGATTTTGATGGGCGGCGATGAATTAAACCTGCTATATCCGGACACAATCCGCAAGTTGGGATAGACCCTACTACAATTCGGCATAGCCGCACTTCCTTCAAAGGAGTGGCGCCAGGCCCTTACGCCAGGTGCACAGTTTCATTATTACTAGAAGTTGGGTTTGCACAGTTTCACAGTTTCATTATCCAGACACTTCCTTCAAAGGAGTGGCGCCAGGCCCTTACGCCAGGCTCTTTGGTCAAATGTTGGGTTTGCCCGGCTCCTGTGTTTTGCTGCCTTACGTTCCGTATCATCGGCTAACGAGGCACCAGGAGAACTACTGCGATTGTGCCCAGTTAATTTGGCGAGCACCTCGATGAAAGCGAAAACCGATTGTCATGATACAACGAGAGACTAGTCAACCACTCGATCGACCATGGGAATGTTTAGGATTCCTCCGCTTAGGCGAAGGGCCGTTTCGGCCAGCACATCTGGCGCCCCAAATTCGGAGCGCGGTGCCCCAGGGCTATGTCGTAGCCCCACCCTCGAACTCCATGGCTAAGTGAAAGTGATAAAGCATTATAGTCCGGTTGCCTCGTTTGCTCGCTACCACCTCCTTTACAGGACCGAGGCGTCCGGATTAAGTGTGAAAAGCGCTATTTTTGCGAACACCCCGCACCTTGTGCGTGGGGGCTAAACCGACGACGCCATCTTCGGGTTATACACACGTATACATGAGCGGCCGCATAGGAGATATTCTATTACTTGAACGCACAAGTATAAAAGGCGCTTACATCATAAATATTGTTTTACATCATACAAGCGTTCATTCAAAGCGAGGCGGCGGCGACGAGGCACGGCGGCGGCGAAGCCGACATGATGGAGGCGGTGGCTAGAGGAGGGAGCGAGTCGGGAAGAGGGGAAATGACTCGGGGCTCACCGTGAGTGCGATGATGGCATCGGCGAGCTCGGGGGGCACTGAGCCAACGAATTGGGCGGCGGACGCGGGTCCAAGAGGGGAAAGCGGTGGGGCGGCGCCTCGGGCGCTCCGGCGTCGGGAGGCTCGGGAGGAGGCGAGGATGGAGTGGCGGGGCTTGGGGCATGTCGAGGAGGAGAGGGGTGGCGGTGGGCGGTGGAGCTCGTCGGTGGCGGCAGCTCCGTTCGTGAGCTCGGGGAAGAGGGCGGGGAGAGAGAGAACAGCGAGTGAGGAAGGGGGCGAGGGGGTTCGGGAGGCGCGTGGCGTCTCCAGGCGTCGAGGAACCAGGCAGGCGGCGAGGAGGAGGTGGCGCTCGGCTTGATCGCCGTCCCTCCTGCGCCTCTTGGCAGAGGTAGGCGACAGCGGCGTTCGGTTGGTGGACTGGGCCTGGCCCTGGGCCAGCGAGGGGGAGAAAGGCTGGGCGGTGAGCTGCGCAGTAAACCAGTAGTCCTTCTCTCTCTCTCTTTCTTTATTCCATTTTCTATTTTCTGTTTGTTTTAGTTTAGTAAAATACTAAACCATTTAAATAAATCCTGAAAATAATTGTGGGCATTAACTGAATTATTTCAGAGGCCCTTAACTATTTTCAAAATTGTTGGAGCATTTAAAATATTAATAGTATTTAAATGCCCCAATTCAAATACAATATGGTTTACTCAAAATCCAAAATGTCTTGGAAAAATATCCATCACCTCTGGATATGGTTTTCACCTTTTTCCATTAATCATGAACATTTTTGCAAACCACTTTGGGTTCTTGAAGATATTTTGAAGTTGAACCTATTTGAATTGTTTTAGTGCTAGGGCTTGGTCATCCCCATTTCAAATTTCATGGAAATTAAACATGATGCATGGATGCAATGCTACTAGTTCCAAGCAAGCTCTAGGGTTGATCTGGGGCTGTGACAGCTCACCCCCACTAAACAAGAATCTCGCCCCGAGATTCAAGACGTGAGGCAAGAGGAAAAGGGAAGTCACAGACTATCACAATCTTCATGATCCATTTGCCCTTTTCGAAGATGTTGATTCATTCCATCATCTTAGTCTTGACGTCTTCGAGATCTTCACCCGACACGACAACAGAAAGAAGGGGGAAACCCTACATGATTCGACCTTGGCGAAGATCAAGTAAACATGATCAACTCACGGATTTGAGATGGTGACACATCTCGAGTTGAGGCACAAAATGCATCGAGAGGATGGAAGAACAACAACGAGGTTTGATTAGTGGCAATAATTCCACGCTTAGGGAGATGGTGGATGGTGTCAAGGTGGTGAGGAAATATTTACCATGATCCGTGCAGGGCACCTCGAGAAAGGTGGCGCAAAGAACTATTCCTTAAGTGGCAAAAAGAATTACTTTTGATCCATAGATCATTGGAACTCTTTATACCAGCCTAAGGCAATCATAGCGATCATGTGGTGGAAGGCAAAGGAATGGTACACCGGACTAGAATGGATGATGTGGACTACCTTGTTGAAGACAACGCAATGGATGATTTTGCTTATCATCGGAGGTGGAGGGACCCATGGTAAGTCCACTTTTGAAGATAAACCTGGACAAGAATTGCTAAGAAGACAGTCTATAGCGAGATAGCACAAGGACGGTGCAAGCTGGGAGCGAAATGCAGCTGTTGGAATGTTCCAACCATCATATCTGCACGAGATTCAGATCCGATTGGAAATAGGATACTTCAGACTCAGCATGTCGAACAGGAAAGGTTGCAACACAAATCGATGAGAAGGCGTTGCGAGATTCTCGGGATATGGACTACGTAGCAAGCTCCAAAACATGAGCTGGTTCGCTACAAACTGTGAACACATTGTCCCAGACAAGTATGACCACATGGTAGTCTTATAATAAAACACTACCGAGTTCAGGTTGGGAACCATCATCGAGGATAACGAAATCTTGTGCATGACCTAGGATTTACACAACAATTCCTTTTCCTTGAACAAATCAATCGGTGGCTTGGTGTGCTAGGAATACCTACGGAATGAAGATGATCATCTATCAAACCATAGAATACTTCGCACATGCATGGTGACTTGG
Source organism: Aegilops longissima (assembly GCA_021605205.1). Classification (NCBI taxonomy): domain Eukaryota; kingdom Viridiplantae; phylum Streptophyta; class Magnoliopsida; order Poales; family Poaceae; genus Aegilops; species Aegilops longissima. The sequence continues at coordinate 327,976,226 of CM038679.1, read as the reverse complement.
AATGATTCGGAGGAAGCAAAACAAACCTTTCTCAAGTTCATGGCGGCAACTTACATCAGATGCACATGAACTAGAGGAAGTCACTACTTTCATCCAAACATATGCTTCATGAGCGAAACACGAAGAAATGCTTACACAAGTTTCCAACACTAGGTTGATGTTCAACATGACTCATGGGGAGACAAAATGCTCTTGATGGGCTCAACAACAACTCATCGAATTTCCATATCCTTTGGACTTCCACCATCATGTGAACACGGTGATAGCATTGGTCGGACCAAAGATGTAATGGGTATGCTCGAGGGATTAACCATGAGTAAGACAACATTACGAATATCGTTGGTTCTGATTTGACTTGACAATGGCCCATACTCAAGTCAAAGAATTGGTAGGACAATAGATCCAACAACTGATCACGAGGACCAATCGATGAAGATATCATCTTTCTTCACACACACTACACAAGAATATCCCTTTGGATCGAACTAGGTTAGGCAAGCTTTTATCTTCCAACTCTCCAAGTTATTGTCTAGCTTAACCAACTAGCTCGGGGATATCCAACACAGATTCTTGGAGAAAGGGTGGTTTAGAGGAATACCAACTTGATCACGGGCCCAACATAACAGTCAGGAAACAACCCGGTAACACTTCCAAGAAGATCTTTGGAAAGTCACGAACCACCGATATGTTACTAAGCTCGAGAACAATCTTGCTTTTCAGGGCAAGATGATATGATCAAATGAGTGAGGACTTGACAAGATCCTAACTCATCAATCGAGGTGTGCACCAGAAATAGGGACTAGGTAGCACGATCAATCTTAGGATGATGGTTTAATAACCAACACGCTAAGAATGAGAATATTGTCCATTCACTACCAAGCAACAAGTTGCTCGGGGTATTGATTTCACACATCACAATTCACTTGCCGGCATTCCGGTTACAACAACACGGAACCGAGGAATGAATAATGATAGCGAGAGTATCACTGCGTCAAGAATTCCTAGGAGGTTGTGCAATTCCCATGACACTCTTGACATAAAGATGGTAACACTCCAAGGTAGAACAGAACAAAAGCTGAATTGGCGTTTTGATCTGCGGGATACAACTACTTTGACCCAATCCTAGAAATGGATGAGGTTGGAGTTTGTTTCTCCTAGTCATTCGAATAGAATGGCTTGACGGACCACAAGGATAAAATGCATCGATGAACACAAATGCACACATACCCTTGGCTATCAATTGATAGATGAAGGTCGGAAGGCATCTAAGAGAACAACTCAAAGGAACATATAATTTTACGAGTTGTGGGTGCACAGATTAGTATGTCGAGCAAGCTCAACATTTCTTCCGGATAACCCATGCAGAAAGGTAGAATTGGCAGATTCACAATTATGAATGGAGAACTCCTCAAGAGCACTCTTATTGTGATGTTTGATTCAACAAGGAACTTCTTCCATAGACGGTTCGTAGTATTTGGAAGAAGGAAGTACCACGGACATCGAGGACTATCGCAAAGGTTACTAATATCCTAAAGGCACTAGCAAATACTAACAACATGAAGTAGGATGAATCTCGGGTTCAACAACCCAGGAGTAGAATACCTACTACTAAATGGCATCACGGGATGCTTTCGAAAATACTGGCCAGAATCATCACACTTGGGATACAAAAGCATCGCTAAATTGCTAGGTGACTTCCTAAACACCTAGGGTCATAATAATAACTCCAACATATATGTCAAGGCAATAAATTACCTCAACGCACCGGTTAGTGTGCTTATTCTGACCAAAAGGTCATCGGGAACAGAAAGAAAGGATTTGCAAATGCATCAGACTATTTAGAGACCCGGGATGACTCGGACAGCATAACGGCTGTAAATGCTCAAAATGATTTGAGACATCCTGCAAGAATGGTGGCATAACCACTCAACAACATCATAACAAGATTCTGAGATCAACAGTTATCATACAGAAATAGTAGGAACTAAACTGGGGATTAAAACCAACAATCTTATAAGTCTATGGATTAGTAACACGTCATCCTAATAGATAGATGAGAAGCCTAGTTCTTAAACCCGTAGAAGAGAAGAGGATGACTCGGATCGAAGGCCGTGAGGTATAAGGAGTAAAAAGAGCCTTACGTTCCTTCCACAATCAATTCCCTTACATAACTAAAGCATTTCTAGACACAACTTGACCAGTTTGGCTTGGTAATCCTCTGAGCGATCGGGGCTCGATACCAACGCTGTCGGGACCCGATCCTAAGTCACACCGATCTAGCATGTAACACATCATATCACTTTGCGGCCTCACGCACGGTATTCCCACGGTGTCGCCTTACCATGGCCGGGACCGTTTGCGTCTTTTGGCTCACGTATATGATAGTGTCGCTAGCATCCATATGACGAAGAACCGGGCCGACATGGCTAGTCGTGAACCCAAGCGGCGCTAACCTATGGGGACAGGCATACATGAATCACATCGAGCATGTCGGTCATCAACGTATGTATTCGGGCTGTAGCACTGGCTAACAGGACTCCGGTATCCCGGGCTGTAGCAGGCTAAGCAGGACTCGAATAACACCGCGTGACATTTCCCGAAGGACGGACATAAGGCGAAGTGAGACACATGCCGCCAGTCAAGTGTCCAAGCGGTAGTCTTTGGGCTAGCAGGACTCGGTGAACCGGGCTGTAGCGGACTACTATCGCTCGAAGCACGAGACTACATTTCCCCATATGAGAGGCTGCCAAGGATAAACAACTAGTTTGTCGGATCCACACATACCAAGCATTTCAAACATACACACAATATGCTCAATATGTGTAAATACGACGTGGCATCACAACATAACTCTCGACTCAGATATTATTCATTAGGCTCGAAGGCGAGATATTACAAACATGGGTCTCATGACCCAACACTCGAAACATACAAGTCAAAGCACAAGCGGAAGCTAATCATGTGCGAGTACGAGACAACTATAAATGAAAAAGGCTGAGAAGCGACTATCTACCAGATCTGCCGAGGGCACAAGATCGTAGCTGAGGTAACAAGCTAAACGTCGAAGTCCACGTGGAACTACTAGCGAGGCCAGCGTCTCTCGCAAAACATAAATAAGCAAGCGTGAGTACAATTGTACTCAGCAAGACTTACATCGAACTAACTACATATGCATCATTATCAAAAGGGGTGGTGGAGTTTGGTGCAGCAAGCCAGCTTTGACTCGGTGGCTATCTGAACTACATTGCAAGTAACTCTTTTGAGGTGGCGCACCGAGTCCACATATTCACCATATCAAATACACCACTATGGATCCGCTCCCGTCTACCACGAGAAGCGCCATCCATAGCACTCACGCTTATCTTGCGTATTTTAGAGTATCCACTTTCACTTGTCTATGAACTATGCAAGGGTCCAAGTTTCCATATCCGAGGAATCCGGCTATTGAATAGATAATGATAACCCTGCAGGGTTTACTTCTTCACACACGCTCTCGCCACTTATCGCCCTGTACACGTCATGTACCTCGGCAACCTTCAAGCGGAAGCCGGGCGAGGGAGTCGGCCACGACCTGACTAACCACACAAGTCTCTCGTCCAGGTTTATCGCCTATTCGGGTTCCATCCGCAAGGAGATCCGGCCGGGGTGTCGCTCACGGCCCCAAACGATGTGAGCAGGGTTCCCAAGCCCACCAACCGGGTGCCACTTGGTACACCGTGCCACTGTGCCTAGTCTGTCCCAAGCCCACCTGTACCGGGTGCCACTTGGTAGACTACTAACACTACCTACAAACACCAGAAACTAATTGCAACTCCTGGATAGAGATCAAGTTGATTAATAAGTCGAGAGGGTGAGTTACGGAACCCAATGTGTGGTAGTAACTGTTCATGGATCACAAACACAGAACTCAGTTCACGAGGGCGGCTGCAATGAGACAACCCACCATGTACTCCTACATGGCCTCTCACCGCTACCTTTACCAAATCGTGTTCACACACTTAGCTCACACACAGAGGACATGTTCACCACTTTCCAATTCATTCCCGATGAATCGGACCGACTCAACTCTAAGCGAGAGCAGGCATGACAAACAAGCATGAATGAGTAGGCACAACATGGCTCAAACAATTCCTACTCATGCTAGTGGGTTTCATCTAATTACTGTGGAATGACAGGTCATGCAAAGGATCAAGGGGTTCAGCTACCGCAGCAAGTAACACATGAGTCGTTGTTGTCCTAATGCAGTAAAATAGAGCAGGAGCGAGAGAGTGGGATTATATCGGAATGAACAAGGGGGTTTTGCTTGCCTGGCACTTCGAAGATAATATAATTCTTCATTGGTGTCATCGAACTCATCGTCGGTACATCGTCTAACCGGGAGGGACAATTACCGGCAAACAAGAGAGAACACAATCAATGCAATGCACATTCACATGAATGACATGTCATATTAAGGTACTGAATTCACCTAATGCAATAATAATCCAAGTTAGTTGAAGTGGAATTCAAACAAGGTTGAACTCCAACTCCAAATGCTATTTCATAATTTACCCTAATCATGATTCATCCTATTCAGTGAGGTTAACTTGTTCAAACATGCATGATCATGGCATAAACAGATTCTTCATATTTTTCTGGTCATTTTTCATATATAAATTATTTCAATCCGAGTTACGGTTGAATTTATATGATTTTAGAAGTTTGGGAATATTCGGAATTTCCTGAATTAAAATAATTCAGAAATCATTATTGCGTCGACAAGATGAGGCGTGGCGTCAGCAAGTCAAGCTGGGCGGTCCAGGTCAAGCTGGCAGTGGGTCCCACGTGTCGAGTAATTAACTTAATTAGATTTTAATTAAACTAAACCTAGTTATTAAAGGGCTGGGCCCCACTGTCATTGACTCGGGAGAGTCAGCAGGGCCCACCGAGGTCAAAGTCCACGTCGGCTGCGGCGTTTAGCCGCCAGCGAGCCAGCGCTGTGGCGCAAGTGCATTTGCTGTTCCGACGACCAAATGGCCCTTGGAGAGCATCTAGGAGGAGCTGGGAGGAGCCAAGCTCTTGGTGGAGTGGCTTGAGCTCGGGCGGCGGAATCGACGCCTTGGGCGACCTATCGGCCGCCGGAGCTCAGGCGAGCTCGGGCTCGGCGCTGCGGCGCACTAGAGGGGAAGCGGAGGCGCTCTGGGTTCTGGTGCTGCGGTGAGGCGGTGGTGAGGTTGGCTTGGTCATTGGGGCTCCAGCCACGCCGCGGCGACGAGGCACGGCGGCGGCGCCGGCATGATGGAGATGGTGGCTAGAGGAGGAACGAGTCGGGAAGAGGGAAATGACTCGGGGCTCACCGTGAGTGCGATGATGGCATCAGCGAGCTCGGGGGCACCGGAGCCAGCAATTGGGCGGCGGCGACAGTGAGTCGAAGAGGGGAAAGCGGTGGGGCGGCGCCGGGCGCTCCGGCGTCAGGAGGCTCGGGAGGAGGGCGAGGATGGAGTGGCGGGGCTTGGGGCATGTCGAGGAGGAGAGGGGTGGCGGTGGCGCGGTGGAGCTCGTCGGTGGCGGCAGCTCCGTTCGGTGAGCTCGGGGGAAGAGGGCGGGGGGAGAGAGAGAACAGTGAGTGAGGAAGGGGAGCGAGGGGGTTCGGGAGGCGTGGCGTCTCCAGGCGTCGAGGGGGAACCAGGCGGCGGCGAGGAGGAGGTGGCGCTCGGCGCTTGATCGCCGTGTCCTCCCTCGCCCTCTTGGCAGAGGTAGGCGACAGCGGCGTTCGGTTGGTGGTGGGCCACCCTGGGGCGAGAGGGGGGAGAAGGCTGGGCGGTGAGCTGCGCAGTAAACAGGTAGTCCTTCTCTCTCTCTCTTTCTTTATTCCATTTTCTATTTTCTGTTTGTTTTAGTTTAGTAAAATACTAAACCATTTAAATAAATCCTGAAAATAATTGTGGGCATTAACTGAATTATTTGAGAGGCCCTTAACTATTTTCAAAATTGTTGGAGCATTTAAAATATTAATAGTATTTAAATGCCCCAATTCAAATACAATATGGTTTACTCAAAATCCAAAATGTCTTGGAAAAATATCCATCACCTCTGGATATGGTTTTCACCTTTTCCATTAATCATGAACATTTTGCAAACCACTTTGGGTTCTTGAAGATATTTTGAAGTTGAACCTATTTGAATTGTTTTAGTGCTAGGGCTTGGTCATCCCCATTTCAAATTTCATGGAAATTAAACATGATGCATGGATGCAATGCTACTAGTTCCAAGCAAGCTCTAGGGTTGATGCAGGGCTGTGACACTCACCCCACTAAACAAGAATCTCGCCCCGAGATTCAAGACGTGAGGCAAGAGGAAAAGGGAAGTCACAGACTATCACAATCTTCATGATCCATTTGCCCTTTTCGAAGATGTTGATTCATTCCATCATCTTAGTCTTGACGTCTTCGAGATCTTCACCCGACACGACAACAGAAAGAAGGGGGAAACCCTACATGATTCGACCTTCGCGAAGATCAAGTAAACATGATCAACTCACGGACTGAGATGGTGACACATCTCGAGTTGAGGCACAAAATGCATCGAGAGGGATGGAAGAACAACAATGAGGTTTGATTAGTGGCAATAATTCCACGCTTAGGAGATGGTGGATGGTGTCAAGGTGGTGAGGAAATATTTACCATGATCCCGTAGCGGGCACCTCGAGAAAGGTGGCGAAAGAACTATTCCTTAAGTGGCAAAAGAATTACTTTTGATCCATAGATCATTGGAACTCTTTATACCAGCCTAAAGGCAATCATAGCGATCATGTGGTGGAAGGCAAAGGAATGGTACACCGGACTAGAATGGATGATGTGGACTACCTTGTTGAAGACAACGCAATGGATGATTTTGCTTATCATCGGAGGTGGAGGGACCCATGGTAAGTCCACTTTTGAAGATAAACCTGGACAAGAATTGCTAAGAAGACAGTCTATAGCGAGATAGCACAAGGACGGTGCAAGCTGGGAGCGAAATGCAGCTGTTGGAATGTTCCAACCATCATATCTGCACGAGATTCAGATCCGATTGGAAATAGGATACTTGGACTCAGCATGTACGAGCAGGAAAGGTTGCAACACAAATCGATGAGAAGGCGTTGCGAGATTCTCGGGATATGGACTACGATAGCAAGCTCCAAAACATGAGCTGGTTACGCTACAAACTGTGAACACATTGTCCTGACAAGTATGACCACATGGTAGTCTTATAATAAAACACTACCGAGTTCAGGTTGGGAACCATCATCGAGGATAACGAAATCTTGTGCATGACCTAGGATTTACACAACAATTCCTTTTCCTTGAACAAATCAATCGGTGGCTTGGTGTGCTAGGAATACCTACGGAATGAAGATGATCATCTATCAAACCATAGAATACTTAGCACATGCATGGTGACTTGGAATGATTCGGAGGAAGCAAAACAAACCTTTCTCAAGTTCATGGCGGCAACTTACATCAGATGCACATGAACTAGAGGAAGTCACTACTTTCATCCAAACATATGCTTCATGAGCGAAACACGAAGAAATGCTTACACAAGTTTCCAACACTAGGTTGATGTTCAACATGACTCATGGGGAGACAAAATGCTCTTGATGGGCTCAATGACAACTCATCGAATTTCCATATCCTTTGGACTTCCACCATCATGTGAACACGGTGATAGCATTGGTCAGACCAAAGATGTAATGGGTATGCTCGAGGGATTAACCATGAGTAAGACAACATTACGAATATCGTTGGTTCTGATTTGACTTGACAATGGCCCATACTCAAGTCAAAGAATTGGTAGGACAATAGATCCAACAACTGATCACGAGGACCAATCGATGAAGATATCATCTTTCTTCAACACACACTACACAAGAATATCCCTTTGGATCGAACTAGGTTAGGCAAGCTTTTATCTTCCAACTCTCCAAGTTATTGTCTAGCTTAACCAACTAGCTCAGGGATATCCAACACAGATTCTTGGAGAAAGGGTGGTTTAGAGGAATACCAACTTGATCACGGGCCCAACATAACAGTCAGGAAACAACCCGGTAACACTTCCAAGAAGATCTTTGGAAAGTCACGAACCACCGATATGTTACTAAGCTCGAGAACAATCTTGCTTTTCAGGGCAAGATGATATGATCAAATGAGTGAGGACTTGACAAGATCCTAACTCATCAATCGAGGTGTGCACCAGAAATAGGGACTAGGTAGCACGATCAATCTTAGGATGATGGTTTAATAACCAACACGCTAAGAATGAGAATATTGTCCATTCACTACCAAGCAACAAGTTGCTCGGGTATTGATTTCACACATCACAATTCACTTGCGGCATTCGGTTACAACAACACGGAACCGAGGAATGAATAATGATAGCGAGAGTATCACTGCGTCAAGAATTCCTAGGAGGTTGTGCAATTCCCATGACACTCTTGACATAAAGATGGTAACACTCCAAGGTAGAACAGAACAAAAGCTGAATTGGCGTTTTGATCTGCGGGATACAACTACTTTGACCCAATCCTAGAAATGGATGAGGTACTGGAGTTTGTTTCTCCTAGTCATTCCGGAATAGAATGGCTTGACGGACCACAAGGATAAAATGCATCGATGAACACAAATGCACACATACCCTTGGCTATCAATTGATAGATGAAGGTCAGAAGGCATCTAAGAGAACAACTCAAAGGAACATATAATTTTCTGAGTTGTGGGTGCACAGATTAGTATGTCGAGCAAGCTCAACATTTCTTCCGGATAACCCATGCAGAAAGGTAGAATTGGCAGATTCACAATTATGAATGGAGAACTCCTCAAGAGCACTCTTATTGTGATGTTTGATTCAACAAGGAACTTCTTCCATAGACGGTTCGTAGTATTTGGAAGAAGGAAGTACCACGGACATCGAGGACTATCGCAAAGGTTACTAATATCCTAAAGGCACTAGCAAATACTAACAACATGAAGTAGGATGAATCTCGGGTTCAACAACCCAGGAGTAGAATACCTACTACTAAATGGCATCACGGGATGCTTTCGAAAATACTGGCCAGAATCATCACACTTGGGATACAAAAGCATCGCTAAATTGCTAGGTGACTTCCTAAACACCTAGGGTCATAATAATAACTCCAACATATATGTCAAGGCAATAAATTACCTCAACGCACCGGTTAGTGTGCTTATTCGACCAAAAGGTCATCGGAGCAGAAAGAAAGGATTTGCAAATGCATCGGACTATTTAGAGACCGGGATGACTCGGACAGCATAACGGCTGTAAATGCTCAAAATGATTTGAGACATCCTGCAAGAATGGTGGCATAACCACTCAACAACATCATAACAAGATTACGAGATCAACGGTTATCATACGAAATAGTAGGAACTAAGCGGGGATTAAAACCAACAATCTTATAAGTCTATGGATTAGTAACACGTCATCCTAATAGATAGATGAGAAGCCTAGTTCTTAAACCCGTAGAAGAGAAGAGGATGACTCGGATCGAGAAGGCCGTGAGGTATAAGGAGTAAAAAGAGCCTTACGTTCCTTCCACAATCAATTCCCTTACATAACTAAAGCATTTCTAGACACAACTTGACCAGTTTGGCTTGGTAATCCTCTGCGATCGGGGCTCGATACCAACGCTGTCGGGACCCGATCCTAAGTCACACCGATCTAGCATGTAACACATCATATCACTTTGCGGCCTCACGCACGGTATTCCCAGGTGTCGCCTTACCATGGCCGGGACCGTTTGCGTCTTTTGGCTCACGTATATGATAGTGTCGCTAGCATCCATATGACGAAGAACCGGGCCGACATGGCTAGTCGTGAACCCAAAGCGGCGCTAACCTATGGGGACAGGCATACATGAATCACATCGAGCATGTCGGTCATCAACGTATGTATTCGGGCTGTAGCTTTGGGCTAATGGACTCCGGTATCCGGGTTGTAGCAGGCTAAGCAGGACTCGAATAACACCGCGTGACATTTCCCGAAGGACGGACATAAGGCGAAGTGAGACACATGCCGGCCAGTCAAGTGTCCAAGCGGTAGTCTTTGGGCTAGCAGGACTCCGGTGAACCGGGCTGTAGCGGACTACTATCGCTCGAAGCACGAGACTACATTTCCCCATATGAGAGGCTGCCAAGGATAAACAACTAGTTTGTCGGATCCCACACATACCAAGCATTTCAAACATACACACAATATGCTCAATATGTGTAAATACGACGTGGCATCACAACATAACTCTCGACTCAGATATTATTCATTAGGCTCGAAGGCGAGATATTACAAACATGGGTCTCATGACCCAACACTCGAAACATACAAGTCAAAGCACAAGCGGAAGCTAATCATGTGCGAGTACGAGACAACTATAAATGAAAAAGGCTGAGAAGCGACTATCTACCGAGATCTGCCGAGGCACAAGATCGTAGCTGAGGTAACAAGCTAAGCGTCGAAGTCCACGTGGAACTACTAAGCGAGACCGCGTCTCTCGCAAAACATAAATAAGCAAGCGTGAGTACAATTGTACTCAGCAAGACTTACATCAGAACTAACTACATATGCATCATTATCAAAAGGGGTGGTGGAGTTTGACTGCAGCAAGCCAGCTTTGACTCGGTGGCTATCTGAACTATGATTGCAAGTAACTCTTTTGAGGTGGCGCACGAGTCCACATATTCACCATATCAAATACACCACTATGGATCCGCTCCGTCTACCTCGAGAAGCGCCATCCATAGCACTCACGCTTATCTTGCGTATTTTAGAGTATCCACTTTCACTTGTCTATGAACTATGCAAGGGTCCAAGTTTCCATATCCGAGGAATCCGGCTATTGAATAGATAATGATAACCTGCAGGGTGTACTTCTTCACACACGCTCTCGCCACTTATCGCCATACTGTACCGTCATGTACCTCGGCAACCTTCAAGCGAAGCGAGGCGAGGGAGTCGGCCACGACGACTAACCACACAAGTCTCTCGTCGGGTTTATCGCCTATTCGGGTTCCATCCAAGGAGATCCGGCCGGGGTGTCGCTCACGGCCCCAAAGCGATGTGAGCAGGGTTCCCAAGCCCACCAACCGGGTGCCACTTGGTACACCGTGCCCACTGTGCCTAGTCTGTCCCAAGCCCACATGCATCGGGTGCCACTTGGTAGACTACTAACACTACCTACAAACACGAAACTAATTGCAACTCACGGGCAGAGATCAAGTTGATTAATAAGTCGAGAGGGTTGAGTTACGGAACCCAATGTGTGGTAGTAACTGTTCATGGATCACAAACACAGAACTCAGTTCACGAGGGCGGCTGCAATGAGACAACCCACCATGTACTCCTACATGGCCTCTCACCGCTACCTTTACCAAATCGTGTTCACACACTTAGCTCACACACAGTAGGACATGTTCACCACTTTCCAATTCATTCCCGATGAATCGGACCCGACTCAACTCTAAGCGATAGCAGGCATGACAAACAAGCATGAATGAGTAGGCACAACATGGCTCAAACAATTCCTACTCATGCTAGTGGGTTTCATCTAATTCTTGTGGAATGACAGGTCATGCAAAGGATCAAGGGTTCAGCTACCGCAGCAAGTAACACATGAGTCGTTGTTGTCCTAATGCAGTAAAATAGAGCAGGAGCGAGAGAGTGAGATTATATCGGAATGAAAAAGGGGGTTTTGCTTGCCTGGCACTTCTGAAGATAATATAATTCTTCATTGGTGTCATCGAACTCATCGTCGGTACATCGTTCTACCGGGAGGGACAATTACCGGCAAACAAGAGAGAACACAATCAATGCAATGCACATTCACATGAATGACATGTCATATTAAGGTACTGAATTCACCTAATGCAATAATAATCCAAGTTAGTTGAAGTGGAATTCAAACAAGGTTGAACTCCAACTCCAAATGCTATTTCATAATTTACCTAATCATGATTCATCCTATTCAGTGAGGTTAACTTGTTCAAACATGCATGATCATGGCATAAACAGATTCTTCATATTTTTCTGGTCATTTTCATATATAAATTATTTCAATCCGAGTTACGGTTGAATTTATATGATTTTAGAAGTTTGGGAATATTCGGAATTTCCTGAATTAAAATAATTCAGAAATCATTATTGCGTCGGCATGATGAGGCGTGGCGTCGACAAGTCAACTGGAGCGGTCCAGGTCAAAGCTGGCAGTGGGTCCCACGTGTCGAGTAATTAACTTAATTAGATTTTAATTAAACTAAACCTAGTTATTAAGCAGGTGGGCCCCACTGTCATTGACTCGGGAGAGTCAGCAGGGGCCCACCGAGGTCAAAGTCCACGTCGGCTGCGGCGTTTAGCATTGCCGAGCGAGCCGACGCTGGCGCAAATGCATTTGCTGTTCCGACGACCAAATGGCCCATGGAGAGCATCTAGGAGGAGCTGGGAGGGCGAAGCTCTTGGTGGAGTGGCTTGAGCTCGGGCGGCCGGAATCGGCGCCGTGGCGACCTATCGGCCAGCCGGAGCTCGGGCGAGCTCGGGCTCGGCAGCTGGCGCACTAGAGGGGAAGCGGAGGGCGCCACGGGTTCTGGTGCTGCGGTGAGGCGGTGGTGAGGTTGGCTTGGTCATTGGGGCTCCAGCCACGCGGCGACGAGGCACGGCAGCGGCGAAGCTTCGGCCGCATGATGGAGGCGGTGGCTAGAGGAGGGAACGAGTCGGGAAGAGGGAAATGACTCGGGGCTCACCGTGAGTGCGATGATGGCATCGGCGAGCTCGGGGGGCACGGAGCCAGCAATTGGGCGGCAGCGACCGGCGGGTCGAAGAGGGGAAAGCGGTGGGCGGCGCCTCGGGGTGCTCGGCGTCGGGAGGCTCGGTGAGGAGGCGAGATGGAGTGGCGGGGCTTGGGGCATGTCGGGAGGAGAGGGGTGGCGGTGGCAGCGGTGGAGCTCGTCGGTGGCGGCAGCTCCGTTCAGTGAGCTTCGGGAAGAGGGCGGGGGAGAGAGAGAACAGCGAGTGAGGAAGGGGGCGAGGGGGTTCGGGAGGCGTGGCGTCTCCAGGCGTCGAGGAACCAGCAAGGCGGCGGGGAGGAGGTGGCGCGCTCGGCGCGGTCGCCGTGTCCCTCCTCTGCCTACTGGCAGAGGTAGGCGACGAGCGGCATTCGGTTGGTGGACTGGGCCACCAACTGGGCCAGCGAGGGGGGAGAAAGGTGGGCGATGGGCTGCGTGAGTAAACCAGGTAGTCCTTCTCTCTCTCTTTCTTTATTCCATTTTCTATTTTCTGTTTGTTTTAGTTTAGTAAAATACTAAACCATTTAAATAAATCCTGAAAATAATTGTGGGCATTAACTGAATTATTTCAGAGGCCCTTAACTATTTTCAAAATTGTTGGAGCATTTAAAATATTAATAGTATTTAAATGCCCCAATTCAAATACAATATGGTTTACTCAAAAATCCAAAATGTCTTGGAAAAATATCCATCACCTCTGGATATGGTTTCACCTTTTCCATTAATCATGAACATTTTGCAAACCACTTTGGGTTCTTGAAGATATTTTGAAGTTGAACCTATTTGAATTGTTTTAGTGCTAGGGCTTGGTCATCCCCATTTCAAATTTCATGGAAATTAAACATGATGCATGGATGCAATGCTACTAGTTCCAAGCAAGCTCTAGGGTTGATCTGGGGCTGTGACATCCCTGCTCCGGCAGTGTGCGACCCTTTCGGCCGCTAACTCCTCGGCCGCCCTCGAGGCCGCCGCATTACTCCTTCTGGCCTGCTCCTTGGCTTGGGCAAGTTCGGCCCGAAGGCTCTCCACAGCAGCGGCACTATCTGCATTTCATGACCATGTTCTAAGGAGCTGGCTTCGGCTCCCTTACCAAGTGACCGCACAGTAACACTTACCTTGCGACTCATCAAGTCGCCTGTTGACCAGCGTGATGTCCGCATCCGCAACAGCGAGTTGCCGCTTTAGTTCAGGAACTCCGTCAGTCCGGCTGGCCCCCGGACAACCCGCCACCTGCATCGGCACGACGGAAATTTAAACCTGCGATTTTGATCCTCGACGCAGCTGTCGATTTCGACAACCTACCGAGTCTCGGGGCTACTATCCATACAGGCGCATTCTATATGCAAAAGCTGTTAAATGGTGTGCCATTTTACGTACCTCAAACCCGCTTGACAAACCCCAGCGGCATTGTGCAACCCGCCTTGGCGGACGAAATCCTTTCAATTACCATGCTCATCAATGCGTGGTGATCTTACGAGATAAACGCCTTCTCAAGCAGATCCTTCAACCGTACACCAGTTGGCGCCGAACTATCCGGCTTTGCCAAACCCGGGGCTCCCTCGTGGCGACACTTGAGCTCGTCCGCCCTATCCGACGGGCGCCCGGACGGGCGTCTCGCTCTCCATCCTCTCCGGACGAAGGTCCCCAAGACGAGCTCATTTGCGAAGGATGGAGATCCGAACTACAAGGTAAAAACTTTAGTTATCCTCAGAAGCACAAATAGGGATGTCCCTTATTATAAAACTCCTTTCTTTCTACTTACGGCTCGTTGGAAGGCTGACACTTTAAGGGAGATTGTGCGGCCGGGGCCTCCCCGGACGCAGGACCCTCTGGTGAAGATTTCTTCCCCCGTTTAGGGGCTTTGCCCCGGTCCTCGGAGGCAGTCCTCTTCTCCCCTTGGAGGAGGATTCTCGATCCCCCTCTTTCAAGAGCCTCCTCGAGGCGAGGCAGTAGCTTTCTGCTTTCCCTTCGTCTTCCTCTGAAGGCGCAACCTCAACATCCGGACCAGCACGGATCCGCGCGGTCTCGGGAGGGGACGGACACCATATCAATTTTGCTTCCGCTATCCACTCCTGTGTAGAAGGAAGTTGGTCATAAGGCGAATCATCGAAGGCAAACAAAGCGGTATGTCGGACTCGGAACTACTTACTTGAGTATCCAAGGCGATTGCAGCTTAGGCCAGCATCCTCGGTCAATTCGGATGCACCTCTTGCGATCCGAAGAATAATTTGTACATCTCCGGGGTGTCATACCCATGAAGTGTTGAAGAATCCGTGGGCCCTCGGATTGAACTCCCATAGCCGAGAGAGGCGGCGTTTGCGAGGCGGAGGCGCCTAATCAGCATACCTGCATCACCACCACCATATCGACCTCCCTTGTTTGGAGATATCGAATCCGGCCCTGCAGTAGGGGCACGTCCTTTGACGGCCCCCAGTTGAGCCCTTGGTTGACCCACGACATCAACCGTTGTGGAGGTCCCGGGCGGAATAAGGGCGGCGGCTTTTGTCTGCGGCCCCTCGGAACGGTAATATAGAACCACTCTTGCTGCCACGGGCCAAGCTCCTCTTGGAAGGAGCCAGCAGGCCACGGGGCATCGGCCCTCCTACTTATGGCCGCCCCGCCACACTCCGCAGCGCCCCGATCATCTTGGCGCCACATTGAAGGTCTTGACCACATGCGAAGTGAGGGTGACGGAGGAAGGCTTATGAGCGACAATAAATGCGGAAATATGGAGGATGGACTCGAGTCAAATCGTGGAATTCCAACCCATAGTAAAACATGAGCCCTCTCACAAAAGGATCCATCGGAAGCCTAAACCCGGCGGAGGTGGGATACAAAAGCGACATACTCGCCGGGCTCGGGGTGGGGATGGCCTGCCCTTGGCAGCAACCCTGTCGAAATCTCATAAGCGGTACTTGGCCTCCCGCAGCTTTAGCACGTCCTCCTCCGTGGCGGAGGAGGGCATCCACCGACCTCTGGAGGTCGGAACCGGTTATCGTTGGAAGTCCAAGCGCTCGAATCTGGAGCTCTAGGTGCTGGAACTTGGGCGGGAGAGGATTCGATGAAGGATTGAAGAAAAGAAACGAGCCTTGGTCCGTTATAAAAAGGGAGAATACCAAGAGCCGTCTCCGTGACCGTTTGGGACTCGCCTTCGATAGAGGGGGTGTGGCGAACGGGTGCGGTTGGGTTACCCACGTCTGTGTTGATGAGAATCCCAGATTAAGGGGGAACACGATTTACGCTTCGACAAGGCGTGCCAAGAAACCGCCGCTAAATGCGCTGAGGTGGTAGAGTAAAAGCGATTTAAATAATGGCTTGGTAGTGGCGTGGCGTCATGCATGACGTCGCAGATTGAACTTGTGTATATATATTATTCTCTCTACGGTGGAATGTGGAATTTATTTTGCGAGCGGACACTATCTGGTGTTCACAATCTTCTATCATTCGGAGGAGGAACCCGCCTTGCAATGCCAAGCAATATCGCGCGGACTTATCGTCATTGAAGCCTGGTTCAGGAGCTCTTGAGGAGTCTGGATTAGGGGTGTCGAATAGCGGACTACCATCATCGGCCGAACTACCATCACCGGACTATCATCATCGACCGGACTCCAAGACTATGAAGATACAAGATTGAAGACTTACGCCCCATGTCGGGATGGGACTTTCCTTGGCGTGGAAGGCAAGCTTGGCGATCTGGATATGTAGATCTCCTACCATTGTAACCGACTCTATGTAACCCTAGCCCTCTCCGGTGTCTATATAAACCGGATGGCTCTAGTCCGTAGAACAACAACCCTTACAATCATACCATAGGCTAGCTTCTAGGGTTTAGCCTCCTTGATCTCGTGGTAGATCCACTCTTGTAAACATCCACAATATCAATATCAATCAAGCAGGACGTAGGGTTTTACCTCCATCAAGAGGGCCCGAACCTGGGTAAAACATTGTGTCCCTTGTCTCCTGTTACCATCTGCCTAGACGCACAGTTCGGGACCCCCTACCCAAGATCCGCCGGTTTTGACACCGACAGTGCTCCTTGTCCAACAAGTATGTACCTGTTCCCATCTTGGAGTTGATGAGCTCCTGAATGTGTGGAGCATACCCATAGCTCCTCTTCTGATCTGCAGCTGTCCTCTTGATTGTTTCTACCATTAAGCTCATAATCTTGAACTTCTAAGGGACATCAAAAAGCTGGAGCAGGTTGATAGATTGTCCTCTGATCATCTTGTGATCTCCTGACTTGGGTAGAAATGTGTGCCTAAGGATCTAGTTGATGGTAGGCAGACCAGACAACAAGAAGTGTACAAATCCAAGTTTGTGAGTCTCCAAAGCCTTATCTGGGTTCTCCTTGTACATGTTTGCCATTTAGTTGTGATCCTTATTCTTGGTGGCATACACATCCAAGTCATCTTCATGTTCTTCAGGGGCATTTATCAGATTAGCCCACTCCTCAACGATGGACTGGTACCTTGTACGCTTAGACATCCATACTATCCTCCCATCTAGATAGAAATGGGCAGTGGAGTAAAACTGCATGATCAGCTCATCATTCCATTTGGTGAGCTTCTTTCCAACAAACTTATCTACTCCACAAGCCTTGAAGCTGTCATAAACTCATGGATAGTGATCTTCATTTTCCTTGATGTATTCCCAATCCACCTGACGGTGTCCAGGACTAGGGGGTACTCACCACGTCGTCTCCCGATCAGTTGGATTGGGCCGAGGATCCCCATGGCTGTATACTCATGGGCCAGTCTGGACAGTTGCCGCATACAAGGAAGATTCCACAAGACATGGCGATCAAGACAAGGACCCCTCCCCCACCGGCGTATTCGGCTAGGACTCTTGTTATCCTAGGCCTCTGGTGCATTATATAAACCGAGGCCAGGCTAGTCGATAGATATACAACGACAATCATACCATAGCCTAGCTTTTAGGGTTTGGCCTCTACGATCTCGTGGTAGATCTACTCTTGTAAACACCCACAATATCAATATCAATCGAGCAGGACGTAGGGTTTTACCTCCATCAAGAGGGCCCGAACCTAGGTAAAACATCGTGTCCCTTGTCTCCTGTTACCATCCGCCTAGGCGCACAGTTCGGGACCCCCTACCGAGATCCGCGGTTTGACACCGACATTGGTGCTTTCATTGAGAGTTCCATTGTGTGATCGACAAAAGGATCGATGGCTCACTGCAGATCAACCGACTTGGCACCTTCGTCACCAGCTCATTGGTCACCTTGGTTCAACCAAAATTGCGCCCCATGTTCGGATCACCATGTTGGACGAGGGCCTTCATCAAACATCAACTCTGATCTCTATCAAGATCACGGAGGAATCATCCATGGAGCTCGGGGGCTCAACGTCAACATTGCCCTCAAGCGACCGTGCTGTTTTTCTGGACAGCGAACTCGTATCTGCTGCCACCACCTCCTCGAGTATCGCTTTGACGATCGCTTTGGTGGAATTGTGCGGAATTGAGTCTAAAACAACCCTGGAAAATTTTGTCGAATTCCGATGGAGGAATCTCTCGAAATCCACGATATACCAGAGCCCTGTCAAATCTGGACGGGAATCTGGACCAGTTTAGGGCGTGGTGTCCAGCTTCTAGCTCGGACGTCCTTTGGAAGATCCAACCGTTGATCGCCTGCGGAATTCCTATATCTACCACCCCTCCAAATTTCAGCTCGATCCGACCGTCAGAACTCCGGGAACCTTCCGATTAGTGCATGACTTTTCGGATCTGTTTTCTCTGCGAGAACGAATCCGACCGAATTCATCTTTTTATGAACTGGATTTGGACATCCTTTTGAAGGAAGTTTTGTATGGGATATTGTGTATTGTTCCCAAACACATCCCACTAACCTTAAGATCTTTTGAACATGATCTTCAACATCATTGCTAGTGTCAAACCAGTCCGCAATATTGCTCCACGGCGGCCGACACATGCTGAACACGTCGTCACTTTGTTGAGCCAAGCTCAACTTCTTGGATCATCATCTTGGCAAGCGAACAAGAGTCCGGCATCGCGAAGGATAAATCATCACCAACATCGCCGCCCACGGATTACGGGCGGGCATACCGCATCGCCGCATGGTTGCTTCATCAAGCCGGCATCGACCATGTCACGACCGCATCGGCGAGGCCGCACTATTGCTTCTTCAAGCTGGTGTCCATCACGCCGACCTACTTCGACATCTCGGCTAGACCGGGGGCTTCGCCATCTCTTCATCAACCTACTCCGGACACTTCGGCGTCACTAGCCGACCAGACATGGGTGCGCGGATCGAGTCCCAATTTTGGGAATCACCTTCCTTCGGATTGCTACAACAAATAAACCAGGTGCTATTAATCCTAGTATTTCTTTTTGCTCGTTTGGGTTAAATTTTTCCCAAGGAATTATTACTCTGGTTAGTCCTGCATATGTACACAGGTCTGTCAAATGGTGGCGCATTATCGGCGGTCGCATGATGGTTCGATCAGTTTCCGTACACAGTTCGTGACGCCGCACCCGAACTCGGACCGACCGGTGAATCCGAGCTTTGCCACGCCTTTATTGCATTACGCCGACGACCTGCATCGACATCAACTCCGGCGCCAGCCATATTTCTTTACTACTCACTTTGCATAAATTATTTATTATGCAACATTTTTAATTCCTATTATTACTATTATCCCGGTCTGCACTATTTTTGTGCACGGAAAATGATCAGCGGACTATATCCTTTAGCGTCACCTCGGCTGAGCAGGGGCTTCGTCAACACTTCATTACCCCATGCCAGGGACTTCAGCATCACTCTGCCGTCCTGCATTGACCATGCTATGTCACCACTTCACAGTGCCGAGCTCTTTGCTCCGCTACCTCGGGACCGGCTTGGGGGATGGAACCTTGTCCCGCATCAAGCTCGGACCGCATCGTCAATACCGAACACATTAACCAGCTAAGTTGCCTTCATGCTCAAAGTTTTAAAATTTCTAACTTGTGTTTGTTTCGACCAAGCATTATACTTTCTCGGAAAAAATTTGCTTGTAAAAATCTTCCTCGTCGAAACTTTGTTCGCACACACTTGACGCGCTACCCGCGCTCATTATACCTGGGGGCTTCTTTAACAGAAGCTTCTTAATTCGGGCTTTATGCCCAACACATGTGTCACACTTCCGCATGTACCTTTTATTCACCATTATATGCATCGATATGACCTAAGTTTTGGCCAAGCTGGGTTGCTGGCTCTGTGCTTACCCCTCGTTCCCGATTGTTCGGCTAGGTGGTAAAGGAGCACCTCTGCGATTGTTACTACCGGGTCAGCCGGATGTGTACCTCGGTGGGTGAAGCCGGAAGCTAAGCGTTCTTAAGGGAATACTCGGTCGGTGAACTAAAAGATGATTTCTTACCCATTTATTTACCTGCCCCGGATGTTTTTCTGCTCTTTTCGCAGTCCGGACATGCACTTTAGGGCATGCCTCCTAGGGAAAGGAACCCCTAACGGAACTATTCTCCCTGGAAGATGTTTCTTACTAACCATGTAATATAACATAACTAGTTGGGCACTTGTATGATAAAGCACTAATGACCCCTACGCCTGGTCTCCACGCATGCCCCGGTTTTTATAACCGCGAGGGTATTCGGACACACTCCACACTATTGGGTCCAGAGGTTGAAGCGAAAAGGTCCCCTACGACAAACGATCTACAATCCGGCTAGAAGGCATTCTACATGTCACCTTACATTATCAACTTTTACCCAAGTCACTTGGGGGCTCTTAAATTTATATGAGCCGTTTTATGATAAGTGTTTTTCTTCTTAGTCGTTGCAAAGTTTTTATTATTATTTATCACTCCTTCGACACAAGTGTGCGGTCACTAGCCGGGGAGCCTAATTTCTCTCTCAAAGAAGCCATAGGCTGACCCGCTTGAAGTTTTGAGATAGGATGTGTCATGTTAAAGCACGATAGAAGCACCTTTTTTTTCTAAAGTCCAATTTTCGGATTGGCACCGAACACTTGATCTAGTTCGGACATTAATCTTTTGAATAAGTTTTTGGCTTTTGAGCCCATGGCACTTTTAAACTATTTGTGTGTTTTCAGCACAAGTCTCGCATGAGGCAACGCCGGACACCTTTGAGATTCGGCAAAAACATTCTCGGATATTGCTATATATGCATCAGTTTGAATTGTGTCTTTGGTCAACAGTTGGGTTGCCGGCTCCCGCTTGCCTCCTACGTTCCGCTTTGTTCGCTAGGTGTTCAAAGGAGAACCACTGCGATTGTGCTTCCAGCTCGCATGGTCAAGCACCTCGATGGAGAAAGCGAAAACTGACTATCACAATAGGTGTAAACTGGTCACGATCCGATGACTATATTAAATGACGGGCCATTCATTGGCGAAGTGTTTCGGCTTGACCTCGATCGTCGCGAACACTATCGAGGGCTATTAAGCGGCCTCCCAAACTAAATCCTCGATATTTTGCTCTTACATTGGAGCAGAGGTTTCATGATCATGCTTAGCATGACAACCCAAAGAAAGGAACCGATAAGCGGGACTATTTTCTCTGGAAGACATTTCTTACATTAAACAGTAATATAACATGTCTCTCGCATACGTTTGTTTATAAAACCGTATGGCCAGATTGCCTTGTTTGTTGTAAATCTTTGCCCTCATAAAGGCTTTATAAAGTAGGACAAACACTCCTCGGCTATTGGTGAGGAGGTGGAAGCCGATGGTCGGTCAACAAAGTTTTGTACAATGCGGATCCGAGCATTAATGGCGTAAAGTACTTGGATACATAGAGTCATTACACATAATTTGTGATTTTACTATGGATATCGATCCTCAATTGGCCTCCGTGCCGCATTAAGGCTCGGGGCTCTTGGGCTTCGGGCTTATTATTTACAAATATTAAATGGGCACATCAATCCCCGATCGGTGTTGCCACCCGACCCGATGTCTCGGGGCTCTTGCATTGCATGTTCTATGCAGAAAATTTTACGTGCAATACAGTTTCGAGGAGATTTTGATCCTCGGGTTGGTCGGCCGCACCCAACCTGAGTCTCGAGGACCGAGCACGCCGCTTTTGTGTCCCAAAGTATTCTGCCGAGCTAGGACTTGATCCTCAGACCGATTTTGCAAATCAACCTGAGTCTCAGCGGCTACGGGGATCAGCGGTCTTATGTCATCCTTCATGTGCTGCCACCTCAGAAGCAGTCCGGCGTAAAGCTCGGGCGCTAGTGGCTGGCTCCATAGAGGGCACTTCCGGCATTAAGATTGGCTAAACTCCTTCAAACTTCTTTGAACCAAGGTGATTTATGACACCTCGGATACAGTCCGGCGTTGGAGCTCGGATACATAGTCTGGCGTTGGAGCTTCCGGCGTTGGAGCTCGGATACATAGTCCGGCGTTAGAGCTGGGAAGCAGTCCGGCATTGGTGCTCGGCTGCAAAAGATACCTCGAATGCAGTCCGGCGTTGGAGCTCGGACGCAAGAGGACATTGCCGCCTGGGAACAACTTCAAAGCCGAGGTGTGGCATAAAAATAACAAGGCATTGATAAAGGCCGGAAACTTAAAGGGGCTCCTCGGATACCCGACGTATAAACTCGTCGAATGCATTTCGACGATCCTCAAGATCGAAGATGAGAAGATTTGTTGAACCAGTTTTCAAGACCGGCGACCGAAGATGAAGAACAGTTCGGAAGAATCGAGGCGTCCCCAACGAAGACCGGTTCAGGGACTCTTGACGGTGTCCGGGACTAGGGGTACTCACCACGTCGTCTCCCGATCAGTTGGATTGGGCGAGGATCCCCATGGCCGTATACTCATGGGCGATCGGACGGTTGCCGCATACAAGGAAGATTCCACAAGACTTGGCGATCAAGACAAGGACCCCTCCCCACCGGCGTGTTCGGCTAGGACTCTTGTTATCCTAGGCCTCGGTGCATTATATAAACCGAGGCCGGGCTAGTCGATAGATATACAACGACAATCATACCATAGGCTAGCTTTTAGGGTTTAGCCTCTACGATCTCGTGGTAGATCTACTCTTATAAACATCCACAATATCAATATCAATCGAGCAGGGCGTGAGGGTTTTACCTCCATCAAGAGGGCCGAACACAGGTAAAACATCGTGTCCCTTGTCTCCTGTTACCATCCGCCTAGACGCACAGTTCGGGACCCCCTACCCGAGATCCGCCGGTTTTGACACCGACACCACCCATCTCATGTCACACACTATGGGCTTCTTGTCAAGCAGGATAGTCTCATAGTAATCTTGTTGTTCCTTTGTTTGGTACCTATAATCAACTGTTGTTCTCCTCCTCACAGCATAAGGATCTGATTGTCTCCACAATCTCAGTCCTGCATCCTTCCTGAACCTCATATCTTCTGCAACAGGATGTGCATCATTATGGTCAGGGAATTTTGGCTTCAGCTTCCTCAAAACAAGTGAATCATCCTCTCTTTCTTCAGCATCAGGCACTAGGGCCTTGTTCTTCTCCTCAGCTGGAATACTTCTGGTGTTCCTCTTGGGTTTTGGGGGCTTCTGAGCTTGAGCTTTGGGAGCAGACTTGGGCTTTGATGGAGCAGCCTCTGGCTTTATAGCATCTCCCATAAGCTTATGAGCTTTGGGTGCTGGTGCAGCATCCTCTTCCCCTTCATCATCTGATCTCACCATTGAGGACTTCCCAATAACTCTGGCAATGGTCTTCTTGACTCTTTCTTTCCTCTTCTTGCCTTCACCTCCTTCTTTGGGTTCAAGAGTGAACTCCATTATCTCTTGAGTAGAGGCACTGGCCTTAGACATAGGAGTTCTCCTGGCAGGTGCCTTCTTGTTCAGCCCTGGCTTACTTGCAGCAGCTGTGCCATACTCCTTCTTTAGCACCTTCTTCTTGGAGCTTACTTCCTCCTCAGTGGCCACATAGTCCTCATGCTCTGATTCTGAGGTTCTCTTCTTCCTAGATCTGGTGGCTACCTTTGGCAAGTTGCTTGGAGTGCTCCTGCTGCCATCATCAGAAGTGCTAGAGGGATCTGAGCCCTCACTCATCTACACATGTTCCTCTGACCTGTTCTGACTGTCACTTTGATCAGCATCTTGCAGGAAAACTGTCAGCAGACCCTATGAATAGGTTGTAGATGAGGTAGGGTAGATGATAATCACAAAGTACAGAGGTTTTGCAAAACAAATTGAGTCAAAAACCTTAGTTTTAGTTCTCTACAGAAGTGATCTCGGAGCTACCAAAATGACAAACTGGTGATACCGAAGCAACACTTGGAACCTAAACTAGTGAACTCGGTTGGGCCGAGTCACAGTTTGGTGGCACCGAGATTGCTAGGGTTTCACAGAATCTTGAACTCGGTCACACCGATTTGCACGTTTCGGTCAGACCGAAAAGCGCATGTGCAATGGCCTAAGCCGAATCGGTGAGACCGATATCTACATTTTGGTTGGTCCGAGATGAGTTCTGCGGCGAGCTAACCCTAAAATTTTTGTATCAATCCAGACCTAAGGAAGTTTTAGCTGTATAGATTAATCTCATTCGTGGCAAGAAACAGGGCATTGTCCTTGTGCTAGGAATCGGAGTGAAAAAGACAATACAAGGGGTCGAACACTTACCCTAGAACGGTAAGTGTCCATTACGGTGGCGACTGCGGAGCAGATTCCGCCGACGGCGGCAGAATCCAACGGCGGGAGGTCGTTGGTGGGAGGAGATGATCCGGAGACCCGAGGAGGCAGAGCAGGACATGCGCGGGCTGAGAGAATTTGAAGAAATTTCCAAAGTCTCACCCGCGGGTATTTATATCCCGACACTGTCGGCGTGACCGAGTGGAACAACTCGGTGGCACCGAGATTGCAGAATGACAAGCGGTTTCTGCAACTTGGTGTGACCAAAGTGTTCAAATCGGTTGCACCGAGATGAAAACCTAGATCAACTTAGTGAACTCGGTTTGACCAAAATGGATTTCTCGGTCAGACCGAAATGCACAAAGAGGTTTTGGAAGTTTAAGTCTATGATGAATCGGGGACTCTGAGTGCTCCTCACAAAGAGTGGTTCGAATCTGACTTGATCAAACCTTGTGATGTAGCATGAATAGAGTTTGAGACGAGGAAAGCATGGATAACTAGAGGGAGTACTTAGGCATTCTTGTCCATCCATTTGGCAAAAGAAAAACAAAACAAACAAAACAACAAATGGATGTCCTCGAATGAGTAAAATATGCATCCAACATGCTCACACAATAAAATGACAAATGAAATATGTGACAAAGCATGCACAATCACTCTAGCATCTATCAAGCAATTTGGTGATGACTAGGTCATCTATATATGAGTATATTGACTTAGGAGTCAAATGAGAACATTTTATCATAGGTCATACTCGTCGTTTAAGCACATGTGGGGTTGCCACTTTTACATAAAGCATTGTTGTGTTCACATCATTAGAGTTTCTTTAGCTCAATTGATTAGAGTAAAGCTCCCCCTAGATGTGATATCCCCCCTAAGAGGGATGAACTAACCTTGGGTTTTGTCGATGATGACTTCATGTAGGTGTTGAAGATGTAGATGCTCAATGTTGATGTAGATCATTCGGAGCAATCCTTTGGAGTGAGTTGCACTTTCAATACCTACACGGGTTAGTCCCACAAGGAACAAACAAGGATATCCATAGACATAGAGTGATGTTCACATGAGATGATGTCCATTAATGCATTAGGTTACCTTGTCCCTTGTCTTACCAACAAGAGGGTTTGTGACTCCTTGAACTAGTGCAATATATGGAAGTTGTTTGCACTTGTCCTTGCCAAAATGATAAGAGTGAAGTATGTTGGCGGAGTCAGCCTCAAGAACTCTCTAGTTCTTCTTCTTAGGGATCCGCACCATCTTGATGGGAATCCTTGGAGTTGTAGTCGTACTTGATGAAGTGGAACTTGATGTAGTCTTGGGAACCCACTTGACCAAGGCTTTAGGAGCTTCTTCAAATGCATCAATCTCTTCTTGAAGCTTGTGCTTGCCTTTTAGCTTGTGTCTTGTGGTGGAAGATCATCTTGAGCTTGTGTTCCTTGGAAAGAAGTAGGATCATACTTCTCTTGTTGAGGAACAAACTTTTTCTTGGGATATTGATCTTCTTCCCACTCAACTCCATTGGCATTGAACTTTCGTTCAAAACCAACACCTTGATTCTTCCGGTGTCTTCCTTGCTTGCGTACAATTTCCTCAAATTGCTTACTTCTGGCAAGACTCTTGTAAACACCTTTCTCTATAATTCCCTTCAATAAGCTATTTTCTTGCTCAAGTGTAACTTGGCTAAGAGATTCATTAGTGGAATCAAGAGAACTACTAGAAGCAACAACGTTGGATTTAGCATGATTATTGTTACTACTAGAAGAAGAATCTTTCTTGTTCTTATTGCGGGATTTAACTTGTGGCATGTAACTAGACAAGAGTAAACGCTTGGCAATGTAAGAAGAACTTTTCTTGCGAAGATCATCATTGAATGCCTTTAAAAACTCATGCTCTTGCTCAAGGTTGAGCTTTTCAAAGCGTAACTTCTCATGAGTCTTTAAAAGTTCTCGATGATCTTCCATGGTAGTTTCATGAGCTAACTTAAGAGTGTTTAGTTCTTTAGTTAGATGCTCAATCTTCTTCTTATCATCGTCATTCGTTTTATCTTGATTATCATGATTAATACCAAGTTCATCATAGTTCTCATAACTAGAGTTGTCAACAAGTAAATCATCATCTCCTAGCAAATCATCTTCATCACTATTAAAATCAACATACTCGGGGTGTGTTACCTTTGGACCCTTGGCCATGAAGCATCTTCCAATTCCTTCATTTGGTGAGTCAAATATGTCGTAGGAGTTGGTTTACACAAGTGCTAGACCGGCAACACCTTCATCTTGAGTATATTCGGAGTCGGAGTGATAACTTCTTTCGGAGTGATGGTCGGAGTCGGAGCCGGATACCTATTCACCAACATGAGCTTGATGTCTTCTTTTTGTGTAGCTCCTTGATGATTTGTCCTTCCTCTCCGAATCCTTGCTTTTCCGAGAGGGTCTTCATTCATATCGATCATCTCTACTCCTTCTCTCTCTTGGTAGTGATTCTTCTCTTCTACTTCTTCTCTTGGGAGAATCTTATCTTCTTTTGTAGGGAGCCATACACTCATTGGAGTAGTGTCCGGGTCTTCCACAATTGTAGCAATTCCGTTCACGACTTGAAGATCTTTTGCCCTTGTAGGACCTTGACTTGGAACTTCTTTCCTTGCTTCTACTCCTGTAGAACTTGTTGAAGTTCTTCACCATTAGGCTCAATTCTTCATTCAAGGTTTGTTTCTCACTTGATGATGTGGGAGCATCACAAGAGGCTTTGTAAGCACTGCTTGACTTGTTGTGAAGCTCTTCCTTATCCTTAAGTGACATCACATGAGCAACAATTCTTCCAATGACTTCCCTTGGCTTGAGATCTTTGTAGTTGGGCATCATTTGGATCAATGTGCACACGGTATCATATTTTCCATCCAAGGCTCTTAGGATCTTCTTGATGATGAATCTATCGGTCATCTCTTCACTTCCTAAGCCGGCAATCTCATTTGTGATGAGAGCAAGCCACCTTCACCATCCTTCATTTTGAGCTTGTCAAGTTGACTTTCAAGCACATCCAATTTGGATTCCTTGACGGAGTCGGTACCCTCGTGCATATCAATCAAAGTATCCCAAATTTCCTTTGGATTCTGAAGACAGCTGATTTTGTTGAACTCTTCGGGGCACAATCCGTTGAAGAGAATATCACAAGATTGAGCGTTGTATTGGAGCATCTTCAACTCTTCCGCGGTAGCTTCATGGTTCGGTTCTCTCCCATCAAAGAATTCACGTTGCAAGCCAATACACGCAATAGCCCAAACGGCGGGGTTATGTCCAAGAATATGCATTTTCATCTTATACTTCCAACTAGCAAAATTAGTACCATCAAAGTAAGGACCTCTACGGTGGTAATTTCCCTCGCTAGACGCCATACTCTCCTAGGTTGTGAAACCAAGGCTATGATCACCAAAAGCTATGGAAATCAAGGCAAATGGAGACCAAAGCTCTGATACCAATTGTAGGATCGAAAGTATGTCTAAGGGGGGGGGGGGTAGTTAGACTACTTGACCATATAAAAATCTATCTTTTTCCCAATTTTAAGTCTTGGCAGATTTTAGCAACTTAGCACAAATCAAGTAATCAACCTACACATGCAATTCTAAGAGTATAGCAGCGGAATGTAAAATAATTTCATATGAAGGTAAAGGGAGGAGTTTTGAGGGAGCAAACGCAATGTAGACACGGAGATTTTTTATCCGTGGTTCCGATAGGTGGTGCTATCGTACATCTACGTTGATGGAGACTTCAACCCACGAAGGTTAACGGTTGCGCCAGTCCACGGAGGGCTCCACCCACGAAGGGTCCACGATGAAGCAACCTTGTCTATCCAACCATGGCCATCGCCAACGAAGGACTTGCCTCACTAGGGTAGATCTTCACGAAGTAGGCGATCTCCTTGCCTGTACAAACTCCTTGGTTCAACTCCACAATCTTGACGGAGGCTCCCAAGTGACACCTAGCCAATCTAGGAGACACCACTCTCCAAAAGGTAATAGATGGTGTGTTGATGATGAACTCCTTGCTCTTGTGCTTCAAATGATAGTCTACCCAACACTCAGCTCTTTCTCTCTCATAGGATTGGATTTGGAAGAAAGATGATTCGAGTGGAAAGCAACTTGGGGAAGGCTAGAGATCAAGATTTATGTGGTTGGAATGGAATATCTTGACCTCAACACAAGTGTAGGTGGTACTCTCTCAGAAAATGTACGTTGGAAGTGTAGGCATGTTCTGATGGCTCTCTATACGAATGAAGAGTGGGTGGAGCGGTATATATAGCCTCCACACAAAATCTAACCGTTACACACAAATCACCAAACTCATGGGACCGAACTAGAAAACTCGGTCGGACTGATTTGGTTCATAATGTGACCGTTAGGCATTTCGGTGGGACCGACATGTCAAATTGGTGGGACCGATATCATTAGGGTTAGGGCATAACGTATTCTCGGTTGGACCGATTACTCAAACTCGGTGGGACCGATTTTGGTAATAAGCAAACAGAGAGTTGGTCAGGCAAACTCAGTGGGACCGATTCACTCGTCTCGGTGGTACCGAAGCATTACGAAAAGGAAACAGAGAGTTTGCAATGCAGACTCGGTGGGACCGATCGCTCATCTCGGTTAGACCTAAACGTTACGAAGGGAAACATAGAGTTTGCAATCCCATCTCGGTGAGACCTAGATCCCTATCGGTGAGATCGAAGTGACTAGGGTTTGTGGCAGTGGCTCTGTCAAGAGAACTCGGTGGCGCCGGATAGAAAGTTTCGGTGGGGCCGAGTTTGACTTCTGGTTTGGGACATATGTGGATATGAGAAAGTAGTTGAGGGTTTTTGGAGCATATCACTAAGCATTTTGAGCAAGTAACTCTTAAGCAACACCTTACCCCCTTTTGATAGTATTGGCTTTTCCTATGGACTCAATGTGATCTTGGATCACTAGAAATAAAATGTAGAGTCTTGTGCTTTGAGCTTGAGCCAATCTTTTGTCCTTAGCATTTTGAGGGGTCCACTTTCTAATCCATGCCATGCCAATCATTGAGCTTTCCTGAAATATTTATCTTGAAATAGTATTAGCTCAATGAGCTATATGTTGTTAATCATTACCAAAACCACCCAGGGATAGTTGCACTTTCAAGTAGTGCTGGTCTACAACTAGCGCTGCTGCTAAGTGGGGCCCAGGAACTGACACCATGTGGGCATATTGGCAACATGGTGTCCGTGACCTGCGCTACAACTATCGTCTTAGTAGTTGAGCGGGTTTTATTGCAAGCGCTGCTATAATAGCTCCACCCGGGGGCACCTTGGGCCCAATTAGCAGCATCGCTTGTTGAATAGACCAGCACTACTACTATAGTATACCAGTAGCACGGGGCGGCCATCATCTCTACTGCTAGTTAATAGTAGCATGGGGTACTTACCGAGCGCTACTACTAAACTTGTACCTATAGCCTTTCCCCTAGTAGTGAGTGCTGGCTCACTTGTGTCTATGGCCCATAGGATGAGAGTGACATGGTGGAGTTTATGTGAGAGTTAGTGGACATCAGAGATTTGCATATTGGGCTATAGCTTTTAACAGTTGACTTCAACCTCCTTGCGAGGTAGGAAGACAAGAGCAACGCATTGATAAATTGTAGGATGTTGGGAGATTTCGTGGGAAGTTAAACATGCTAGAGTTGAATGAAGTGTATCTCAACGGAAGACTTTACACATGGTCCAACGAAAGGCAAAGCGAAACCTTGGAAAAGATCGACCATGTTTTTGTCTCTAATGAGTGGGATGAGGCATTTCTAGCTTACTTCTTTTCAGCCTTGGGCACTGCCATATCGGATCACTGCCCTCTGATGTTGGACATGAGTGTGGAGGTTAATACTTGTAAACGGTTCAAGTTTGAAGCATTCTGGGTCAAAGCTGAGGGGTTTACGGAAACAGTGCAAGCAGCGTAGGGTTCGACACCGGTGGCTTCCATTGATTATCTTACGCTACAAAATAAGCTGAGGGCTACTTCTTTGATTCTCCAAAGGTGGAGCGATTGGTGGATTGTAATGTGAAATTACAAATTTCCATCATGCTAGTGGTGATCAACATACTGGATATTGTTATGGACTCTAGGGCTTTATCAACCACAGAGAGGGATCTGTGCAAACGCATGAAGAGGAAACTTTTGGGATTATGTTCTCTCGAGCTAACTATTGCGAGGAGGTGGTCGCGCCTGCCTCAACTAAGAGAAGGGGATGGTAGCACTAGGCTTTTCCATCAGCAAGAATGTCATAGGTAGGGGAAGGACATACTGAGATTGGGGCGACACAATGGAAATATGTACACGTGGTAGGACGAGGCGGCCTTTGCAATGGATGCTTACTATAGTGAAGCATTCGATTCTTGTGACGCACAAAGGCACACACTAAACTTAGAGGCACTCGGTTTGGCACATCTAGACATGTCACATCTGGAGGATCCGTTCATGGTGGAGGAAGTGGAGAACATGATGAAGTCTACGCCTCCGGATAAAGCCCCGGGTGTGGTGCTAAAACCGGCAGATCTCGGGTGGGGGGCCCCAAGCTTGTTGATCAGAGCTAGATGGTAAAAAGAGAAGTAGGGACACGATGTTTTACCCAGGCTTGGGCCCTCTTGATGAGATGAAACCCTATGTCATGCTTCTCATATATTGATTCTGATGCGGTACAAAGTACAGATTGATCTACCTCGAGATTGTATGAAGTTATTCTAAGCTCTAAAACTTGTGAATGCATATGCGTGTCTCTATAGACTAAACCCCACTGGTTATATAGATGCCAGAGGTACCTATGGTTTATACATGGTCGATTACAATTTAGGGATAAACATGTCGATCATTTAAATATGCTTGAAGTGTATGCCAAGCCTCCAGGAGATCTTCATCTTGATTATGCCGAGGGCCAGTGCTAGCATGACCCATCCATCAGTCCTTCGTGGGTCCTCGGCCCGGCCCATAACCGTTGGGCCGACGTGGCAAGCACCCCCTAGTCTAGGACACCAACACTAGGGCTGGATGGATTTATGGGTCGGTTCTACGCCACATGTTGGGGCATCATCAAAGGGAATTTCACGGAAGCAATGAACTATTTTTAAAAGGGTGATGTTAGAAGCATGGAGGCAATAAGTAAATCCCTAGTGTTTCTACTTCCTAAGAAGGATGGGATACTAGATGTAGGTGACTTTAGGCCAATCAATCTTGTGCATGGACCTCTAAAGATCTCTGACAAGGTGCTCTCATCTAGGTTGGCGGTGGAACTTCCAAGGCTTGTGGGAAATCATCATAGTGCTTTCATCAAAGGAAGATTTTTGCATGGAAATTTCATGTTGGTTAATAGCACGGCTCACCGGTTACATGCCTTGAAGAACCCCACGGTGGTCCTCAACCTGGACATATGGAAGGCGTTCAATTTAGTCCAATGGCCTTTTCTACTTGAGTTAGTGCAACAACTGGGGTCTGGACTGATACATATCTGACAAAACTACAATTATTTATTGTTTCATGCTATTATATTATCAATCTTGTATGATTTATGCACCATTTTATATCATTTTTGGGAACTAACCTATTAACTTAGTGCCAAGTGTCAATTGTTGCTTTCTACTTGTTTTTGGTTTTACAAAACATCCCTAGCAAATGGAGTCCAAACACGATGAAACTTTTTAACGATTTTTTGTGGACCAAAATAGCCCTAGAAGCTTCAGGGGGAGTCTAGACTACAAACGAGGAGGCGACAAGGCCGGGGTGCGCGCCCAGGGGGTAGGTGCACCCTTCCCCCTTGTGGGCCCCTACTGCTCCGATTACCCTAATTTATGGCCTATAAATTCCCAAATATTCATAAACCCACAGAGCGAGACCCAAAACAATTCCATATGGAGGCATTTTCGGTACTCTGCCAGAAGGGCAATCAATCTCGGAGACCATCTTCATACTTGCTTCCTCCATGATGATGTGGGAGTAGTTCCCCATAGGACCTACGAGTCCATAGTAGTAGTTAGATGGCTCTCTCCCCCCCTCTCTCACCTTTGTCTTCAATAAATTTCTCTTCAGAGATTGATTCGATGTAATCATTTTGTGGTGTGTTTGTTGGGATCCGATGAATTGTGGGTTTATGAGTAGATTATTCATTGAAAGTAATTGAGTCTTTTATGAACTTTATTATGTGTTACTTTTATAGCGATGTATTTCATACGTATCCATCGTATCTACTTTTCCAACCAGTTTTTCCCTTGTTTTGGACTCTAATTTACATGATTTGAATGGAACTAACCCGGATTGACGCTGTTTTCAGCAGAATTGCTATGGTGTTAGTTTTGTGTAGAAATAAAAGTCCTCAGATTGACCTGAAAATTTATTGAGAATATTTTTGGAATATATAAAAAATATTGGCACAAGAATTAACCACAAGTGGTCCACCCAGAGGCCACAAGCCTGGGGGCGCACCCCCACCTGGGGCATGCCTAGAGGGCTTGTGGGGGCCCCTGAACCTCCTCCAACTTCAACACCAACTCTATATAACCCTATTTGGTGCGAAAAGAAATCAAAGAGAAGGATTCATTGTGTTTTACAATACAGAGCCGCCGCCGCCTCCTGTTCTTCATCAGGAGGGCTGATCTGGAGTCCGTTCGGGACTCCGGAGAGGGGGATTCATCACCATCATCAACCTTCCTCCATCAGCAATTTCATGATGCTCACCGCCGTTCGTGAGTAATTCCATCATAGGCTTGCTAGACGGTGATGGGTTGGATGAGATTTATCATGTAATCGAGTTAGTTTTGTTAGGGTTTGATCCCTAGTATCCACTATGTTCTGAGATTGATGTTGCTATGACTTTGCTATGCTTAATGCTTGTCACTAGGGCCCGACTGCCAAGATTTAAGATCTGAACCTATTATGTTTTCATGAATATATTTGCGCTCTTGATCCTACCTTGCAAGTTGTAGACACCTATTACGAGTTATGATCCGCATACCCCAAGGTGACAATAATTGGGATTCTTTCCGATGATTACCGTAGTTTGAGGAGTTCATCTATTCACTAAGTGCTAATGCTTTGGTCTGGTTTTCTATTAAAAGGAGGCCTTAATATCCCTTAGTTTCCATTAGGACCCCCCTGCAACGGGTGGGTAGGACAAAAGATGTCATGCAAGTTCTTTTCCATAAGCACGTATGACTATATACGGAATACATGCCTACATTATATTGATGAATTGGAGATAGTTCAGTGTCACCCTAGGTTATGACGGCTACATGATGAATATCATCCGACACAATTATCATTGCCGATCCAATGCCTATGAAATTTTCACATATTGATCTTTGCTAAGTTACTTTCGTTGATACTGCTGTTAGAATCACTACAAAACTACTACTGTTACTTTTGCCACTGTTACCGTTATTTCCATACTACTTTGCTACTAAATACTTTGCTGCAAATATTAAGCCATTCAGTTGTGGTTGAATTGACAACTCAGCTGCTAATACTTGTGAATTTTCTTTGGCTCCCCTTGTGTCGAATCAATAAATTTGGGTTGAATACTCTACCCTTGAAAACTATTGCGATCCCCTATACTTGTGGGTTATCAAGACCTTTTTCTGGCGCCGTTGCTGGGGAGCATAGCTCTATTCTCTGAGTCACTTGGGATTTATATCTTTTGATTACTATGAGTAATTTGAAAGATACCAGAACCAAGATTTTTTCCCTATACTACGAGGGGAGGTAAGGAACTGCCATCTAGCTCTGCACTTGATTCACCTTCCGTTTTGAGTAATCTTGTGACACCTACACCTGCTAATGATTCTGATATGTCGCATGTTATTGATGATGCTACTTCTGCTATGCATGATGCTTATGATGATACTACTACTTTGCTTGATAATAATATGCCACTGGGCGAATTTCTTGATGAACAACTTGCTATTTTTGAAACTGATGAAGTTATTGAAATTGAACACTTTGAAACAACTGTTAGACCTAGCTATCCTAGATATGAATTGCCTTTTATACCTGAGGGTTATGTTATGGATGTGGAGGTAGCTAGGGACTTTCTTGCTTGCAAGGATATAGATGATCTCAAGAAATTATTATGCAAGTAGAAAGAAAAATCTTTGAATGCTAGAATGCAATACGATCCTAAGTTTGCTACTTCACCTATCTTTGTTACTGATAAGGATTATGAATTCTCTGCCGATCCTGAGTTAATTACTTTGGACGAATCTTATCCTTTCCATAGTTATGAATCTGAAACTGTTGTGGGACATCTTACTAAACTAATGATATAGCCACCCTATTTGCTCGTGAGGAGAAAATTCGATATTACTATATTCTTAAGTTGTTTCCTTTCTCATTAAAGGGTGATGCTAAGATATGGTTTAATTCTCTTGGTCCTGGTTGTGTGCGTAGTCCCCAGGATATGATCTATTACTTCCCTAAAAAATATTTCCCTGCTCATAAGAAATAAGATGCCTTACAGGAAATATTTAAGTTTGTGCAAATTGAAGAAGCGAGTCTCCCACAAGCTTGGGGGAGGCTTCTCTAATTACTTAATGCTTTGCCTGATCATCCTCTCAAGAAAAATGAAATACTTGATATTTTTTATAATGGACTAACCGATGCTTCTAGAGACCACCTAGATAGTTGTGCTGGTTGTGTTTTCAGAAAACAAACTGATGAACAACCTGAAGTGTTATTGAATAATATATTGAGTAATGATAATGATTGGACTTTTCCCCACTGGTACAACGAGGTGCTATACAAACGGTTTTTAACCCCTTTCCGCGACGGTGTTCTGAACCGTCGCCTAGTGAGTAAGTGCGATAGGGGGGTCCTTCCCACATGACCCAGATATGCTCTCCTGGCACACACGCTCGGTAAAATGAGGTCGTGTGCGACTGGCGAGTGATCAAATATAGTTATACATACAGTAGTGCTAAAAAAATTACAATTATACAGGTGAAATCATTTCTGGTCGTAAGTACATCCCACACAGTCAGTCCCTGCTAAATGTTTCTGTTTGTACGGCATACACCTTTTCATTGGCAAGATTGGCGAACCGGGCCCTGAGCCGGACATCTACACCGACCTCGTTGGAACGGCTCAGCGTGCGAGACCTGCCCGGGTTAAGCCTGTCATGAAGCGTGCCTTCGTGGGAGTCATCAACAGAGGGGAATCTGAGGATAGATCGGAATCTGGTGGTGAAACCGTCGTTTATTCCGGCGATGAGTCATTGACCGGAGAGACCGAGTCGCTGTATCAGTTGCAAGATGGCCGGATTAGGGCTGTTCCGATGGCGACAGTATTCCGGACCCCTTTGATCTGCCAAACCGGGTTGCGATCTTCATGGCCGGTACGCAACCAGTGCTCCACTCTTCGACCGCAGCGGCAATGATTTCCGGATCAACAGCAGCGACAGCGGCCGGGGCAGGAGGCCCTGTGCGACCGCCGGCTCAGGTTCTATCTGATTTATTTGACGCTTTGGCAACGCTGATGGCGGAGGTTAACCCGGCGGACCAAGACGCACATAATGCGGAAATCGCGAAGGTGAAAGATCAGATCACCCAGGCCAAAGCCGACTTGGCAGCTGAGGATAGCAGGATGGCTGCGGAACGGGCCGCATTGGATGCACAGGCTTACCGGCTTATGCTAGATCAGAGTGCGTCGAACGATGTCCTGAAGAGGAGGTATCGATCTCGCCTACTGCCGGTTTATGAAGCTAGGAACCTCTTTAATACCCCAGGAGCAGGGACCAGTAATCCGCCGGTGGTAAACCGGGCGGAGGCACCTGGAGCTGGGGCGCCGGTTCAGCCACGTTTGGTAGATCTGCCTCGTCAGGACAACATTGTGACACATCATGTCCCAACACCACCGGGTCATTACTCTAACCCAATGGGCAACATTGTCGCTGCCACTTCACGACTGGCGGCCCTCCCGATTGAAGGCGAGTCTCCAGTGGCAGTCGAGACGCGACGGGCTAGGGAGCTTCTTCAGACAGCTTTCGTTCAACAGCAGGCTTACACATATAGTCGCGAGAGGATACATTCTACTCCCCGCCCAAGCCGGAGCTACAGCAGGCGTATGGATGAACCGGCCATGTCAAGCAATGCGAGAAACCGTGATCCGCCCCGTGGCCATAACCCGGCGGGTGGTGGCGGTGGTGCTCAGGATGTGGTGGATCATGCCCGAGCTCATCGAGAGGCCGACTTACAGCATAGCACGAGGCCCGCCAACTTAATCTGGTTCGTCCAACCACATCGGTGGAACCAGGAGTTACTTCCAACTCTTTGGGGGTATCGTGTCTCGTCCCGGCGCTGCACAACATCCGTCTGCCCAAGGATTTCAAAGGCCCGCGTAAAGTGCCCAATTACACCGCCGATTTATCCCCTGAGACATGGGTCGAAAGCTATGAGATGGCAATGGAGATGCTGGATGTGGACGATGCGGCGTGTGCTAAATACTTCACCATGATGGTAGAGGGGACGGCCCGCACTTGGCTGAAGAGCTTATCGGCTAATTCTATTAGGTCATGGGCCGAGTTGAGGGCCCGGTTTATCCAGAATTTCAAGGATACATGCAAGCAGCCCATGTCAATTGTGGACTTAGCTGCCTGTGTCCAGGAGGAAGGAGAATCAACAACCCGTTGGGTGCACCGGGTTTCGGAGATTTTGCATTCATCGGACCGCATCAACGCTGATACCGCAGTCTTAACATTGGAAGGCAATTGTCGGTTTGAACCCCTAAAGTTGAAGTTGGGACGGCTCAAACATCATTGTAATGACATGGGAACTCCCATGGCCGCTCTGGTGAAGTATGCCGACTCTGATGGTACCAAGGAACAGAGGAACGGCAACGCTAAGGGGCAGCAGCATAATCTGGCGGGTCATGGAAACAGCGGCAAGCGTAAGGCGGATCACAGCTTAGACTTTGTGCCTAATACCAACACACATGACAAAGGCCAGCGGCATAAGGGTAAACCGCCCCACCGTGGTGGAGGGCCAAGTCCTAACCCGGACCGCCTGTCTTATCTGTTGAACCAACCTTGCCCAAAACACGGAATGAAGGAGATACCGTCCACGCACCTCTGGAAGGATTGTTATATCATGCAGGAGTTCAAAAATTCTGATCTCTTTCGGTATGATCATGGACCGGGCGGCGGTTCAGGCCCCGGATCTCATGGGCCGGGTTATGGTGGAGGTAATTCCGGTTCAGGCTTCCACGGTAATCAGGGTGGACATAACAATCAAGGCAATCAGGGCAACCAAGGAGGTTATAATCATTAGGGCAATCAGCAGCAACAGCAGCAGTCAGGTTATCAGAGCAACCCAAAGCAGCTGAATAGTGGGCAGTATCATGTGTTCACCACTAGCTTGTGCAAGCGTGATCAGAAGCTTCATAAGAGGGCAGTGAACTTCGTTGAACCGGCGGTGCCCCGTTACTTGCGCTGGTCTGAGCAGCCGATCGTGTGGAGTAGAGAGGATCATCCACCCCGGGTGGACAATCCGGGTCATCTGGCATTGGTGGTGGCGCCTCGGGTGGGAGGTTATAAATTCACTAAGGTACTCATGGATGGGGGGAGTAGTATCAATATCCTTTATTACGAAACCTTCCGTCGCATGGGGTTAACAGATAAAAATCTTAAACCGTCCAATACGGTGTTCCATGGTGTGGTGCCTGGTAAATCGGCATATCCTGTTGGTAAAATAGCTCTGGAGGTGGCTTTCGGAGATGAGCATGACTCGAGATCAGAAACATTGACCTTTGAAGTGGTGAAAATCAAAAGCCCGTATAATGCCCTGTTTGGACGGCCAGCTTATGCTAAGTTTATGGCTCGGCCTTGTTATGTCTATCTGCAGCTCAAGATGCCGGGTCACAAGGGAACTATAACAGTACATGGGAGCCGCAAGATCGCTTTGGAGTGTGAAGAAGGTGATGCGGCTTATGCAGAGTCGGTTTGTGCAATAGAAGAGTTGAAGTTTTACAAAGACAATGTTGATCCGGCAGATATGACTTCATTGAAGAAACCAACTACAGAGCATGATCAGGCCCTGAAGTTTAAATCGGCTGATGAGACAAAGCTTGTTGACTTCGTCCCTGGCGATTCGTCCAAGCAGTTTAGCATCAGTGCTAACTTGGATCCAAAATAGGAAAATGCGCTCATCGAGTTCATTCGTGAGAATCGGGACATCTTTGCGTGGAAGCCTTCTGACATGCCAGGTGTACCGAGAGAACTCGCTGAGCATACTCTCAATGTTGATCCCAAGTATAAACCGGTCAAACAATTTCTTCGTCGGTTCAATGAAGAAAGACGCAAGGCTATTGGAGAAGAGGTTGCCATGCTCTTGGCGGCTGGGTTTACCATCGAAGTGTTTCATCCTGATTGGTTGGCTAATCCGGTGCTAGTACTTAAGAAGAATGGCACTTGGCGTATGTGTGTGGATTATACAGATCTCAACAAGGCTTGCCCGGCAGATCCTTTTGCTCTCCCGCGTATTGATCAAATCATTGATGCTACGGCGGGTTGCAAGCGTTTGAGCTTTCTGGATGCATATTCTGGTTATCATCAGATCAAAATGGCAGTTAAGGAACAGGAAAAGACAGCCTTCATAATTCCTTTTGGAGCCTTCTGTTATGTGTCTATGCCCTTTGGGCTCAAGAGTGCCCAGGCGACCTATCAGCGGTGTGTGCAGAATTGTCTTCATGATCAGATCAGACACAATGTTCATGCTTATGTGGATGATATTGTGGTAAAATCCAGACAGAAGGAGACGTTGATAGATGACTTGAAGGAGACCTTTGATAACCCACGGGTTTATAAAATGACGCTTAATCCGGCCAAGTGTGTTTTTGGTGTACCGGCAGGCAAGCTCTTGGGCTTTTTGGTGTCTAACAGGGGCATTGAAGCTAATCCGGAAAAGATCAAAGCCATCACCTCTTTCGCCAAACCGAAGTGTATCAATGATGTTCAACGCCTGGCAGGCTGGATTGCCGCGTTGAGCCGGTTTATCAGTCGCCTTGGCGAGAAGGCCATCCCTTTGTATCGATCTTTGAAGAAAATGGATAACCGTGCGAGTAGCGCCGCTAATGAAGCATTTGAGGACTTAAAGCGGCAGCTGGCTAATCCACCGGTTCTCGTTGCTCCGGTTGACAAAGAGCCATTGTTGCTATATGTGGCAGCTAACGCCCGGGCTATTAGCGTGGCTATTGTGGTGGAGCGCAAGGAGGCCGGAAAGGAATATCCAGTTCAATGGCCGGTTTACTATATCAGTGAGGTGCGTATTGAGTCCAAGCAGAGGTACCTGCATTGGCAGAAGTTGGTGTATGGAGTTTTCATGGAAAGACGGAAGCTTAAGCAATATTTCCAAGGTCATCCCATCATGGTGGTCAGCTCTGCTCCTTTGGGGGATATAATCCAGAACAGGGAAGCAACTGGCCGGATTGCTAAGTGGGCTATCGAGCTCGGGCCTCACGGGTTGAAATACATACCCCGAATGGCGATCAAATCTCAGGCACTTGTACATTTCATCAATGATTGGACAGAACTACAAGCTCCAGAGGAGAAGCCGGATCATACTTATTGGACTATTCATTTTGATGGGTCCAGGCAATTGGAGGGCTCGGGGGCTGGAGTCGTATTAACTTCCCCATGAGGTGATAAGTTTTGTTATGTTCTCCGTTTAATGTTCCCTTGCACTAACAATGCAGCTGAATATGAGTCCTTACTCCATGGTCTTCGGATGGCTAAGGAGATGAACCTAAGCCGAGTTAAGTGCTTCGGTGACTCGGACCTGGTGGCTCAACAAGTGTCCGGCACTTGGGACTCCAAGGACCCACTCATGGCGGCATATCGTCGTGAGGTGGATATTGTTGCAGGTCACTTCAAAGGTTATCAGGTGGATCATGTGGACCGGCGGAAGAATGAAGCTGCGGACGCTTTAAGCCGCTTGGGTTCCCAACGTAAACCGGTTCCACCTAATGTCTTCCTAGATGTGCTGCATAATCCATCTGTCAAGCTCCCTGGTGAAGAGGATTTGGCTATTCCTGATCCGGATGCTCAGTTGGTGGCGGCCCTTCATGTTATCCCGGATTGTACGGTTCCATATTTGGTGTATATGAACCGGGGCGAGTTACCAGAGGATGAAACTTTGGCCAGGCAGATAATCCGGCGGACCAAGTCCATGACTATTACCAATGGAGAGTTACATCATTGCAGTGTGACAGGGGCGTTTCAACGCTATGTATCCCTTGAAGAAGGCCATGAAATTTTGCGTGAGATCCACGAAGGAGATTGTGGTCACCACGCCGGTTCAAAATCGCTGGTGGCCAAGGCGTTTTGTCATGGTTTCTATTGGTTGACGGCTCATGCTGATGCCGAGGACTTGGTCAAAAGGTATGATGGATGTCAAAAGTTCCCACAACGGGCTCATGTACCGACTCAAGAGTTGAGGATGATTCCAATTACTTGGCCCTTTGCGACTTGGGGGCTCGATATGGTTGGACCCTTCAAGAGATCCAAGGATAAGAAGACCCACCTTTTGGTGGCGGTTGATAAGTTCACCAAGTGGGTGGAGGCAGAGCCAGTCAGTAAGTGTGATGCAACTATGGCGGTTCAATTCATCAAAAAGGTGATCTTCCGGTTTGGCTATCCATACAGCATTATAATAGACAATGGTACCAATCTATCAAAGGGTGCCATGAAGAAGTTCAGTCAACGTGAGCACATCCGGATTGATGTATCATCAGTGGTTCACCCCCAGTCCAATGGTCAAGCGGAGAGGGCCAATCAAGAGATCTTGAGAGGCATCAAACCCCGGCTTATGGTTCCTTTGCAACGGACGCCGGGTTGTTGGGTTAAGGAGTTACCTTCTGTGTTATGGAGCATCAATACCACACCCAACAGATCGATAGGGTACACGCCTTTCTTCATGGTTTATGGAGCGGAGGCGGTTCTCCCTAGTGACATCCGTCATGACTCACCCTGTGTAGCGGCATATGTCGAAGCTGACAATGAGAAGGCACGGCAGGAAGCTCTCGACCTGTTAGATGAGGAGCGCGACATGGCAGCAGCCTGTTTGGCGATTTATCAGCAAGATCTGCATCGTTATCACAGCCTCCGGGTTAGAACCAGAACCTTTCAAGAAGGTGATTTCGTGCTCCGACTCATCCAGGATCAGACGAATATGCACAAGTTATCCCCCCTTGGGAAGGACCCTTTGTGGTCAGCAAGAATCTGCACAACGGGTCATGCTACTTAATCGATGTTCGAGAGCGCAAAGACTCACATAAATCAGAGGAGGAGACCCACCGGCCGTGGAATATCGCTCATCGTCGGCCCTACTATACTTGAGCAATAGGCTCTACTTTTGTACATAGTTATGACAATGTATATATTATGATCAATATAATAAACCGGAACCTCAGCTAAAGTGGGGTATCTATTATTTTTCTTACATCATGTGTGGTTACATGGAGCTTCTGTTTATAAAATGGCGTCCGGTTTACCCCTTGATTCATCCTATCAAACCTTTATACAACATCACTTGGGGGCTTGGTCGTATCCGAACCATAGCTACACCTCTTGATCGGCACAATGCCACAACATCACTTGGGGGCTTGGTCATATCCGAACCATAGTCACACCTCTTGATCGGCTCACAGCCAAATCAATCCGGGGCCAAAGAGAGTGCTGCAAAACAACAACTCAAACATAGGCACCCGCTAAGCACAGCTCAAAATGTTACTTGGGGATTATTTGCTGTCGAAATGAACAAAGAATCTACACTTGTAATAGGCTATCAAGCTGTGGCTTGGAAGCCTGGTGTATACACCTAAAACCCCGGGTTAGCCTGCCTATTTAAGTAAGTCACTCCGCCCAGGTAAACCTGGTACGACCCTTCGAACTTTGACAAGTTACTCTGATAAGACCCTGAACTTGTCAAGTTAAAATGATGATTGGTTAAGGATTGAGGACCATCTTAAAAGGCTTTGTGAAATGGTTTAACTCAGTGGCCTGGCAGCCCATGAAAAGCCTTGAATTTGGGGCCTGGCAGCCCGTGAAAAGCTTCGACTACAAGTTTTCATTTGCTTTTGCCAAGTTTTTCTCTCTTTTGACAAGACTTATGATGTTTTTTGATAAACCGGTGTTCATCAACCCGGGTAGGCTGTCAACTACAAGTTGTCAGTACACTCACTTATAACCCGGAGTTTCTTAACCAGGTCTAGTTTTGACTCAAAGTCACCAGTATTGAATAAACCGGTGTTTATCACAACCTAGAACGGTTTTACTATAAACGGGCATCATATAATAGGAGTTACTTATACTCTGGATTAGGAGTGTTACCTAACTACAAAGTTGGTCAGCCAACATTATGACTC
The DNA here is from genome assembly GCA_021605205.1 of Aegilops longissima. Lineage (NCBI taxonomy): Eukaryota > Viridiplantae > Streptophyta > Magnoliopsida > Poales > Poaceae > Aegilops > Aegilops longissima. The sequence continues at coordinate 327,933,406 of CM038679.1, read as the reverse complement.
AAGGTCACAGGTATCACGTATTTCCATATTTGGTTATCTTTTTACAACTTTGGTTACAAACCTTGGTTATATATATATTTGGGCATTATGACCCGCCCGGTGGTAAACCATCGGGGCCCTTTAAGCTTTTTATCTGCATCGATAGCTTTAATAAATTGCTATGGATTATGAACATCATATCTTACGCATGGCGGATTAGCAAGCATCAGTCGTAGATAAATATGCACGATGGCATAACAGACCAAAGTGTTTTTAACAGACCAAAGTGTTTTAGTGCTCAAAAGGATAATTTTTTCTCAAATAAGTATTGAAGCACGTGGATGACTAAACCGGCCTCCGGATTATGGTTGGTCACCAGCTTGACCTGACGGCTGCGGATCATCTTGCACCGGTTCATCTTCTTCGTCTCTACCCAGCGCTTGGACGTCAACAGTTGTCTAGTCGATGCCAGTTAACGCTTGGAACATAGCTTCGTCTCTTATAAGGGTGGACGGTTCAATGTCAGGGGCATAAGTGTGCTTACGGATAGGAGGGATCGGGTTTTGAGCTTCAGGAGTGGGTGCAGCATCCCGTTTGTTGTTGGTGTCGTAACTCGCCTGGTAAAATGAAAGATTAGCCTCTTCAGCAAGTTGACAAGCCAGTGGACGAACTTCCCGGTTTATGGCACGGAGATCTTCAGTGCCAAATTCTAATCCGTCTTCTTTTAAGCTTGGGTAGCCTTTAATGACGTCCGCTGGATCAAGATCAGGCGCCCATGCTTTTGCCCGGGTTAGTGTTGTCAAAGCGCCAGCCCTTGCAGCAGATCTCTTTAGCTCTTCTACCCGGGCAGGCAGCATAGATAGCCTGTCTAAGGTATCCTTGATTAACATCAGGGGCGGCTTATTGTGAGAAGCGGTGCAGATGATTTGTTGCGCGTCGGTATACAATTGGTCTATCAGCGTGTAAGCAGCCTTCAGCTTCTTCTGTACATCAGAGCCCAGATGACTGATGCGAGTTCCTGCAACGTTACAAACGTCAGTAAGCCGGCAATGCATGGAAAGATATGTTGAAAGTATAAGGCAAGGATTCTTACCGAACACAGCAGCAGTCATGGCGTGTATCTGCCGCTTTACACCAGTCAACTCATCTACCACCGATTTAAGAGCTGCTTCTGCGTCCTCGGCTCTTTTCTGCAAAGCGGATTTTTCCGTGTTCCAATCTGCACGCTCTTTGTTGAAACTCTCCTTTAGCTTTTCCATAGCGGCTAAAGCGCTAGTCAACTCATCCTTTACCTTGGCGGTTTCGGCTTGCTGGGATTTGATGTTTTTACAGATCAGCGGTTTGAGCTTCCTTTTTGCTCAGTTCAGCCTATAACAGACAGAAGTATAATGAGTCGATGCTACATCTTTGAAGTAACACGTACATAACAAGTTATGCACTTGATACTTGGGGGCTAATGCATATTTGCTTGTTCTCGGAAATTTTTGCAAGTCCCAGGCACAATACAAGTATTACTCTTGGCACTTGGGGGCTAATGTATGTTTGCTCAAAAGTATTGATTTGGGAAGTCCTTTAATAGTCCCGGTTCATCTTTACAAAGTTAAACCGACCCTTGGTGGCTACACAAGTGAAAGATACAATATTGCCATTTTACAATACCGGTTCATCTTAAAGAGATTGCCCGGTCACTACGGGTTAAGCATGATAAGTTGTTATTAAGTCCCAGTTCAGATTGGTATCATAAACCATCACTTGGGGGCTACTGGAGTTGATATTTGGAATATAAAAGAGAGACAGTTAAGCAGAGTTGAGCATTAGTTACCTCATATCGCTCTTTCATCAAATTTACCAAACCGGCTTCATAGTCACGGCTAGTGTACAGACGGTTCAAGTAGCCAGAGGGAAGGTCCTGAGCATTGAGATGGGCATAGCTTGAGAAATCGGCGTTCCATTTGCCTTTTCCAATAGCAGAGAGCTCGTCCTTGGCAGTATGCTTTGATAAAGCACCAGGATTGCCAGGAATGGTATGGCCAATGCCAGTAATCATGACATCATCCTCTTTATCATCAGCAGCTTTCACTGGAGTTGGCGGTTTGCCGGTAGCCTTAGCTGGACTGGCCGATTTTTCATCAGGACGGACCGGGCTGGTCGGTTTGTCAGCGTGGCTTGTAGTGTCAATTTCTACTTGTTCATTAAACAAGTCATGGTCTTGAGGCGGTGGATCATTAAGCATGGCGCAGCATCGGTCTCTTCAGGATCTGGAGTTTTTTCCGGTTCAATAGCCACGTTATCATCAGCCATTTTATTCAACCGAGCCTTCTTGCTGGGTCTGGGCTTGGCGCTGAGAAAGATAAACATGAGGATCAGTACAGTATATAAAAATAACACATCAAGGATAAGAACAAGTGTATGGCTCACCCAAGAACTGTTTTGAGGGGTGGAAGCTTTGTGGCTGATGACTCGCCAGAAGATGAGTGGGAAGTACCCTGATAATTTGAATCAGACGGGTTAAGAGGCTGACGGAAACAACCCGCTTTTGGGCATGAAGTGTCAAGCGTATAAGAGACCTCTGATCGGCGTTTCCAAACCGGACTGTTCGGTAAACCGGCGGAGGTAACTACCTGGCCGCTGTGCCGGGTTGTGCGGCGAGCCTCATGCTGCTGCGTCTTCAAAAGAAAGTTTGGTTCCAAGTAAGCAAGGGGGTGAGAAAATTTTACTTTCCGGTTTGCTCGACGGATTTTTGATGTTGGCCGAGGATCTGAATCGGAGGAAAGAATGATTACCTCTACGTCATCAGCTTGACTGCCTTCAGCGTTGTCCTGATAATAGTCATTGTCAATAAGGTGTACGAAAAATGAAGCAAGAGAGTCAAGTTCTACCTCTGATTCCGGTTTACCCACATCGTCATCAGCATTTGGCTCGGAGGATGCAGTGGTCCTTTTCTTGGCAGGTTTCTTAACAACCTTGGTCTTTGGGCGAAGTGGCTTGGCCGTTTTGTCTTGCGGTTTTCTTGTGGTTTCTTATTCCAGAACGGATCATCACCCTGTCAGAAAATAGTCAAACTTTCAGAGAATATTTTGACAGAAGCAACTTAAGATAAAAAGGTTATATGATTCTTACAGCTGGCGGTTTGTTGAAGGTGCAGAAAGAGCTTTGTCCGGTCTGGCCACAGACAACCTCCGATTCATTCAGCATCTTCTTTACAGCCTCAGTAACTTACGTATCTGTAAGCTAAATATCAATGTGTAGTTGAGCATCCTTCAAACTCCCTGTGTACTCACACATCAAACGCGGGCGCCGGCTTAAGGGCAGAATACTCCAGCTTATCCAACAACGAGCAAGGTCAACACCTGTTAAACCGTTCGCCATTAAGGCTCTAAGCTTTGATAGTTGAGGGGCATAGTTGGCCCTTTCCTTTGCTGTTAATCTCTAAGGAAAAGGATGCATATTGCTAAGGCGTTCAGGGCGGTAACCTGGCAGGGGGTTTTCATCAGTTGGAGATGTATCCTTGCAATAAAACCAGGTATGGTTCCACTCTTTGGGGTGACTGTGGAGCTTGGGATGAGGGAAAGTGACTTCCTTCCTTTTCTAAACCGTCATTCTGCCCAATTCAGTATTGGGTCCATCCGTGAACTCTGTGCGACGGTTTAAGTGAAAGAAATCCCTAAACAGTTCAACTGTAGGTTTCTCTTGCAGATAAGCTTCACAGACGACTTGCAAGTGGCAGATGTTGGTCACAGAATTTGGACTGATGTCCTGAGGGTGAAGTTGAAAAGTAGCCAGCACATCTCGGAAGAATTTTGAACCGGGAGGGCTAAAACCTCGACCCAGATGGTCAGCAAACACGACTACCTCTCCGTCCTTGGGTTTAGGAGGATTTTCCGGGCCAGGGGCCCTCCAGTGGATGACATCTTTCTTGGCTAAAGCGCACGTTGCAACGCATTTGTTTAACTGATCTTCGGTGACTCGAGAAGGAACCCAGTTGCATTCATAGACTTGCTTGGCCATTGCAATGAGAAGCTGAAACATGATTATTGCCGGTTTAAGATTCACAGTGGACAACTATAAAGCGGTCTATGAATGTAAGCATATTGTTAAACCGCAGTTTGTTATTTGTAAACCGGAGTCTGACAATGGAGACAGTACAATGATGAATGCATTGGCGGTTCAACAGGGGACTAATGGTATCTACTGGGTCATCATTTTTCTATGAGGTTAAACCGCTTAATCTGGTATTGAATGTATATGTCTAAAGGTGCGTAAGTGAAGGAAAAACAAGTTTCGCAGCTTGGCATGATAATTTCAAATCTACCGTGTGTTGTAAAATCAAAATATATTCTAACCTAATTCCAAGTGCTCAAAGGGTTCAGTAAGGACAGATGAGTTTGATATAAAGCAGATCTCTTAACAAAGGAAAAAAGAGTTTAAACTACAAGGGCACTGGAAGAATCAGATCTAACTAGCCATCGGTATTACTGAAGAGGAACAAGGAAGAACAGCTTCAAGAACTTTGAAAAGCTATGAGGAACACCGAACCCTAATGGTGGATCTGGGGTAAGGAGAAAAGGAACTTACTAGTGCTGGGGAAGCAGCGGAGGATCGCCGCATTTCTCTGGTACGGTCAGGTTGATGCAGCAGTCATTGTTGAGGCGGAGGCGAAGGACGACGGTGGCGGTAGAGCTTGAAGGTCGATCGGCGAGAGGAAGAAGACGACGCAAAGAGGCACGAGGGGGAAAAGTGAAAGGGACCCCTCGGCCTTATTTATAAGGTGAATCGATAAAGGTAGGCGCGAGAATCGAGGAGCCCGAAAAATGGGATATGTGACAGCTCTGTTGCCTCGATTGTCGGAGGCCCATTAATGAAGGTGGGTTATGCGCAGTTTTACTAACAAATGATGTCATGGCGGTTTACCATGATACTGGAAGATGACGTCACGGCAGTTTACAAGATTATGTGAAGATTTTGAAGAAGAAATTTTTTAAGTATTGAGGATTGACATGAACCAGTTCAAATCAATCTGGGGCCAAATGTTGGGGATATTACTACCGGGCGTAAACCGGCCGGGAAAGGCCGGGTTAACCCCATAACGGTTCACTGTACCTGAAGCCAATGAAGACAAGGACAGTGATGCTTTATGAAGACCCAGGGCCCAAAGCCGGTTTAAGGCCTGTAGACATAGACCGACATTAATATGTAAACTTGTGTTGTAAGATAGAAAGAGCAGAGACCGAGCCGGACACGTTTTTGAGTCGGCCTCGAGATTCTGTAAACCGAGGGCATCAACCCGTGTATATAAGGGGACGACCCGGTGGCGGTTCAGGACAATGAACAACAACTCGAGACTCAGGCAAAGCGTATTCGCTCCCTGGTCATCGAAACCCAAGCAATCCCACAACAACTGGATCGTAGGCTTTTGCCTTCACCGCAAGGGGCCGAACCAGTATAAACTCTCTGTGTTCCTTGTCCACTTTAACCCCTTTAAGCTAACCCGTCGTGACGGCTCCACGACTAAGACCTTTCCCTAGGACATCTGCCGTGACAAAACCACGACAGGAAGCATTTAGTAACGCGGTTGATGTAGTCGAAGGTCTTCGTGATCCAACCGATCCAAGTACCGAACGCACGGCACCTCCACGATCTGCACACGTTCAGCTCGAGGACGTCCCTCGAACTCTTGAGCCATTTGAGGCCGAGGGAGAGTTCCATCAGCATGACGGCATGGTGACGGTGATGATGAAGCTACCGGCGCAGGGGCTTCGCCTAAGCACTACGACGATATGACCGAGGTGTGTAACTGTGGAGGGGGCACCATACACGGCTAAGACAAATCTTGGGGTGCCTTTGGGGTGCTCCCCTCCCCCGTATATAAAGGAGGGAGGGAGGAGGTGGCCGGCCTAGGAGGCGCGCCAAGCATAGGGAGTCCTACTAGGACTCCCAAGTCCTAGTAGGATTCCCTTTCCTATTCGGAGTAGGAGAGAAGGAAAGAGAGGAAGAGGGAGATGGAAAGGGAGGGGCTGCGCCCCCACCCCTTGTCCAATTCGGTTTGGGCAGGGGGGAGGCGCACGCCACCAATTGGCCCTTATCCCCTCTCTCCACTAAAGCCCAATAAGGCCCATTACTTCTCCACGTGAATTCCCGTAACTCCCCGGTACTCCAAAAAATACCTGAATCACTCGGAACCTTTCCGATGTCCGGATATAGCCTTCCAATATATCGATCTTTACGTCTCGACCATTTTAAGACTCATCGTCATGTTCGTGATCTCATCCGGGACTCCGAACAACCTTCGGTACATCAAATCACATAACTCATAATATAAATCGTCATCGAACGTTAAGCGTGCGGACCCTACGGGTTCGAGAACTATGTAGACATGACCGAGACACATCTCCGGCCAATAACCAATAGCGGAACCTAGATGCTCGTATTGGTTCCTACATATTCTACGAAGATCTTTATCGGTCAAACCGCATAACAACATACGTTGTTTCCATTGTCATCGGTATGTTACTTGCCCCAGATTCGATCGTCGGTATCATCATACCTAGTTCAATCTTCTTACCGGCAAATCTCTTTACTCGTTCCGTAATGCATCATCCCGCAACTAACTCATTAGTCACATTGCTTGCAAGGCTTATAGTGATGTGCATTACCGAGAGGGCGCAAAGATACCTCTCCGATACACGGAGTGACAAATCCTAATCTCGATCTATGCCAACCCAACGAAAACCTTCGGAGACACCTGTAGAGCATCTTTATAACCAGCCAATTACGTTGTGACGTTTGATAGCACACAACGTGTTCCTACGGTATTCGGGAGTTGCATAATCTCATAGTCAGAGGAACATGTATAAGTCATGAAGAAAGCAATAGCAATAAAACTCAACGATCATAATGCTAAGCTAACGGATGGGTCTTGTCCATCACATCATTCTCTAATGATGTAATCCCATTCATCAAATGAAAACACATGTCTATGGTCAGGAAACATAACCATCTTTGATTAATGAGCTAGTCAAGTAGAGGCATACTAGGCACACTCTATTTTGTCTATGTATTCACACATGTACTAAGTTTCCAGTTAATACAATTCTAGCATGAATAATAAACGTTTATCATGATATAAGGAGATATAAAAATCTTTATTATTGCCTCTAGGGCATATTTCCTTCATATCCGCCACCTCAGAACCTGTGGTTACATGGGCAAGAAGCCTGTGTGGGATAAGGAGGACATGAGACGCGAACTTCCGGGGATCCCAAACCCTTCGGCGGAGTTTACCGTCCCGCAAGAGCATGATTTCATCAGGGCCCGGTTCAAGTGGGACAAGGAGAAAAAGGAATGTTACATGGACGGGCCAACAAGGAAATTCATTAGAATACTAGTAATTAATACTTTACCATCATATAATAGCTTATGATCAAGTCGACTACGTTCTAGTCACATTTGTAAATGGTCCATGTTTGTTTTGCAGAGAGACCAACACAGGCGAGCAGCCGAAGAAAGCGACTAGTCAACGAAGTACAAGTGGGACACCCCTTTCAACTGAGGCATCAACATAATGCAGGGAGAACCGGAGGACCAGCGGCCGTAGTATGGTCACGTGCATGCCACCGGAGACGGCTCCACGTGGACATACTACTACGACGAGGACCATGAGGAAAGAAGGCGGAGAAGGAAGTTCAGCCAGGGTACAATCAATTAGAAGGTGGCGGCGACGGTCGACAAAAAACATCTAAGGACGGGGAAGTGACTAAGGCTGAGGTGGTCCAGGAGGCAGTCCAGGCAGCGATAGCTGCCTGTAGAATTCATTTTGCATATGCGATTTCTACCTTGATTCCGACTATTGTCGCCAGGACGAAGGAAAATCCAGACAAAACAGCCTCAGATTTTCTCCTTCCAAGCTTTGTCGAGAGCAACTCATTGAACATCGCACTAGCACTTGCTCTCGCAACCGGAGCTCCCGCACCCGCTAATAGCAGCCCGCCCTCCGTCTCTGGCATGCTCGGCGGGGCTTTCACATTGGCGGAGCTCGATGCCCTCACGGTAATTACGCGTCACACCCTCGTCAACATATCCATAATCTTCTGTTTCTATGCCTTTCGGATGTTTGAACACCGCAAACATGTCCCCACAGGCCGCGAAAATCTGTTCGCCCTACTATACAACATCAACGGCCAGTTGGTGGATGTGGGCAAGTGTACGACAACGAGCCCAAGGAGCACTTGTTCCATGGCCAGCCAATGCCCGAGGGCATCTTCAGGGCTTCTGTGGCTAGTGTGAAAGCCCCCAACAAGGATTTGGCTCCTCCGCTATGAACCGGGGGAGAGGATGAGGACCCCTACAAAGTTTTGCCAATGCACGAATTGGTCATTGCTATGGCCGAAGAATCTTCTTTGTGTGGAGGAGGTCGGGAGCACACCAAAGACAACAGTTATGATGCAAGGTATGACCACCATCCACCCATGCAATTACCACCATCTGTCATGTTGGTTGAGAGTGGACGATGAAAGGAAAGGGGTCCAACCATTGACGTTGCCCCATGGAAGAAGATAGAAATGAGGAGGACATAGATGAGGATGACCCTCTCCAGTACATCAATACCGGCTATGATGGCGCAAAACTGATGGGTCAACTACCATATTACTCGGCCTATGAGTGTGAAGATGAGTTGCATGATGCACCGGAGCCGGAACACCCTCGGGAGTGCAAGAATTCTTTGTTCATGTCTTTGCAGGACATGCCTCTAGATGGAGCCTCTACCCAGGGTGAACTACGTGAGGGTCATGATGTGCTTAGCTCGACAACACTAGTGGCGAGACTTGATGACCCACAAGTATAGGGGATCTATCGTAGTCCTTTCGATAAGTAATATTGTCGAACCCAACAAGGAGCAAAAGGAAATGACAAGCGGTTTTCAGTAAGGTATTCTCTGCAAGCACTGAAATTATCGGTAACAGATAGTTTTATGATAAGGTAATTCGTAAAGGGTAACAAGTAAAAAAAGTAAACAAGGTGCAGCAAGGTGGCCCAATCCTTTTTGTAGCAAAGGACAAGCCTGGACAAACTCTTATATAAAGGAAAATTCTCCCGAGGACACATGGGGATTATCGTCAAGCTAGTTTTCATCATGCTCATATGATTTGCGTTCGTTACTTTGATAATTCGATATGTGGGTGGACCAGTGCTTGGGTAATACCCTTCCTTGGAAAAGCATCCCACTTATGATTAACCCCTCTCACAAGCATCCGCAACTACGAAAGAAGAATTAAGGTAAACCTAACCATAGCATGAAACATGTGGATCCAAATCAGCCCCTTACGAAGCAACGCATAAACTAGGGTTTAAGCTTCTATCACTCTAGCAACCCATCATCTACTTATTACTTCCCAATGCCTTACCCTAGGCCCAAATAATGGTGAAGTGTCATGTAGTCGACGTTCATATAACACCACTAGAGGAAAGACAACATACATCTCATCAAAATATCGAACGAATACCAAATTCACATGACAACTTATAACAAGACTTCTCCCATGTCCTCAGGAACAAACGTAACTACTCACAAATCATATTCATGTTCATAATCAGAGGGGTATTAATATGCGTAAAGATCTAAACATATGATCTTCCACCGAATAAACCAACTAGCATCAACTACAAGGAGTAATCAACACTACTAGCAACCCACAGGTACCAATCTGAGGTTTTGAGACAAAGATCGGATACAAGAGATGAACTAGGGTTTGAGAGGAGATGGTGCTGGTGAAGATGTTGATGGATATTGACCCCCTCCCAATGAGACGATTGATGGTGGTGACGATGGTGACGATTTCTGTGACAGCCTGGATTTTGCCTTTTCTCATTTTACCGGACTTGCCTTCTCTCTCTTTCCGGACTTGGTTTTCATCGTGGTTTTTGCCCTGATTTGATTTGGATTTTGGGATCAATTCAAATGGACTTGTCACTTGGGTATATCCTTGTCTTTCACCCAAGTGACCTATCTACCTTATTCCTCCCACAAATTCCCAAAATAATAAAATGAATATATTTCCTAAAAGGAAAATATTCATTTTTCTCTCTTAAGCTCATTTCAGAACTTTGTGCTCCAAAGCAACCTAAATTTTTCTTGCTTAGAAAAATCTGAGATAATTCCTAAATATTCTTAGGACCATGGCACATCTTTCCATGCAAAAATATTGCATCACTTTTTGTAATATTTTTGCTGTAGAAAACCTTTTCACTTCTGGACCAGAAATGCACTTTGCACAGCAAGTGCATTTTTCCTTGAGCTTTTGTCCTTGAGATTTCTTGAGCTTAAAGACCTTCCGAAGAAACCCTAAACCCCATGAGAATAGCCCTAATGGCCTTCTAGAAGGTGGCCAAACTTGGCGACTAAGTTTCTGACCAGAAACTTGCCAGCTTGGTAGAGTCGCGTCTGGTCGGCCTGGGTATGATCCATCACCTCTCCTAGACGTAGCACTGCACGATCGAGCTTGTAGACAAGGTTTGGCCGCTCCTGGCCGTCGTTTTGGCCATGCCAGCTTGGTGACCACGCGAGGACACGGCGTCTGGTAGCGTCTCGACGCGCTCTGGCCAGTGCTTTGCATTCTGTTTCGCGCATGTGCATGCAAGCGCTTGCCTCCTACTGCCGCAACATGCCACAACCCTCGACCCATCACCCATGACCCTTGCCTGGCGCTCGCGGACGCCGGAGCCGCCGCAGCACGCCCGGTCATGTCGCGGCCAAAATGGCACAATGCGCGCATGTGCTTGTCCCCATCTCAAACCGCCTCCTGTGCTCGTCTGCGAGTGTGGGCAAGCGCCGGCGTTGATGCTGCACCCTGTCCCCTCGCGTTGGAGCCTCTCATCGACGTCATACGGTGACACATCCCCCCTGCTCCAGCTATATAAAGCCACCCTGCCTCCCTTGCTAGCCACGCACCACTCCACACCACCTCCACAGACACGTAGACAAGCAGAAGCCCGGTCGGGCAGGCCTCTGGCCGTCACCCTGACCCGTGGACTCCGGCGATCCCCGCAGGCCAGCTGCTGCTCTCCAGGGCCTCTCGAGTTCAAGCAGCTGCTTGGGCAGGGCCTTGGTGGTCTGTTGGAGCTGCCTGGACCCTGCCAAGCCCTCGGAGCTGCCTCTAGCCACCGTCTCCCACCTCTCCGGTGAACCCCGTCCGCCACCGAAGCTTGCGAGCTCGACTGCGACCAGCTCCGTCCACCTTTCGCCAAGCCACGGGTACGGGCAGGTGAGCCGCGAGCCCCGCATCCGATCTATCCCTCTAGCCTAGCCCCAAACCCCCTCGTTTCTGGCATGAGCTCCGGCGAAGCACCGCCCCCCCTCTGATCTCGATCCCCTTCCCTCTCTCCTGACTGGTGGGGCCTAGTGTCAGCCTCACCACTCGCGCTCGAAGCGGTACGAGTGGAGGCGCACTTCCACTTCACGCCTTCGACCTCACCCCCCCCCCCCCCCGAGGATTTTCTATTTATTCAAATTTAATTCAGAAATTTGACTAAACTTTGACCACCATTTCTAAACCATAAGTCCAAATGAATTGATTCTTTTTGCATTGTCTTTGTTACAGAAAGCTCTAACAGCACACCAGAAGGTGGATTTTTCCTTGCTGTCTAGAATTTCTAGTGATTTTCAGAATGTGTTTTGACATTTATTTTTGTGGTTTTAAAATATTTTCAGAAGGAGGATCTTGCCTTGAAGCTAACCAGGAGGAGTGTGACCCTCCTCTGCACTAAGGCAAGCCACAGCATCATTTGTATGGTGTTATTTCAATATCCATGATTTTCTACTTGAATATGAGTCTTTATTTGCATTTAAAATTTGATAAATTAATATGGTTAATTGCTAGTTGTTTTATGATGCTTGATATGCTTGTTTTAGCTTCTGGTTGAGTTCATAGAATTGTTAGGCTAAGTAGAGTAAGATTTTGCACTAGATATTTTGTTATGGAAAGTTATGGTAGCTATGTTTGCTAGTAATAGTTTTCAACTAAATGATGAACTAATAAAAATGTTGTTTGTAGATAAAAATGAGTTATAACCAGAGAAGTTTCTGATCTTAGTATTGCAAGATAGTTATGTTGCTTGTTTTGATCCATGCTTAAGAGTTAACTCCTCTGCGTGACGAGTAGTTGCATGATTTCCGGTATGATGCCATGTTAGTAATAAAAAGTTTTTCTAAAAGTTAATACTTGATTAAGTTCAACATGAATATGATGTTGATCACATCAAGGTTCGACTGAATCGGGTTTTTAATTCAGTGCGACCACATTTACCTAATGGGAAGGTCTTGATTCGGTCCTTTGTCGTGGCTCTCGCCGGTGCCTCCTGCGAGGGAAGGTTGTGGGTGTGCATGCCCTGGCCCGGTAGGCAGACATAACCTTGTGTGCTCGTTTTGTTTTTATGGTACCTTGTCCCTGTTTGGGACCGTTTTGCCACGACGGTGGCCGTTGGTGTCTTTGGTAGACACGGGGCCACCCAAGACCTAGCCCTGAGAGGGAGATGCTCGGAGCGGCCGGGGAGAGTGCATGGCAAAGGGAGGGTTTCGTCGGAATAGTTTGGTCCACTGGAATGGGAGTACGAGGCCAGGTATTCCGTAGTGTGGGTAAAGTGCGCTACCTCTGAAGAGTGTATTTAATCTATCGATAGTCGCTCCCTCGGTTATGGGCAAGACTCGGGAGTAAGTCACACCATGGATCAACTTTTATAGTTAATCTTGCAAACTAGTAATTGTTGTGATGCATTGTTTCGTGGCAAACCTTGAACACTCGAGGTGTTCGTGAGTGATTGGTTTCAGGTGTGACCCCGGTGTGGTCACCGTTTGGTTACGAGGTAACCGTCTGGTATGCGAGTTCGTGTGACTCGGTGCGCTGTTTGGTTGCTATGCATAGCTTTGCATTTGTAGTAATTTCTTGCATCAATTTAACTTGATTAATTATCATGATATTGTATGTCATCGTGCTTATGTTTGTTGTGAGCTTGCAAGTACATTCAATGTACTGACCTGGCGTGTCATGCCAGCTTTCAGGCAAGTTCATTCGCATCGGAGCGCATCTCGTGTCTAGGCCGTGTCCACGTCGGTGTCCTTGTGCCATGGAGTTCCGCTACGTCGTTCTTCCGCTGCCACGTAGTTTCGTGTGATCGAGGCCCCAGCCATGTTCATTAAATAATGTACATACTCTCCAGCAGCACCGTGTGTGCTGCTTGGCCTCGAATCTCGATGTAATATCAGACCTTTGTACCACGCTAGTATCAATAAAGCGGTTATTTTTGTACCATGTTGTTTTGTATTGCCAGAAGACTCGATCTCTGGGCTGGCAATGCAGGGTAAACCGGTTGCTCTGAGCCAGGGTGCCACAACGCTTGGTATCAGATCCGCGATGATTGTAGGACATGCTAGACCGGAAGTGCGTTAGTAAAACGGTAGATAGTTTCGTTTGAGTGCCGGTAGACATAGGAATTGGTTGTTGCATTGCATGCATGACTTATTGTTGTTATTACTAACCGTATGGTTTGTGAGTGTAGATGGCACCAGTACCGATCTTGTACCATCCTGAGCCAGCTCTGTGCACATCGCCGCACCTACTTCAGAACGTGTGGCGACGACTCTATCCAGAGGGTGTTGATCCATAGTATCGGGTGTATCGCGAGCATCTGGCCGGTGCATTGTATGAGTATTATGCTGAGGTCACTCTACACCACAGTTCCCCATCCGGCGCTTACACTCGTTCGTCTAAGGGTGGTCTTGCTTCTACGCCATCTCAGGTGGTTCAGTTTGCTGCTATCGAGGCTCTTGTAGACTTGCGCTACAATGAGGTTCGCATGCACACCCACCCTGGACTTTTCTTCTACCCATCTCTGCACGAGAATGGGCGTATCCGCTTTTCTTTGATTAATCCGGCGTGAGATCGTCCCACTAGCCACCTTGCACGCTACATCACCGCTAGTTATCTCCTTAACTACGAGTTAGCTCGGGAGATCTCACGTGCTCGCGCCGCTCTCGCTGTTGCTCGTATAAGGAACCCTCTTCCCGCTGTCATCTACACTTCTGCTCCTCCCACCTCCGTACCTACGACGACCTCGCAGGGTACCGTTAACCCTTTGACGGTGAACCCTCACAGCGCTCCTGCTGCATGGTCATCTCTTGTCGCTACTCCTGCCGCTCCTATGCTTAGATCCCATCCCTCGCCTACCCCTGAGGGAGAGCCCTCAAGGCAGCGCCAACGCACCTCTCTTCCCCCGGAGGTCTCTACTATCAGTTCAGGATCTGGGTCCGGCTCAGGAGACGAGCCTGCAGCAGCACCATCCGAGCAGTAAATCGTTAGAGTATCGTGGTAGTCATGAGCATGATGTATGGCTATAATCGCACTTGTCATGATGCGTAGTTTCATGTACGAGGGTAGTAGATCCATTGCGATGTTTATTTTCATGTTGGGACTATGTATAATTATGTTGGACTCTTTTTTGACTAGGTTTTATTCGCTGCTTTCTTCTGGGATTTGTCATTGGTTTTTCCCCCATTTTGGAATTTTCTCATCATGGTTTCTATGTATTGGGAAAACGAAAAATAGGATGCCGCGTGGAGGCAGCAGCAGTCAAGCTGGTGAGGATGTCCCTGTCCGTCGTTCCACAAGACAGGCAGGATATTCCCCTGAACCATACCAGCCACCTCCGCCTCCACCGCCACAACCGCCTTCCACCGAGCAAATCCTGCGAATGTTTGAAGAAAGAAGGAGCAATGATCTGTTGTAAATACTGAAAAGTGTACAAGTTATGGTTGGGCAGAATGGAAACCGAATGGCCATCATTCCAATCTATCAGATTTTCAGCGAACCAAGCCTCCCAGTTTCAGCCATGCTACTGATCCTTTGGACGACGACGAATGGCTAAGGAATATTGAAAGAAAACTGGAAATTGCTCGCACAGACGATGGAGACAAGGTTCCCTTTGCAACACATTATCTCGAAGGAGCTGCCGCTATATGGTGGGATAATGCGAAAGCAATATGGCCTGCCGACGAGGAAATTACTTGGACAAAATTCAAGGATCATTTCCGCAAATATCATATTCCCACCGGAGTCATGAAGATCAAGCAACGCGAATTTCTCTCTCGCACTCAAGGCAGCATGACCGTCGCCGAGTATCTGAATAAATTCAACCATCTGGCCCGCTATTCTCTCCATGATGTGGCCATAGAAGAGCAGAAGATCGACCGATTCCTTGGAGGCCTACATCAACATCTCCGGTGCACTCTCAGTATGTTTGATTTCCCGGACTTCCTGACTCTGGTGAACAAGGCCCTCATCGCCGAGAGGGAACACAAGCTCCTGCACGACAACAAGCCAGCTGCTAATGACCACAAGCGCAAATTAGAGCCCAAGAAGGATATGCAACCAGTGCAAAAGGCTCGTACATGGCAACAGACTCAGGTGGAGTACAAACCCAATTGGCAGCAGAACGTCAACAAGACTACTACACAAGTCAAGAATGTCGTGACCGGCCCGGTGCGCGACGATTGACTGCGCAACAATTCGTGCTTCAGCTGTGGTCAAACCAGACACTACGCCCGACAGTGTCCCAAGAACACCAAACACGTCGCTCCATTTCAGCCGCAAGTCAAGTACTTGGAGCAGTATTCTGCCCCCGATATAATCCAAGGGCAAGTTCATCACATCTCCGCAGACGAAGCCCAAGAGGACCTGGAAGTCATCATTGGTATGTTTCTCGTTAACAACACACCCACCGTAATTTTATTTCACTCTGGGGCTTCCCACTCTTTTATTTCGCAGAGTTTTGCTTCCCAAAACATTTTTTCTTGCTCGATTTTGGGAAAACACATGCTGGTACAACCCCCGGGATCCCTCCTCAGAGGCAATCTCGTCTGCCAAAATCTGGAGATTGACATCAAGGGCATCAAGTTTCGAACATCGTCGATATTCATCGATTCCAACAAATTGGAAGTCATTCTGGGCATGAATTGGTTAACCCAGTACCAAGTCTGCATCAGCTGTGCGACCAGAGAAGTTACCGCGAAAAATATGGAAGGTTGCACTACCAGTTTTTATGCCCGCAAGCGCATCCCCATGAAGAATATGGTTTTCGCAGCCGTGACAGAAGAGGTGGAATTAATCCCAGCGGTCAGTGAGTATCCAGATGTATTTCCTGAAGAATTGCCCGGCATGCCACCAGACCGGGAATTGGAGTTCGCTATTAACCTAGTGCCTGGAACCACCCCGATACATAAGAAATATTATCGGATGCCCCCCTCAGAATTGGTGGAATTGAAGAAACAACTGGATGAGATGCTGCAAAAAGGATACATTCGTCCAAGCTATTCCCCATGGGGATCACCAGCAATCTTCGTGGACAAAAAGGATGGCAGTCTACGAATGTGTGTAGACTACCGACAGCTGAATGACGTCACCATTAAAAACAAGTATCCACTGCCGAGCATTGACGATCTGTTTGATCAACTCAGTGGGGCCAAAGTATTCTCAAATATTGACTTGAGGACGGGATATCATCAACTCAAGATTAAGAAGGAAGATATTCCTAAGACCGTGTTCACCACTCGGTACGGTCTTTACGAATACACTGTTATGTCCTTCGGCCTCACCAACGCTCCTGCATTCTTTATGCATATGATGAACAAGGTGTTTATGGACTTATTGGACAAGTTTGTGGTGGTGTTCATTGATGACATCCTCATTTACTCCAAAAGCAAGGACGAACATAAGGAACATCTTCGTGTAGTTCTGCAACGGCTTCGCGATCATCAACTGTATGCCAAATTCAGCAAATGTGAGTTTTGGCTCCAGCAAGTGGGATTCCTCGGACATATCCTCTCGGCAGAAGGAATCTCGGTGGACCCAAGCAATGTAAAAGATGTACTTGATTGATCCGCACCCACCATCGTCTCAGAAATCCAGATTTTCCTTGGACTGGCCGGATATTATCGTTGTTTTATCAAAGGATTTTCCAAGATCGCCAAGCCAATTACTGAGCTCCTCAAGAAGGACAAGAAGTTCGTATGGACTGAAGAATGCGAACGGAGCTTCAATGAGTTAAAAATCAGACTGACATCGGCACCCGTATTAACTCTTCCAGATATCTACCGCAGTTTCGAAGTTTACTGCGACGCCTCCAGCAAAGGACTGGGGTGTGTACTCATGCAAGATGGCAAAGTGGTGGCCTATGCATCTCGCCAACTGCGACAACATGAAGGAAACTATCCTACTCATGATTTGGAATTGGCCGCAGTGGTGCATGCTTTGAAAATCTGGAGACATTATCTTATTGGAAAGAAGTGCCAGATATTCACCGACCATAAAAGTCTCAAGTATATATTCACTCAGCCCGACTTGAACCTTCGATAGTGAAGATGGCTCGAGTTGGTTAAGGACTATGACCTCGGAATAAAGTATCACCCGGGCCAAAGCTAATGTGGTGGCTGACGCCCTTAGCCGCAAACCAGCAAACCTCAATGCCCTAATGGATTCCTTTCCTCCAGAGCTCTATGAAGAAATCATGCAGCTAAATCTGGTAATCACCGACGCCTGTCTTACTAATATATTGGAAGTTGCTCCTACTCTCGAAGAAGAAATCCACAGAGCTCAAGCGGATGATAAGGTGTTACGGATATATGTTCAGAGGTTGCACCAAGGGCAAGCACCGGATTTCACTATGGATGAGCAAGGTTCGCTAAGGTTCCGAGGAAGACTTTGCGTACCCAACCAAGACAGTCTGAAGAAGAAAATATTGGCGGAAGCACATGAAGCACCATACTCAATTCATCCCGGTGGTACCAAGATGTATGAGGATCTTCGTCAGATATTTTGGTGGGATGGAATGAACTAAGACATCGCGTATTTTGTGGCCTGCTGCGATGTCTGCAATAAGGTAAAGGCGGAACACCAAAAACCCGCCGGACTCCTCCAGCCTCTGCTGGTATCCCAATGGAAATGGGACGATATTTGCATGGATTTCATCACCGGATTACCAAGGTCTCATCGAGGAAACGACGCGATATGGGTCATAGTGGACACTCTAACCAAGGTGGCACACTTCCTACCCATCTGGACCACATACCGTGCAAATCAACTTGCACAGTTGTATGTATCAAGAATCGTCAGTCTGCATGGAGTAGCCAAGACTATCACCTCCGACAGGGGATCTCTATTCGCATCCGCATTTTGGTCCCGACTTCATAAAGCCTTGGGGCCCGCTCTGAAGTACAGCACGGCTTACCATCCTCAGACAGATGGACAGACTGAGCGAGTAAATCAAATACTCGAAGATATGCTCCGGGCATGTACATTGGCCCAAGGAACCAAGTGGGAAGACTGTCTGCCCTACGCCGAGTTTTCCTACAACAACAGTTTCCAGACCAGCTTAAAGATGTCACCCTATGAAGCCCTGTATGGCTGGAAATGCCGCACCCCATTAAATTGGTCTCAAACCGGAGATATCCGTATTTTCGGGACTGATTTAATGCTCGAAGCAGAAAAGCAAGTCAAGGAAATCCGAGACAGAATGCAACTGGCCAAATCCCAACAGAAGAGCTACTATGATGCCAAACATCGTCAGATCAGCTTCGAACCCGGAGAACACGTATATCTCCGAGTCACCCCTATGAAAGGAGTCAAGAGGTTTCATACCCGAGGAGAATTGGCACCCAGATATATCAGTCCATTCCCCGTCATGGCCAGAGTTAGAACAGTTGCCTAGCAGTTGGAATTGCCACCAGAATTGTTAGAAGTACACAACGTGTTTCACATCTCACAGCTAAGAAGATGCATCTCGCCACCGGAGAAAAGGACTGATATGTCAGAGATAGAATTGGCTAAGGATTTGACTTATGAGGAAAAGCCAATCAAAATATTGGATCAGACAGAAAGGGTCACTCGCAGCAAAGAGATAAGATTTTACGAGGTTCAGTGGGAGCATCACACCGAAGAAGAAGCAACCTGGGAAAGAGAGGAATTTTTAAGGACTGCATACCCAGAATGGTTTTCCCAAGCAACCGAATCTCGAGGATGATATTCATCCTAAGTGGGGGAGGTTTGTGATAGCCTAGATTTTGCCTTCTCTCTTTTTACCGGACTTGCCTTCTCTATCTTTTCGGACTTGGTTTTCATCGTGGTTTTTGCCCTGATTTGATTTGGATTTTTGGATCAATTCAAATGGACTTGTCACTTGGGCATATCCTTGGATTTCACCCAAGTGACCTATCTACCTTATTCCTCCCACAAATTCCCAAAATAATAAAATGAATATTTTTCCTAAAAGGAAAATATTCATTTTTCTCTCTCAAGCTCATTTCAGAACTTTGTGCTCCAAAGCAACCTCATTTTTTCTTGCTTAGAAAAATCTGAGATAATTCCTAAATATTCTTAGGACCATGGCACATCTTCCCAAGCAAAAATATTGCATCACTTTTTGTAATATTTTTGCTTTAGAAAATCTTTTCAGTTCTGGACCAGAAATGCACTTTGTACAGCAAGTGCATTTTTCCTTGAGCTTTTGGCCTTGAGATTTCTTGAGCTTAAAGACCTTCCTAAGAAACCCTAAACCCCAGGAGATTAGCCCTAATTGCCTTCTAGAAGGTGGCCAAACTTGGCGACCAAGTTTCTGACCAGAAACTTGCCAGCTTGGTAGAGTCGCGTCTGGTCGGCCTGGGTATGATCCATCACCTCTCCTAGACGTAGCACTGCACGGTCGAGCTCGTAGACAAGGTTTGGCCGCTCCTAGCCGTCGTTTTGGCCATGACATCTTGGTGACCGCGCGAGGACACGACGCCTGGCAGCGTCTCGACGCGCTCTGGTCGGCGCTTTGTGTTCTGTTTCGCGCGTGTGCATGCAAGCGCTCGCCTCCGACTGCCGCAACGTGGCACAACCCTCGACCCATCACCCATGACCCCTCCCTAGCGCTCGGCGACGCCGGAGCCGCCGCAGCAAGCCCGGTCAAGTCGCGGCCAAAACGGCACAGTGCGCGCGTGTGCTTGTCCCCATCTCAAACCGCCTCATGTGCTCGTCCGCGAGCGTGGGCAAGCGCCGGCATTGACGCTGCACCCTGTCCCCTCGCGTTGGAGCCTCTCGTCGACGTTCGCCGCATATCCAGAGTGCTCCGGCGGCGACACGTCCCCCTCCTCAGCTCCGGCTATATAAAGCCACCCCGCCTCCCTTGCTAGCCACGCACCACTCCACAACACCTCCACGAACACGTAGACGAGAAGAAGCCCGGTCGGGCAGGCCTCTGGCCGTCGCCCCGACCCGAGGACTCCGGCGATCCCTGCAGGACAGCTGCCGCTCTCCAGGGCCTCTCGAGCTCAAGCAGCTGCTTGGGCAGGGCCTTGGTGGTCTACTGGAGCTGCCTGGACCCCGCCAAGCCCTCGGAGCTGCCTCTAGCCACCGTCTTCCACCTCTCCGGTGAACCCCGTCCGCCACCGAAGCTTGCGAGCTCGACTGCGACCAGCTCCGTCCACCTTTCGCCAAGCCACGGGTACGAGCAGGTGAGCCGCGAGCCCCGCATCCGATCTATCCCTCTAGCCTAGCCCCAAACCCCCTCGTCGCTGACATGAGCTCCGGCGAAGCACCGCCCCCCCCCCCCCTCTGATCTTGATCCCCTTCCCTCTCTCCTGACTGGTGGGGCCCAGTGTCGGCCTCACCACTCGCGCCCGAAGCGGTATGAGTGGAGGCGCACTCCCACTTTACGCCTTCAACGTCGCCCCCCACCCCAGGATTTTCTATTTATTCAAATTTAATTCAAAAATTTGACTAAACTTTGACCAGCCACCATTTCTAAACCATAAGTCCAAATGAATTGATTCTTTTCGCATTGTCTTTGTTACAGAAAGCTCTAGCAGCACACCAAAAGGTGGATTTTTCCTTGCTGTCTAGAATTTCTGGTGATTTTCAGAATGTGTTTTAACATTTATTTTTGTGGTTTTAAAATATTTTCAGAAGGAGGATCTTGCCTTGAAGCTAACCAGGAGGAGTGTGACCCTCCTCTGCACTAAGGCAAGCCACAGCATCATTTGGATGGTGTTATTTCAATATCTATGATTTTCTACTTGAATATGAGTCTTTATTTGCATTTAAAATTTTATAAATTAATATGGTTAATTGTTAGTTGTGTTTATGATGCTTGATATGCTTGTTTTAGCTTCTGGTTGAGTTCATAGAATTGTTTGGCTAAGTAGAGTAAGATTTTGTAATAGATATTTTGTTATGGAAAGTTATGGTAGCTATTTTTGCTAGTAATAGTTTTCAACTAAGTGATGAACTAATAAAAATGTTGTTTGTAGATAAAAATGAGTTATAACCAGAGAAGTTTCTGATCTTAGTATTGCAAGATAGTTATGTTGCTTGTTTTGATCCATGCTTAAGAGTTGCTTGCTCTGTGTGATAAGTAGTTGCATGATTTCCGGTATGATGCCATGTTAGTAATAAAAAGTTTTTCTGAAAGTTAATACTTGATTAAGTTCAACCTGAATATGATGTTGATCACATCATGGTGCCATTGAATCGGGTTTTTAATTCAGTGCGACCACATTTACCTAATGGGAACGTCTTGACTCGGTCATTTGGCGTGGCTCTCACCGGTGCCTCCCGCAAGGGAAGGTTATGGGCATGCATACCCTGGCCAAGTAGGCAGACATAACCTTGTGTGCTCGTTTTGCTTTTATGGTACCTTGTCCCCGTTTGGGACTGTTTTGCCACGACGATGGCCGTTGGTGTCTTTGGTAGACACGGGGCCACCCAAGACCTAGCCCTAAGAGAGAGATGCTCGAAGTGACCGGGGAGAGTGCATGGCAAAGGGAGGGTTTCGTCGGAATAATTTGGTCCACCCGAATGGGAGTATGAGGACAGGTATTCCGTAGAGTTTATTTAATCTTACGATAGTCGCACCCTCGGTTATGGGCAAGACTCGGGACTAAGTCACACCATGGATCAACTTTTATAATTAATCTTGCAAACTACTAATTATTGTGATGCATTGTTTCGTGGTGAACCTTGAACACTCGAGGTGTTCATGAGTGATTGGTTTCAGGTGTGACCCCGGTGTGATCACCGTTTGGTTACGAGGTAACCGTCTGGTAAGCGAGTCCGTGTGACTCGGTGCGATGTTTGGTTGTTTTGCATAGCTTTGCGTTTGTAGTAATTTCTTGCATTAATTTAACTTGATTAATTATCATGATATTGTCTATCATCGTGCTTATGTTTGTTGTGAGCTTGCAAGTACATTCAATGTACTGACCTGGCGTGTCATGCCAGCTTTCAGGCAAGTTGATTCGCATCCGAGCGCATCTCGTGCCTAGGCCGTGTCCACGCCGGTGTCCCTGTGCCATGGAGTTCCGCTACGTCATTCTTCC
Source organism: Aegilops longissima (assembly GCA_021605205.1). Classification (NCBI taxonomy): domain Eukaryota; kingdom Viridiplantae; phylum Streptophyta; class Magnoliopsida; order Poales; family Poaceae; genus Aegilops; species Aegilops longissima. Next base: position 327,911,031 of record CM038679.1, on the reverse strand, counting down.
GCTGCCACGTAGTTTCGTGTGATCGAGGCCCCAACCATGTTCATTAAATAATGTACATACTGTCCAGGAGCACCGTGTGTGTCGCTTGGCCTCAAATCTCGATGTAATATCCCACCTTTGTACCACGCTAGTATCAATAAAGTGGTTATTTCTGGGCTGGCAATGCAGGGTAAACCGGTTGCTCTGAGCCGGGGTGCCACAATTTCCCCCTTCCGGAGGGATGTTACCCCGGCAGAACAGCTCCGCCGGAGCCCTAGATTGGTTCTGCCCAGGTTCCGCCTCGAGATGGCGGCGCTTCGTCCCGAAAGCTTCCTTCTGATTTTTTTAGGGAGAAAGACACCTTATACCAGAAGATGGCATCGGCGGGCTTCCAGGTGGCCCACGAGGCAGGGGCGCGCCCTCCACCATCGTGGACAGGGAGTGCCCCCCTCTGGTGCTTTCTTCGCCCAATATTTTTAATATATTCCAAAACTGACTTTCTGGAGTTTCAGGACTTGTGGAGTTGTGCAGAATAGGTCTGTAATATTTGCTCCCTTTCCAGCCCAGAATTCCAGCTGCCGGCATTCTCCCTCTTCATCTAAACCTTGTAAAATAAGAGAGAAAAGGCATAAGTATTCTGACATAATGTGTAATAACATCCCACAATGCAATAAGTATCGACATAAAAGCATGATGCAAAATGGACGTATCAACTCCCCAAGCTTAGACCTCGCTTTTCCTCAAGCGGAAGCCGATATCGAAAAATATGTCCACATGTTTAGAGATAGAGGTATCGATAAAATAAAATACGGGCATGAGGGCATCATGATCATTCTTAAAATAGCTACATATATATGTTGTCATATGATTTCTTATGCTAAAGTAACAATCTATTCACAATGTGAAGTATGAATCAGAAACTTCATTGAAAACTAACAAACTATAATCTCAGTCATTGAAGCAATTGCAATTTATCATAACATCGGAAAGAGTCAATATAATAGCTTTTCAGTAAGTCCATATACTCAACTATCGTTTAGTCTTTCACAATTGCTAACACTCATGCAATATTTATGGGTATGAAGTTTTAATCGGACACAGAGAAAGATAGGGGCTTATAGTTTTGCCTCCCAACCTTTTCCCTCAAGGGTAACATTAACAATAATGCTTTATGAAAACCCACATCCAATTGGATGATCCATGACAATATAATTTATTTCGGATATGAGAAAACATAACCCATTATGTTGTCTTCCTTGTCCAACATCAACTTTTTAGCATGTCATATTTTAATGAGTGCTCACAATCATAAAAGATGTCCAAGATAGTATATTTATATGTGAGAACCTATCTTTATTTATTATTTCCTATTAATTGCATCGATGACCAAAACTATGCTTGTCAACTCTCAACAACTTTTATTCATCATACTCTTTATACACTACTAGGAAAAGGCCTGTTAGTGGCGCACCTGTTTTGGCCATTAATGGCGCACTATAGGTGCGCCACTATCATCACGCCACTAGTAACAAGTACTAATGGCGCACCCCTGGTGCGCCATTAGTATACTAGACAATAGTGACGCACCAGGCAGTGCGCCATTACTATGTCCAACGGTGTGCCATTATTATGCCTCCTAGGGGGCCATACTTACCTTCACGTATGCCCACTAGTGCGCCATTAGTATGCCCCATAATGCGTCGCTAGTATTTAGCCCTGGTGCGCCACTAATGCTCAAGAAGGTGCGCCACCACTATGAATATTAGGATTTTTTTTGCTTTTCTGATATTTGCACAGGTTACAAAATACATTACAGCACAGAATATAAATAGCACAACATATAAACAGCAGATTTATCGAATACAATAGAAGATTAGTCTCCGAATACAATTCATCATATTAGTCTCCGAATTCAAAATACCATCAAATTTGTTATTTGAAAATATTTATGAATATGAAAAATATCATCAAATTTGTTATTTGAAAATATTTTTTTATTCTTAGTTGTATCTAATAATTTTTTAGAAAACATTTATGAATATGAAAAAATATCATCAAATTTGAAAAAATATTCATGAATTCAAAAAGTGCCCATGAAATTTAAAAATATTCATGAATTCAAAAAATATTAACAAATTCAATACTTTTTGTGAGTTAGAAATTCAATACCAGAATAAATTTCTAAATAAGAATTGGTATACCAATGGTGCACCTCCTAGGGGTGCGCCATAAGTACCTTCATAGCAATGGCGCACCTTCTCCTGGTGCGCCATTAGTAACTTTTTTTTTGGATTTTTAGTTGCATCTAATATTTTTTAGAAAATGACGATCAAATTTGAAAACATTTATGAATGTCAAAAAATATCATCAAATTTTTATTTGAAAATATTTATGAATATGAAAAATATCATCAAATTTGTTATTTGAAAATATTTTTTTGGATTTTTAGTTGCATCTAATAATTTTTAGAGAACATTTATGAATATGAAAAATATCATCAAATTTGAAAAATAATCATGAATTAAAAGTGCCCATGAAATTTAAAAATATTCATGAGTTCAAAAATATTAACAAATTCAATACTTTTTGTGAGTTAGAAATTCAATACTAGAATAAACATAAATAAAAATTGGTATACCAGAATAAACATAAATACCAAAATAAACATAAATAAATATTCTTGAGGACTAGAACAGAAGAAATGTCATTTCCATATGTCGAAATACAATCGAGAAATGAAGAATACAATTTAAATACAATCGATCTTAGCTAGCTATCTTTTCACAATCTTCTTGCCCTTCTTTTTCGCAAATGGAGTTCTTCTCTTGAACGGACGTCCTTTAGGTAGGGTGGTCCTGCTTCTTCTTGTGGTGTATGGTACTTCATCGTCGTCGTCATGTTCCATCTTGGTCGCCGACTTGTCAAGTCTTGCTCATTGGCGACTCCATCCATTCCGATGATCTTCCTTTGCCTCTCCTCACGACAACACGACCGGGCTTTGACGGGTCGGTAATGAAGAAGCATTGGTCCACTTGGGAAGCCGTACCCATGGCTCATTTTTCGCAGATGACGTTTGCGCCATGGGTCTTGGATTTGGCCGGGTATAACCATAGTCGTGAAATACCGGTCTTCTTTTAGGACGCTCTTGGCCCATCTGACACGGAACATCGGGACCTTCTCTCCAGCGTAGCTCAGCTCCCAGATCTCCTCGATCCTTCCATAGTATCTGTCCTTGTCGTTACCGGTGTAGGATTCCATCGTTACCCCGGAGTTCTGATAACCATCGCTCTTCATGTCCTTGTCCTCGGTGTAGAATGTGTAGTCGCTGATATCGTACACCTCATAGGTCATCAGGTTGTGCTCGGCGCCCTGTGACAAGGCGAATATGAGTTTTTCTTCCGCAGAAGAATCCTCATGTAAAAGGTACAACAGAAGCTTCTCCTTGAACCAACGCGTGAACCATGAGTTGTGCTCTTTGATTATATCTCCGTCCGTCCTCTGTTGGCCTCGGTCATTATACGTCTTCTCAATAAAGGTTTTGTGCTCTACCACCCAAGGATCGACCACGTCTATGTGTTGTAGCGCGACTAGGTTTGCTCTTTCAAAGTCGGCGAGTCGACCCTTGAAGTCGACATGCATTTCGCGGCGACCATCGCGGTGACCCCATCCAGCGAGCCTGCCGAGGTGACTGTTGATGGGCAGACCAACGGGGTTCTTGATGCCTAGATAATTCGTGCAGTAGGAGATGCACTCTTCGGTCAGAAAGCCCCTGGCTATGCTTCCCTCTGGACGTGACATGTTGCAAACGTATCCTCTGATGACACCATTCATCCTTTCAAATGGCGTCATGCTGTGCAGGAACGTCTGCCCGAGTTGGATGATATCCTCCACGATATGGACCAGCAGATGCACCATAACGTCGAAGAATGCGGGCGGGAAGTACATCTCAAGCTCGCATAGTATCACCACGATCTCTTCCTGTAGCCTTCTGAGTTGCCTCACGCCAACCGACTTCCGATAGATGACGTAGAAAAAGTTGCATAGGCCAAATAGCATTTCACGGACATGCGCGTCCATGATCCCACAGATTGCAACTGGAAGTATCTTCATCATCAGCACGTGACAGTCGTGAGACTTCATCCCGCTGAACTTCTGCTTCGCTGAGTCTAGGTATCTGCTTATCTTCCCCGCGTAACCGTAAGGAAGTTTTACTCCTACGAGGTAGGTGAAAAACTGCTCGATCTCCTCCTGACTTAGAGTGAAGCACGCGGGAGGGTAGTCATTTCTTATCTTCTTGGCCTTTTTGCCTTTGCGACGACTTTTCGTGTCCTTCGCCTCATCATAATCATCATCATTAGCGTGAAGCTCCCCCCTGATGCCCATTGATTTCAAGTTTGCCCTTGCTTTCGGCCCATCTTTGGTCCTCTCTGGCATGTTGACCAGGGTACCAAGCAGACTCTCGCACACGTTCTTCGTGATATGCATGACATCAAGGCTGTGAGGCACACGGAGGATCTTCCAGTACGGCAAGTCCTAGAAAACAGACCTTGTTTTCCATACCTTCAGCAGCGGCTCTGGCGCCTTTCGCTTCTTTCCTGGCTCTGGCGCCTTTCGCTTCTTTCCCGGAAGTGGGCAATCTTTCCAACTTTTCAATAGCTCGTCTATTTCCTCGCCGCTCCTCGTACGCGGGCGTCTTCGGGGTTCGGTTTCACCATCGAACAGATCCTTGCGTTTTCTCCATGAGTCATCGTCGCGAAGCCACCTTCGATGTCCCATGAACACGGTTTTCGAAGACCCGGGATCTCTATCTAGCTGGCGATCGTTGTGTCATCCATGCACCTAACGATCCGGAAAATCCATGGACCACCTGCCCGCGACATATCTCAGAACCCAGATAGTTGTGCACCGTCGTGGCGGTGCAGCTCTCATAGGGAAATATTCTTTCTCTGCAGCGCCCCACGCGATTGGTGGCGTTTTCCACAACGTGTCTAGCTCCTCTTTCAATAGCCCCAGATACAGATTGATGTCGTTCCCTGGTTGTTTCGGCCCTTCAATTAGCATACTCATGTGAATGTACTTCCTCTTCATGCACAACCAGGGGGGAAGGTTGTACATCCACACAAATACAGGCCAGGTGCTATGTGTGCTTCTCTGGCTGCCAAACGGATTGACTCCATCGGTGCTCGTGCCCAGCACGATGTTCCTTGGATCGTCCCCACATTCTGGGTCTTCGAAGTTCAACGCTTGCCACTGGCTCGCATCCTTAGGGTGACTCAGCATCTTGTCTTTTTTATTTATCTCCGGATCATTTCCGTCATCTTCTCGCTTCTTCTCCTCCCTATCCCCTTGACAACGCAGGAGCTTTGCTAGCTTAGGGTCCGCGAAATGCCGCTGCAGACGAGGAGTGATCAGAAAGTACCACACCACTTTTCGAGGAGCTTTCTTCCTCTTCTTGTATCGAGTGACGCCGCACACCGGACATATGGTAGACTCCGCGTGCTCGTCCTGATAAATGATGCAATTGTTCATGCACACATGGTATTTCACGTGCGGTAAATCCAGAGAACACACGATTTTCTTCGCCTCCGCGAAACTGGTCGGGCACTTGTTCCCCTTGGGAAGACATTCGTGCCAGAATGACATGTTCTCGTCGAAGCATGCGTCGGTCATTTTGTGTTTTACCTTCATCTCCAGAGCCATGAGCGTTACTTTCAGGCGGGTGTCCTCGGGCCTGCATCCTTCATACAATGGAGTAACCGCGTCTATCTCCAGTTTATCCAGCTTGGCTTTCTCTCGGGCGGCAGCTCTTGCGTTATCCGTCTGCTTAAGAAGCAGCTCTTGAATATGAGGTTCCTGCACCCACCCCATCGATGGTCCATCGTCGTCTGCTCCGGCATCTTCATCTTCATGATCATGCCCTTCGTCTTGACCTTCCTCATCATCATGTCTGGCATCTTCTACATGATGATTGTGTACTGCATCTACTTCGTGATCATGTCCTGGAGATTCTTCGCCTTCTCGCCCGCCCTCACCGTGGTTGTCTTGTTGCCCTTCCTCATTTCTTGCCCGGCCCCCATGGACGCCTTCATAGTCATCTTCATCACCTTGCCACCGATAGCCATCCATGAAACCACGCAAGAGCAGGTGGTCCTGCACCTGTACGGAATCCGGGTCCATAAGGCTCTTCAGCTTGCATCTTTGACACGAACATATTATCTCCGTCTCGTTCTTTTGAAGCATCTCGGCCTTCCCGGAGCTCAAAAACCTATTCACGATGCCTTCGGTCATCGTGCGGATCATGGTCGCCTGCGGGGTAGAGCAAAACGATTTTTTAGAACCAAAAAAAATTGGCATGACTTTGCCTAAAAATAGGACCAAAAAGAATGCATAGTGCCAAATTCTTGCTGAAATGGAAATGAATCAACATTCCGGCAAAATATTGGCAACTATCGCATTTCAAATACTGGTACCTGCAAACACAAACATATGCAACACTAGAAACATATGCAACACCACAAACATACGTAGATCTAGGCCATAAAAAGTGTGTGTACGTTGTTGGAGTGAGAAAAAAGTAGATCTAGAACATAAAGAAAGCTTTCCCCTTACTTACCTATCAAAAAAAGGAAATTTAACCACTTAATTTGGGTGAATCTATGGTGCAAATGAGGTGAGGAGGAGGAGGCAGCCGAGACCAATTAAGCTTGGTAGAGGTGGAGAGAATGAAGTGGGGAAAGTGAGTGTGGTAGGTGGTTGTCCAAAATATCTAGCTGCTCCCAGGTTACCAATGGCGCACCACCTAAGAATGCGCCATTAGTAAGCAGGGTAACTAATGGCGCACCTGGTAGTGGTGCTCCATTACTAGTTTTGAAAAAAGAAACATGTTAATAGTGGCGCACCAGTGGACAGTGCGCCATTACTAGTTAGAACTAGTAATGGCGCACTATCCCCTGGTGCGCCATTGCTAACAATTTTGTTTTTTATCTTTTTTTCAAAACTAGTAATGGCGCACCACACACCAGGTGGGCCATTAGTAATGAGGACATTAATGGTGCACCTGTATCTGGTGCGCCACTGCTATATAGCAGTGGCGCACCACATACATGGTGCGCCATTAATGTCCATATTAGCTATAGCCGTTTTTGTAGTTGTGATATGTGAAGTCATTACTCTCCATAAGATCAATATGATCTTTTTATTTCTTTTTATTCTTTCTTTTATTCCCTCAAGATCATAGCAAGATAGCAAAGCCCTTCACTCAAAGCTAATCTTTATTATATATATAGCTCATGGACTCGATTACATAGATAAGGATCATAAAGAAAAACTCAAAACTAGATCATACTAAAACTTTATTCTACTAGATCAAGATATTACCAAAAGGATCGAACTAAGAAAAATGGTAAAGATAGAAGTGTGATGGTGATACGATACCGAGGCACCTCCCCCAAGCTTGGCAGTTGCCATGGGGAGTGCCCATACGCATGTATTTATGTCTGTTTCTTCGGAGGTGGTGATGATGGAGTTGTTGATGATGTAGGCTTGTCGTCCATCTTCCAAGGCATAGGCTCGCCATCATAGAAGGATGATCGAGTCTCCGGGATCCTCAAATCTGCAGCCAAACTCATCCTCTTGAATCTATATTCATACTCACAGTTTTGGTTTTGCAGGTCATAGATCTGGGCTTGGAGGTGCTCGATTTTCTTGTGAAGCTTGAAGATGGTCTCCCCAATGTTCTGGCATCCAGCTTGTGGTTGTTGGTGAACTCCACAATCATCATGTGGTTGGCGTTGAGTCCACGTTCCACCATCCCCTGGCACTTGAAAACTTGTTGCTCCATTGCTTCGAGTCTTGTCTCCACGCTTCCGGTCCTCCTTGGTCCCTCAACATCGCTGATGTGCAGCACCCCCTCACGCATCTCAATGGTTTGAGGATGATGCAGCACCTCTGCAAGGTAGGGGTTGATGACCTTCTCGAAAAACTTCTCCTTGGGGGCGCTTGAAGACGTCATGGTGATCTAGATATGTCAGAAAAACTGCTCGAAACAAAAGCGGAAGATATTTGCTTGATACGGTGGTCAAAACCTTCGGAAGATTATATAATGAATTTTTATCGACCAAAAGAAGTATCGTGCAAGAAAACGGAGTCCAGAGGGCTCATGAGGTGCCCACGAGGCAGGGGGCACGCCCAAGGGGGTAGGGCGCGCCCTCCACCCTCGTGGACACCTCGTGTCCTTCCCGGACTACTTATTATTTTACTATTTTCTTAAATATTCCAAAACGTAGAAAAACTGCTATTATAACTGTTTTGGAGTCGGTTTACTTACCGTACCTCATACCTATACCTTTTCGGAGTCTAAAACGTTCTGGAAAGTGTCCCTTATGTATTCCTCCGGGGTTACAGTGTCAATAACATTAGTTTCAACATTTATGGGATTACCTAAGATATAATGTTTGATTCTTTGACCATTCACCACCTTTGGATTTGTGCCTTCGAAGTTGTTGATTTTTATGGCACCGGAATGATAGACCTCCTCGATAGTGTAAGGACCTTCCCATTTAGAGAGAAGTTTTCTTGCAAAAAATCTTAAACGGGAGTTGTATAACAAAACATAATCACCTACATTAAACTCACGCTTTTGTATCCTTTTGTCATGCCATCTTTTAACTTTTTCTTCAAACAGTTTGGCATTCTCATAGGCCTGGGTTCTCCACTCATCAAGTGAGCTAATGTCAAATAGTCTCTTCTCACCGGCAAGTTTGAAATCATAATTGAGCTCTTTAATGGCCCAATATGCCTTATGTTCTAGTTCGAGAGGTAAGTGACATGCTTTTCCATAAACCATTTTATACGGAGACATACCCATAGGATTTTTATATGCAGTTCTATAGGGCCATAATGCATCATCAAGTTTCTTGGACCAATTCTTTCTAGATCTATTAACAGTCTTTTGCAAAATTAATTTAATCTCTCTATTACTCAGTTCTACTTGACCACTAGACTGTGGGTGGTATGGAGATGAAATTCTATGATTAACATCATACTTAGCAAGCATTTTACGAAAAGCACCATGAATAAAATGTGAACCACCATCATTCATTAAGTATCTAGGGACTCCAAACCTCGGAAAAATAACTTCTTTAAGCATCTTAATAGAGGTGTTATGATCAGCTCTACTAGTTGGAATAGCTTCTACCCACTTAGTAACATAATCAACAACAACTAAAATATGGGTGTACCCATTAGAGGAAGGAAAAGGCCCCATATAATCAAAACCCCAAACATCAAATGGTTCAATAACAAGTGAATAGTTCATAGGAATTTCTTGTCATCTACCAATATTACCAATTCTTTGACATTCATCACAAGACAAGACAAACTTACGGGCATCTTTGAAGAGAGTAGGCCAATAAAAACCGGATTGCAATACCTTATGTGCAGTTCTATCTCCAGCATGGTGTCCTCCATAAGCCTCCGAGTGACACTTGCGTAGGATCTGTTCCTGTTCATGCTCAGGTACACAACGTCTAATAACACCATCTACTCCTTCTTTATAAAGATGTGGGTCATCCTAGAAGTAATGTCTAAATCATAGAAAAACTTTTTCTTTTGCTGGTATGTGAAACTAGGTGGTATAAATTTAGCAACAATGTAATTAGCATAATCAGCATACCATGGAGCAGTTCGAGAAGCATTTATGACAGCTAATTGCTCATCAAGGAAGCTATCATCAATAGGTAGTGGGTCATCAAGAACATTCTCTAACCTAGACAAGTTGTCTGCAACGGGGTTCTCAGCTCCCTTTCTATCAATAATATGCAAATAAAATTCTTGTAGCAAGAGAACCCATCTAATAAGTCTAGGTTTAGCATCTTTCGTTTCCATAAGATATTTAATAGTAGCATGATCAGTGTTAACAGTTACTTTAGAATCAACAATATAAGGTCTGAACTTATCACAAGCAAACACAACTGCTAAAAATTCTTTCTCAGTAGTAGCATAATTTCTCTGGGAAATGTCTAGAGTTCTACTAGCATATTGGATAACATTTAATTTCTTATCAACTCTTTGTCCTAGAACAACACCAACAGCATAATCACTAGCATCACACATAATTTCAAAGGGTAAATTCCAATCAGGTGGCTGAACAATAGGTGCAGAAATCAAGGCTTTCTTAAGTATTTCAAATGCTTCTACACAATCATCATCAAAGACAAAAGGAACATCTTTTTGTAAGAGATTAGTGAGAGGCCTAGACATTTTAGAGAAGTCTTTAATTAACCTCCTATAAAAACCTGCATGACCAAGGAAACTTCTTATACCTTTGATGACCTTGGGACACGGCATCTTTTCAATAGCATCTACTTTAGCTTTATCAACTTCAATACCTCTTTCAGAAATCTTATGCCCCAAGACAATACCTTCATTAACCATAAAGTGGCACTTCTCACATTCTAGACAAGATTAGTTTCTTCACATCTCTGCAAGACTCGATCAAGGTTGCTTAAGCAGTCATCAAAAGAAGTTCCCTACACGGAGAAATCATCCATGAAACCTCAACAATCTTTTCACAAAAGTCAGAGAATATAGCAGTCATACATCTTTGAAAGGTAGCAGGTGCATTACATAAACCAAAAGGCATACGTCTATAAGCAAAGGTACCGAAAGGGCAGGTAAAAGTGGTCTTATCCTTTTTTTGACAGAAAGACTGTAAGGAAACCCCCTACACTATAATTGATGCAACAACCACAAATTGCAAGTACCATGCCTTGAACCTGGGTGGGTGGGAAGGCATCAGCCCCTTCCCACCACTAGGCTATGCCTTAGTCTGCAAAGTGGTCTTATCCTGATCCTCTTTAGACACAGGTATTTGAGAGAAACCAGAATAACCATCTAGAAAGCAAAAAATATGTATGTTTGGATAATCTTTCTAGCATTTGATCAATAAAAAGTAAAGGTAATGGTATTTTCTAGTAGCTTTATTTAATTTGCGGAAATCAATTACCATTCTATAACCTGTAACAATTCTTTGTGGGATCAATTCATCTTTATCATTAGGAACAACAGTAATACCTCCCTTCTTAGGGACACAATGGACATGACTTACCCACTGACTATCAGCAACAGGATAAATTATACTTGCCTCCAGAAGCTTTAGTATTTCTTTTCTTACCACTTCTTTCATCTTAGGATTTAACCGTCGTTGGTGATCAACAACCGGTTTAGCGTCCTTCTCCAATTTTATTTTGTGCTGGCATAGAGTGGGACTAATGCCCTTAAGATCATCAAGAGTATATCCAATAGCAGCACGGTGCTTCTTCAGAGTTTTCAATAATTTCTCTTCTTCCTGCTCTGAAAGGTTAGCACTAATAATAACAGGATATATCTTCTTTTCATCAAGATAAGCATATTTAAGAGTATCTCGTAATGGTTTAAGCTCAAAAACTGGATCACCCTTGGGTGGAGGAGGATCCCCTAGAATTTCAACAGGCAAGTTGTGTTTCAAAATAGGTCCTTGTTTAAAGAATATTTCATCTATTTCCCTTCTTTCATTCATAAACATATCACTTTCATGGTCTATTAAATATTGTTCTAAAGGATCATTAGGAGGCACGGCAATAAAAGAAAGACCAATAATTTCATCTTTACTAGGAAATTTTTTATCATGGGGTTGTCTATGAAATTTAGCAAAATTAAAATCATGAGACATATCCCCTAAACCTACAGTAACAATATCCTTTTCGCAATCTATCCTAGCTTTAACAGTATTCAAGAAGGGTCTACCAAATATAATGGGGCAAAAGTCATCTTGTGGGGAACCACGAACAAGAAAATCAGTAGGATATTTAACTTTCCCACATAAGACTTCAACATATCTAACAATCCCAACTGGTGAAATAGTATCCCTATTGGCAAGCTTAATTGTAACATCAATACCTTCTATCTCAGCAGGTGCAATATCATGCATAATCTCTTCATATAAGGAATGAGGTATTGCACTCGCACTAGCACCCATATCACACAAGCCATGATAACAATGATCTCCTATCTTAACAGAAATAACAGGCATGGCTACAACAGGTCTATGTTTACCTTTGGTATTGGGTCTAGCAATTCTAGCAGCTTCATTACAGAAGTAAATAACATTCCCATCAATATTATCGACCAAGAGATCTTTAACCATAGCAATACTAGGTTCAACTTTAATTTGCTCAGGGGTGTAGGTGTTCTAGCATTACTCTTACGAACCACAGTTGAAGCTTTAGCATGATCCTTTATTCTAACAGGGAAAGGTGGTTTCTCAATATAAGCGGTAGGAACAATAGGATCAACATGATAAGTGATAGTCTTTTCTTCAACTTTAATAAGTTCAACTACTTTTACTTCAATGGGAGGATGATATTTAAACCACTTCTCCTTAGGGAGATCAACATGAGTAGCAAATGATTCACAGAAAGAAGCTACTATCTAAGAGTCAAGTCCATATTTAGTGCGAAGTTCACGAAAAACATCGGTATCCATAAAAGATTTAACACAATCAAACTTAAGTGTTATACCTGACTCCTTACCTTCGTCGAGTTCCCAATCTCCAGAGTTGTTTTTAATTCTTTCCAATAAATCCCATCTGAATTCAATAGTCTTCATCATAAAAGAACTAGTACATGAAGTATCAAGCATGGAGCGATTGTTGAGAGAGAGCCGAGCATACAAATTTTGAATAATAATTTCTCTTGAGAGCTCCTGATGGGGGCATGAATATAACATTGACTTAAGCCTCCCCCAAGCTTGAGCGATACTTTCTCCTTCGCGAGGCCAAAAATCATATACATAATTACGATCACGATGAACCAGATGCATAGGATAAAACTTCTGATGAAATTCCAATTTCAATTGGTTGTAGTTCCATGATCCAACATCATCACATAGCCTAAACCATGTCAATGCCTTTCCCTTCAAAGATAAAGGGAAAAACTTTTTCTTGATACCATCCTGGGCATACCAGCAAGCTTAAATAATCCAGAAACTTCATCCACATAGATTAGGTGCATATCGGGATGTAATATTCCATCTCCTGTAAAAGGATTAGCTAGCAGTTTCTCTATCATACCCGAAGGAATTTCAAAGTAAACATTTTCAGTAGGTTCAGTAGGTTGAGGAGCAACTCTTTGCTCTACTGGTCGGGGTGAAGAAACCCCGAACAAGCACCTCAAAGGATTATTTTCCATAGTAACAAGTGACAGTAAATTTCAGCACACTATATAAATTTTTCCTTACCAAATTCCACCTACCAAAGGCGCTTCACTCCCCGGGAACGGCGCTAGAAAAGAGTATTGATGACCCAAAAGTATAGGGGATCTATCGTAGTCCTTTCGATAAGTAAGAGTGTCGAACCCAACGAGGAGCAGAAGGAAATGACAAGCAGTTTTCAGTAAGCTATTCTCTGCAAGCACTGAAATTATCGGTAACTATTGGGGAAGCTGATCCACGAACACCTATGGGACCGGCGGACCGAGCCCCTTTCGGTTCGGCGGGGGGCGGAGATCGCACGAAGAGCGGATCGAGGCGAAGCACACGAGCAGTTTACCCAGCTTCGGAGCTCTCCGGAGAGATAACACTCCTACTGCTGCATGTCTGAGTGTATTGAGTTCTTGCTCGGGAGCGCTGAGTGCTACAGTACACGCTAGCTGCTAACGAGACCGAGCGTGAGTGTTTTCTGCCTTCCAACCCCCCTCTACGTTGCGCATGGGCCTCCTTTTATATGCTCAAGGGGTCTCCGATAGGTGGCAACGTAGACAAGGGTAAAAATGGAAAAGGAATTGCGGTTGGTACAACTACGTGTACAGTGTACCATACCTAACCCTGACGGCAGGGGACAAAGGCATTAAATGCCCGTCTACATCGCCCAAACAGTGCAAAAAGGGACCGTCAGGGACGCCACCGCTTGCCACGATGGCAATCTGTCGTCGCTTGCCATCAAGACACCGCTGGCAAGACAGACCTCTTGCCACCGCGCTACCGAAAGGTCCGAGGCGACACGTTGGTGGATGTGCTGGAGCGCGGGTACAGAGTGGTCTCTTGCCGCGGTCGTTGTCTTGTCGCGTCCGGAAGCTTGTCGCTCACAGGGCCTCACCGGGACGCGTGGCGCGTCGCGGCAAGTTCCTTGAGATGCCTTGGTTGGCCTTCCCGGCAAGCTCCTCTTGCTGGGGCCTTGTCTCCTTGGCTTAAATACTTTGGTCATGCCTTGGTTGGCCTTCCGGCAAGCTCCTCTTGCCGGGCCTTGTCTCCTTGGCTTGAATACTTTGTTCTTGAATGGCTCCAAAGGAACCACGGAGGACCTTGGCGGTCACCGGCAAGCCTTGCCGCTGGTGCTGCAACTGCCAGGCACGAAGTTCGGGATACTAGGGTACCCCTACTCTAGTACACCGACAGAGCCCCGGCCTGGGCCACACGGTGCCAGCGCTGTTGGGCCAGGCCCAAAACAGGCACGGCACGCGGCCTGGGTTACGCCGTATCTCACTCCGTATCCACCGCGCCCTCCTCAAACGGCACGCGTCGATGCGGCGTCGTGGGAGAGATCGTGGGTGGTTTCTTTATTCGGAGAAACGGAACGTCTGCCCCCTCCCTCTTTATAAGCAGGGGAAACAGGGGCAGTTCACCCATCTCACCGGTTGCTATTCCAATCTCAAAAACCTCCGCCGCTCTCCCTTTCTTCCCAAAGCAGAAAAGAGAGCAGCGCTCCGCCCCCCATCGCCACCAGCATCACCAACGCCGTCGATCTCCCCCACCACCTCTGTCATGGCTCCGAAAGCCGACAAGGGGAAGGTCATGAAGTCGGCCGAGGCACAGCGGCTCGCGGCGCTGCGAAAGGACCGGGCAATCTCCCCCCCCCCCCCAGCTCGCCACGAAGGAGCTGAGGGAGTACTACTACATCTTCTGGTCGACGAAGACGCGAGCGCATCCGCGCACGAAGGTACTCCCAGCTGCCGCTGGGCGGCTCGAATGGATATCCCTTCTTCGCGTTGTTCTTCTCTGCGGGCTCGCCCGCCTTTCTCTGAATTTTTCGTGATATCATGAACACCTACGGGTTCCGCCTCCTTGACTTCACCCCAATGCCGCCTCGACCATGGCAGTTTCGCACATCTCTGCGAAAACTTTGTCGGAGTCTATCCAAACGTAGCTCTTTTCCGCCACTTCTTTATGCCCGGGTTGAGAGAGGGAGCCTCTATCCGCAGAATCGCTGGATCTCGAGAACCGCAAGAAGGAAGCTTATCCGGAGGGAGAGCTCCGTAGCAAGTGGGATGAATGGAGAGCGGATGGTGCTGGATTGTCGAGGAGAACCGCAGCCGTTCGCCCAGCGCCAAACCCGATGAGTGCGTGGCAATGATTGGAGCAGCGTGGGCCCGGAAGACGCTTAGGCTGAAGATTGCCGTCACCCGGATCCTACGCCTTAGGCTTGTCGGGCTCACTGTAGGCGCCGTTGGCGCGGATTTTCTTCGTCGCCAGACGCCCCTGCAGGAGAGGAGGAGACCCGCCGGGAGTTCCGAACGCGGCGGATATCATGAGGCTGCGCCGGGCCTCAATTTTAACTTCACCGTCACAGGCCCGGACGCGATGCTCTGGAACTGTTCAAGCACGATCCCGAACATCCCGAAGCGTTCAGGTTGCCGAGGAGTGTCGTTCCGCTGTGCAATAACTCCTCGCTCGACCGCATCCGTGCAATAATGCCGCTGTGCGACTCGCATGGAACTGTCCCAACTTGGCAAGAGCCTGCAGATGACGTCGTGCAGGAGTTCTTTGACGGCCTGGTAGAAGTGCCGGTCCGCCCCGATGAATAGAAGAGCCTCACCCGCGACACCACCGATGATGAGATGCAGCGCATCGCCACCAGGCTGGAAGAGGCGGTAGCAGCCGCTGCCACTGGCGAGTTCGGATTCACCGTGGAGGAGGCAGAGGCAGCAGAGGCGGCAAGCCTTGTCGAGCGAGAGGAGCTTGCCGGCGAGGAAGAGCTTGTCGGGCCTGAAGCTGAGTCGAGCGAGCCCGCCGAGGGCGCGAGTGACTCGTTGAAGATCGGCTCCTCCTCCTCCCCACCTTCAGACAGCTTGCCGCAAGCGGAGCCCCCAGCTCCACCAAGACGGCGTCTCCGCAAGGTCGGAGACGTAGCGGGGTGGCAGACGGGTCAACAGCCGCCGCGCCGCGCGACGTGCTCCACCGTGGCAAGCACTGTTGCCGCGGGAGCACCTCACGCTGCTGCGGCAACTGGAGCGGGGCCCTCCCGGACCACCGGTTCTGCTCCCGCCAAGCGACCAAGGGAACCTACTCCTCCGCCTCGTCGCACCAGAGGCGAGCCGGAATTCGATCTCTCCGCGCTCAGCTCCGACGAGGAAGAAGAAGAAGAGTAAGATTCTTTGCTGTACTTGTAGTTCTTCAATTCTTGTTGTTTTGTCTTGTATCTGATTTGCTTTATTCCGAACCCATTCCTTTTCAGGACGCTGGCCCAGAGAGCGGCGAAGAGAGCCAAGGTCCCGGTGATTGTCATCGAGGGCGAACCCACCGCGACAGCAGGGGGCGTGTCCGAGACCACCTTGCCGGACCCGGCAACCCTTCCTCAAAGCAGCCCCCAGCGCAGCCCCCATCGTAAGTATATGGTTTACTTCCTGCTGTTAGGCGTGCATGGGTGCTCTTTCTTTGCTGATATCTGACTGTTGGTTTGTGTAGGAGCAGAGCAGCCTCACCAGGAGTGCCCGGAAGCCGCTCCCGACATGCCATCTGCTTCGACTACACCGCCAAGGGAGGATTCCCCGGCAAGGGAGCGTTCTCCGGCAAGGGAGACTTCTCCGGCAAGGGACAGTTCTCCGGCAAGGGATAGCACCAGCGACCCTCCGGTGGTTGAGACCACGACTGCAGATCCTAGTACAGGTAATCCTCTCGCTTGAAAACTTCCCTTGTGTTCTTCTTCTTCTTCTGATTTTGTTTTTGGATATTTGCTTGACTTTTCTTTCTTTTCCGGTCGTCAGATCCATCTGCCACGGAGCCGATGGAAACCGAGGTCGCCGGCGAGGAGAACGCGCGCGGCGATATCAACGACGCCATTGTCACGAAGAAGAAGCGCGCCGATGATCCCCGCCGGCGGAGAGGCCGTAAAGCATCCGCCGCAGAAGCTGGCGAGGGGTCCGGCGATCGCACTGACGGCCCCGAGGCCGCAGGAGCGCCAGGCGCTACGCCGACCGCCGATCCCTCCGCCGCTGCTGCAGTGTCAGGCTCCGAAAAGCCCCAGCCCGGCGCCTATTTGAAGGCGGCGATGGCGTCTTCATCAAGCTCCTCGGGCGCCGAGCCTGTGGCGCCGATCGAAGGAGAGACCTTTTATGAAGATTTGCTCGCCTCCGCTGGGCTGACGCTGGTCGACGCGCCGGACAGCAGCAGCGGCGAGCCTGAGGAGGAGCAGCTGCTGTGGAAGCTGTTGTCGCTCTACCGCGCCCGACAAGCCAAGCTGGTATCCCGAGAAGCGCTTGTCAAGGCGGAGTGGACATCGAAGCGCTGGAGGAGCTCGGGGCCTCAACCAGAAGCTCTCCGGTCCTTGGCAGAGGAGCGGGAGCAACTTCGCCGAGAGCGTAAAGCCTTCCTCCTCGAGAAGGCTGAAGTTGAAGAGCAACAATGGCTTCTGCCGAGAAGCTGTCTGCGCAGGAAGGCGAATTGGCGCAGCGGAAGGTTAACCTTGACAGCCACGAGGAGGATCTTGCCGCGCGCGAGCAAACATTCGGCGGGGCTCTCAAGGAAGCGGAGGATGCTGCCGCAGCTGCTGAGGCCGCCAAGAAGGAGCTGGAGACGAAGGTGGCGGAGCTGGAGGCCGATCTTAAGGTGAGCGGCGAGGAGCTTGCTGTGCTCAAGCGTGAACGCGAGAAGGACGCCTACACCCTTGGCGAGCTGTAGGGTCGTCTTGCCGAGAGGAGCAAGGAACTTAGCGCCGCCAAGGACTCCAACGCAGATCTTGAGTTGAAGCTGACTACTTTGACCAATCTGTTGGGACGGCGCCGGGGAGCAGGAGGTGGCCTTGAAGGAGAAGATCAAGGCCGACGAGGCGCTCTTTGGCGAAGCTGCTGCCGCCTAGAACACTTTTAGGGAGAATGTGGAGCCTTGGACCGAGGGTCTCGTGGATGTTGCCGCAGCCATCGACAGGAGTGGCGCAGTTGGGATGGAGGATCTCGGGTATTCCTCCGATGAGCACCTCCAACCCAGCGCCAAGCTCAGCTTGTTCTTCAAAGGCGTGGCGACGGCCCTCCAGCGACTCCGGGAGAAGATCCCAAAGCAGCTGGCCGACAAGTCGCGCATGATCTACGCGGGAGCTCTTCAAAAGGTGCTAGTGAAGGTGGCCTTCCGCAACCCAGGCCTCAACCTCACCAACGTCCTCAAGACCTTGCCGCCGGATGCTGATCTGGAAGCGCTCAAGACCCTTGTCGCACCCATTGTGGACAAGGTGAGCGGGATCAAGAGGGTTGAGGGCGATCGCGTAGATTAGGCCGCCCGTTTCCTCTTTTTCTTGTCGCTGTTTTCTGTCGTTTGCTTCCCGGTAAGGCGAAACTTCCTCGAGCGACGCTTGGTCCACACCATCATCTTATCCTTTCCCCCAGGCAAACTTGTGGGCGAGGGAACCTTCCTTTCTTTGAGAAAGAGAAAGAAGAGAAAATAAAGATATGGAGCCTTATGGCTCATTATTGCTTACCGGGGGTAGGTGCTGCACAAAGTGTCAGATAACGCATGCAAAAAAGAGTAGAAAGCATGAAATTGACATTATGTGCGGAGCACATGAGCTTTACTTATGCACGGGGTCTGCGCCCGGCTTCATACAAAGGATTACATGCAACATTGGCAAGACTTGTACAAAAGGTGGTTGCCGGAACAGGTTCCGGCAACCGCGCCCTACGGGTAAAACTTACGAAGATGCTCAATGTTCCAGGAGTTGCTCACCGGAATGCCATCTTCGGTCTCAAGGCGGACAGCGCCAGGCCTAGTGACTCGTTTTACCCGGTAAGGGCCTTCCCACTTCAACGTCAACTTGTTGAAATTCTTGGCGGACTGAACGCGCCGAAGAACAAGGTCGCCTTCCTCGAGACTTCTGGCATTAACTTTGCGGCTATGGCAGCGGCGCAAAGCTTGCTGGTATTGAGCAGCTCGTACAGTGGCCTAAAGACGGTCCTCCTCAAGGAGCAGCGTGTCATCTTGTCGCAACTGCTCTTGCTCAAGCTCATCATAAGCGAGCACTCGAGGTGATCCAGATATCTGAGTTCCGTGGGAGAACTGCCTCTGCTCCATAGACTAGAGCGAAGGTGTCCGGCGGTGGCTCGATTTGGCGTCGTCCTGATCGACCAAAGAACCACCGGCAGCTCCTCAATCCAGTTCTTTCCGCACTTGCGCAGCCTGTCGAAAGTCCTGGTCTTGAGCCCGTGCAGCACTTCAGCATTCGCCCTCTCCTCTTGACCGTTACTTCTCGGATGAGCAACTGAAGCGAAGCAGACCTTGGCGCCAAGATCTTGGACGATTGCATGAAGGTGCGGCTCGTGAATTGCGTGCCGTTGTCGGTGATGATCTGTTAGGGATTCCAAAGCGGCAAACAATCGACCAAGAACTTGATGCCGATTGTCTGTCACCTTCCTCATCGCTTCCACTTCGGCCACTTTGTGAACTTGTCGATTACAACGCATAAGTACTCAAAGCCCCGACAACTTGGGGAAAGGGGCCGAGGATGTCGAGCCCCTGACCGAAAATGGCCAGGATAAAGGGATCGTCCCGAGAGCTTGAGCTGGCTTGTGTATCTGCTTGGAATGGAACCGCACGCTTCACACTTGGTTACTTGTGCGTTGCATCCTAGAGGGCTGTCGGCCAAAAGAAACCTTGCGGAATGCTTTGCGGCAAGTGCTCTGCGCCAATGTGGTGACCACATATGCCTCCATGTATCTCGCCAACAGCTTTTGTCCGTCTTCCGGTGAATACACTTCAATTTCACCCGTTGAGTCTTCTTACATGCAGTGTTGTCGACAAACTGGTACATACTTGACTGCCGGGCTACTCTTTCCGCTTCTTCTTGCTCTTGGGAAGTTCTCCTGTCTGAAGGAAACGGACAATCTCTTGTGCCCATCTTTGGAGCTTGCGGCTCGACAACAAGGACTAAAGGCACATTTGCTGCTGCGGGAACATCCACTTCACGGCGAGAACTGCGGCTCGGCCGGAGCTTGACGTTCCCGGCAAGCTTGCCGAGCAAAACTTGTCGGGGCGTCGCTTCAACGGAACAAACCCTAGGGCTTGCGGAGCAGATGCTCCTCGGCACCTTTGGTGTTGATCTTGAGGACCTTCTTGGCGGCGGCTTTGGGGAGCTCTGCGGAAAATAGTCACCGAAATCAACTTCCTCTTCTTGCTCTGCCCGATTGATGGCGTTACAGACGGTTGAGTCGGTTTGAGCACAAAGATCCCTGGTTCCACAGGTAACTTAAGTCGCGGCGACTTCGACGAGCCATCGGCAATGTCGTTCGAGCTCTTGGAACATGTTCCATCTGTAGGCCGTCAAAGTGCTCTTCTAGCTTTCTCACTTCATCAACGTAAGCTTCCATCAACGGACTCTGATAATTCTTGTTCACTTGGCGGATGACAAGCTGTGAGTCACCCCTGACAATGAGCTTCTTGATCCCAAGGTCTGCGGCGATCCTAAGACCTGCAAGCAAACCTTCATACTCTGCGGTATTGTTCGTTGCTTGCTCCTTGGGAAAGTGCATCTGGACTACGTACTTGAGGTGCTCTCCGGTGGGTGCAAGAAGTAGCACGCCCGCACCGGCGCCTTGCAGCGAGAAGGCACCATCAAAGTACATCAGCCACTCTTTGCTTGCTTCCTTGACGGGATGCTCGTTTCTGGAATTTCTTCATCTTGTGTTGGCGTCCATTCTGCTATGAACTCCGCCAATGCTCTGCTTTGGATAGTTGAAGTGCTCTCAAATTTGAGGCCAAAGCTTGATAGTTCCAGTGCCCACTCGACAATCTTGCTGTTATACGGATTCTGCAGATCCTCTTCAGCGGAAAACGAGTGACGACTGTGATCTCATGTGCTTGGAAGTAATAGCGCGGCTTTCTCGAGGCCATGAGAAGGCGAAAAGCAATTTCTGCACACCGAGTACCTTGACCTAGCCCCTGCAGAAGGGAACCGACAAAGTAAACTGGCGCTGCACCATTCTTTTTCGTGCATCTTCTCACGTGTCGCGTAGATCCATCTTTGTCGGGACCGAGCTTGCGGTGAAGTCCCTTGCTTGTCGTTGGATGCATCTGCCGTGGTTCTTGGCTCATCATCCGCCTCCCTCTCCGCTACTAACGCAGCACTAACCACTTGATTGGTTGCCGCTATATATAGCAACAACTTCTCTTGTGGCTTAGGTGCGACAAGTGTTGGAGTGGAGGACAGGTATCTCTTTAAGTCTGCAGCGCAGCCTCCGCTTCGAGTCCATTTCATTGGACCTGCCTTTTCAATATTTTGAAAATGGCAGGCACGCTTCAGCGAACCTAGAGATAAACCTCTTTGAGAGCAGCTACGCAACCGCAAGTCTTCGTACATCCTTGACGCACTTTGGTGCTTCAATCTGCTCAATGGCCTTGATCTTGTCGGGATTGGCTTCAATTCCCGTTGAGACACGAAGAACCCGAGAAGTTTGCGGAGGGACTCCAAACACACACTTCTCGGGGTTAAGCTTGAGGTTGATCTTGCGCAGATTTGCAAAGGTTTCGTCTAAATCTTGAATCGAGTCGCCTTGTCCTTGCTCTTGACCACTATGTCATCCATGTAGGCTTCCACATTTCGTGTATTTGCGGCTCAAAAGCGTCATGGACCACCCTTGCAAATGTTGAACCAGCATTCTTTAAACCGAAAGGCATCCGTGACGAAACAGTATGTGCCACATGGGGTGATGAATGCGGTCTTCTCCTTATCCTCTTCGCCATGAAGATCTGATGGTATCTGAGTATGCATCAAGAAATGAAAGCAAGTCACATTCGCCGTGGAGTCAACAATCTGGTCGATGCGCGGCAAGGAAATGGGTCTTTGGGACAAGCTTTATTGACATCGGTAAAGTCGATACAAAGCCTCCATTTCCGCTTGCCTTGCGCACGACTATAGGGTTGGCCAACCACGTAGGATGGAGCACTCCTCTAACAAGGCATGCTGCTTCCAATTTCTTGATTTCTTCTGCGATGAATTCTTGGCGCCCACCGCTCGCTTCGACTTTACGCTTGACGGGCGCGCGATGAGGACAGACGGCAAGATGGTGCTCGATTACTTTCAGGAACACGGGGATGTCGACGGTTGCCATGCAAATACGCCGACGTTAGCCGCAGGAAAGCAACGAGCGCTTTCCTATTTAGGGTCGAGAGGCAGCGATGGTGAAGGTACCACCGGTGCCATCCTCCTTGGCGGACACCTTCTTGGTCTCTGGTGGAGCTGCCATTGTCTTCTTACACTTGCCGGTGGAGCTCGATGGTGCGTCCTCGACGGTAGCGCAGCACTCAAGAGGTGCGCTTGCGGAGTGGGCATCGAACTCTTGCCGGACTTGGTCTTCTTCTTCGCCCGGAGCTTCAGCGGCAAGTGACTTGCGATCTGTTGCGGCTGCTGCTTCCGGTAGATCTTGTCGGCAGAGATAAGAGCATCCTTCTTGTCGCCAGGATGAGATGACACTTATCGAGCTGGCATCTTCAGTATGTTGTATGCATAGTGAGAGGCTGCCATGAATTTGGCGAGTCTTTGGACGGCCGAGTATCCCATTGTAAGGCAATGGAAAGTTAGCAACGTCAAAAGTGACCCTCTCGATCCTGAAGTTCAACTCGCTGCCAAATGTCACCGCAACGTGATCTTTCCTTCGCTTGCTCCTTCCGGGTTGATTCCTTGGAATGTGCGGTCTCTTGAGCTCGCCATCGGGGATCTGGAGTTTCGGAGTACCGCGGAGGAGATCAGGTTCAAGCCGGCCCGCCGTCAACTAGCATCTTAGTGACCTTGAGGTTGCGGATAGTTGGTGAAACCAACATCGGCAAGCACCGACCGCAGATTATGCGATCAGGGTGGTCCTCAATATCAAAGATGATAGGCGTCTTTGGACCATTTCGAGGCTTGCGTGACTCGACGGGTGGTTACGCGCATTGACTTCCCGCACCCACTGCTTGAGCTGGCGGTGTGAAGTATGCAGAGAAGCACCGTCGTCAACGCACAGGACCTCTGTGGCTTTCTGGAACTCCTGCTCATCGGTCTCGTCATCATCCATATCTTCATCGTCGTCGTCATCTTCATCCTTGTCGCGGCCGCGTGGAGGTCTGTCTCCTTGCCGCTGCTTGGCCTTGCTGCGGCGTCCTCCTCGGCCGGGGCGTTTCTTGCCGGCTCCTCCAGCACCTTCCTGGGCCTTCTCCTTGTCGTGTCGCTCGTATTCAGCCTTTTGCTGCTCGACAAGCTGCTCGACCTTCTTGCAGCTCTGGAGGTCATGGCCCTTGGTGCGGTGGATCTTGTAGTACTGCTTGTTGGTGCCGTCCTGCTTGTCAGCAACCGCCACAGCCTGGTAGTTGGTACCTGCGGCAATCTGCTCGCCGGAGCTACCAGCTTTGGCTTTCTTGGTGCCACCTCCATTGCCGGACTGCTCAACGACTAGCACATCTTTGCCTTTCTTTTTCCTGTTGTTCCGCCGCGGTTTTTCTTTGCCGGGCAGCCTCCTCACTATCGATCCTCCGCTTCAGATTCTCTCCGGGAGTTTCCTCCTTCCTCAAAGACGTGCACACTTGTCGGCGGGGCATACAACTCATCGACGTCTCGATCTTGCACATCGCCATCTCCTCCCACATCCTGCGGTTTCGCGACGTTCGATGGAGCGCGCTGATTACCATGGCGAGGTGGACATCCGGGATGTTGTCTTTGACGTGGCTGAATCTCCGAATGAACTTGCGCAGGGCTCTCCTTCCTTTCAGGCGGCAGATGAAGGTCGCTCTCTTGGCCATGAGGCTTGTAGTCGCTGTAAGGCGCCGACAAACTGATGGCATAGGTCTGCCCAGGAGGATATGGAGTTGTCCGCAAGTGCATGAGCCAGATCGACATTGGGCTTGAGCACCGGGGAAGTAGTTGGCCAGGATCTTGTCGCCCGCCCCGCAGCTTGCACCGCGATGGTGTAGATGCTGAGGAACTCCGACGGATGTGACTTGCCGTCGTACTTCTCCGGTACGTCTGGCTTGAAATTCTTCGTGCTAGGCCACTGGACTTGCCGCAGCTCACGAGTGAACGCAGGGCAACCTACCGCGTACGGCAAGTCGCCTGGTTCCCCTGGCGCATGCATGTCGGCAGAGGGCCCAGCGCGCTAGTCCGATTGACGCTGCGGTTCTCTTCGGCGCTCGATGCGAGTTCGAGAGTCTTCTTGCTGTCGTTCATGAAGAACTTGGCGCTGATCGCGACGAGCTCGTGGATCCGATGATGCGGTGGAGTCGCTGTCGGGGTGGATCCGGCGAGTCGGCGATCTTGGCCTTCGGGGTGGAGAGTGCATGGTGGTTGCACCCCCACCGGTTTCGCCGCCATCGGCTCGCGCCTGGCAGTCCTGCCGCGGCAATGATGTACTCGGCGGCGCGGAGTGTCGCCGTTAAGCGGCCGATGAGACTCGAATGGTGGCCTCCATTCATCGATCTTGTATCGCCATTGAGGGTAATCCAGAGCAGTTGAGCTCGCGCCAAAGCTTCTGCTGGAGTGGCGGGCGGCGATGGCGAACGGCGCGAGGAGCGGATATGCTTGGACTTCTAACTATGTTAGAAGGAGCAGATCCGCCCAGCGACCGTGCCTCGCTTCGTGCCAGCATGTTGGCGTGCATGCTGGTCTTGAGCACCCGAAATCCACCAGCTCGATCTTGGTCCAACGAACGATGGCATGTGAATACCATGACGCTGTCGGTCCCGCGCCTCCGAGATGGGCGCGGTGCATGTACGGACGCCGAGGTCTGCGCAGCCTTGTCCTTGATCCGCAGCACCATGAGCTCCCTCGTCGATGTCCGTTCTTCGCGGTGTCTACCCCACCACCCGCTTGCTCCGGTGGTGGTGGGTTCGGCGTGGGCGGAACAGCTGCCGCGAAGCCTTCTTCTTCGGTGGCATGTCGATGAAGAAGATGAAGATCTAGCTCGTGTGAGCGTCGGATCAGTTCACACAACCTCGACGCCCCTACGGGCGCGCCAAAGATGTCGGGAAGCTGATCCACGAACACCTATGGGACCGGCGGACCGAGCCCCTTCGGTTCGGCGGGGCGGAGATCGCATGAAGAGAGGATCGGCGAAGCACACGAGCAGTTTACCCAGCTTCGAGCTCTCCGAGAGATAACACTCCTACCGATGCATGTGCGAGTGTATTGAGTTCTTGCTCGGGGCGCTGAGTGCTACAGTACACGCTAGCTGCTAACGAGACCGAGCGTGAGTGTTTTCTGCCTTCCAACCCCCCTCTACGTTGCGCATGGGTCTCCTTTTATATGCTCAAGGGGTCTCCGACAGGTGGCAAAGTAGACAAGGGTAAAAATGGAAAAGGAATTGCGGTTGGTACAACTACGTGTACAGTGTACCATACCTAACCCTGACGGCAGGGGACAAAGGCATTAAATGCCCGTCTACGTCGCCCAAACAGTGCAAAAAGGGACCGTCAGGGACGCCACCGCTTGCCATGATGGCAATCCTATCAGCGTCGCTTGCCACCGCGCACCGCTGGCCACACAGCCTCTTGCCACGCGCGCCTGGAAAGGTCCCAGGGCGACACGTTGGTAGATGTGCTGGAGCGCGGGTACAGACTGGTCGCTTGCCGCGGCAAGCGCCTTGCCGCGGTCGTTGTCTTGTCGCGTCTAGAAGCATGTCGCTCATAGGGCCTCACCGGGACGCGTGGCGCGTCGCGGCAAGTTCCTTGAGATGCCTTGGTTGGCCTTCCCGGCAAGCTCGTCTTGCCGGGGCCTTGTCTCCTTGGCTTAAATACTTTGGTCATGCCTTGGTTGGCCTTCCCGGCAAGCTCCTCTTGCCGGGGCCTTGTCTCCTTGGCTTGAATACTTTGTTCTTGAATGGCTCCAAAGGAAACATGGAGGACCTTGGCAGTCACCCGGCAAGCCTTACTGCTGGAAGTCAGAATCGCCGTCTGCGAGTTCGGGATACTAGGGTATCCCTACTCTAGTACACCGACAGTAACATATAGTTTTATGATAAGGTAATTCGTAACGGGTAACAAGTACCAAAAGTAAACAAGGTGCAGCAAGGTGGCCCAATCCTTTTTGTAGCAAAGGACAAGCCTGGACAAACTCTTATATAAAGGAAAATGCTCACGGGGACACATGGGAATTATCGTCAAGATAGTTTTCATCATGCTCATATGATTCGCGTTCGTTACTTTGATAATTTGATATGTGGGTGGACCGGTGCTTCGGCACTGCCCTTCCTTGGACAAGCATCCCACTTATGATTAACCCCTCTCGCAAGCATCCGCAACTACGAAAGAAGAATTAAGGTAAACCTAACCATAGCATGAAACGTGTGGATCCAAATCAGCCCCTAACGAAGCAACGCATAAACTAGGGTTTAAGCTTCTGTCACTCTAGCAACCCATCATCTACTTATTACTTCCCAATGCCTTCCCCTAGGCCCAAATAATGGTGAAGTGTCATGTAGTTGACGTTCACATAACACCACTAGAGGAAAGATAATGTACATCTCATCAAAATATCGAAGGAATACCAAATTCACATGACTACTTATAACAAGACCTCTCCCATGTCCTCAGGAACAAATGTAATTACTCACAAATCATATTCATGTTCATAATCAAAGGGGTATTAATATGCTGAAAGCACAAGTGCTCCCTAGGTGGTTTTGGTAATTAATGACAACATATCTCTTGTTGGACTAACACTTTTATCTTGTATGTTTCAGATAAGTTCAACAATGGAGTGGCATGGACTAAAGGATGTGGGAACTCCTTCAAGATGCTAAGGACAAAGGATTGGCTAAAGCTTCAAGCTCAAGACTCTTCATTTTACA
Organism: Aegilops longissima; assembly: GCA_021605205.1. Taxonomy (NCBI): domain Eukaryota; kingdom Viridiplantae; phylum Streptophyta; class Magnoliopsida; order Poales; family Poaceae; genus Aegilops; species Aegilops longissima. The sequence goes on along the minus strand of CM038679.1, from coordinate 327,884,008 downwards.
TTTTAGTGATCCAAGATCACATTGAGTCTATAGGAAAAGCCAATACTATCAAGGAGGGATGAGGTGTTGCTTAATGAGCCTCTTGCTTCATGTGCTTAGTGATATGCTCCAAATACCCTCAACTACTTTCCAACTTCCACACATTTGTCCTAAACCTAAAGTCAAACTCGCCATTGCTGATTCTCTCTATCCGCGCCACCGAGTTTGGATGTCTTAGCCACTGCCACAAACCCTAGGCAAATCGGTCTCACCGATAGGGATCTCGGTCTCACCGAGATGGGATTGTAATCTCTCTGTGTATGTCCATTATCAAAATCGGTCTCACCGAGTTTGAGCAATCGGTACTACCGAGATTACAATGCAAACTCTCTAGTTAACTTATTATCAAAATCGGTCCCACCGAGTTTGCTAATCGGTCAAACCGAGTTTGCCTGACCAACTCTCTGGAAAGCTTATTACCAAAATCGGTCCCACCGAGTTTGTGTAATCGGTCTTACCGAGTTACGTTATGCCCTAACCCTAACCATATCGGTCCTACTGAGTCGCATTTCGGTCCCACCGAAAACCCTGACGGTCACATTATTTGCTAAATCGGTCTAACCGAGTTTAAAGATTCGGTCCCACCGAGTTTGGTAAATTGTGTGTAACGGTTAGATTTTATGTGGAGGATATATATACCCGTCCACCTCCTCTTCATTCATGGAGAGAGCCATCATACTGAACCTACACTTCCAGCATCCTATTTCTGAGAGAGAACTACCTACTCATGTGTTGAGGCCAAGATATTCCATTCATACCATATGAATCTTGATCTCTAGCCTTCCCCAAGTTGCTTTCCACTCAAACCCTCTTTCCACCAGATCCAAATCCTATGAGAGAGAGTTGAGTGTTGGGGAGACTATCATTTGAAGCACAAGAGCAAGGAGTTCATCATCAACACACCATTTGTTACTTCTTGGAGAGTGGTGTCTCCTAGATTGGCTAGGTGTCACTTGGGAGCCTCTGACAAGATTGTGGAGTTGAACCAAGGAGTTTGTAAGGGCAAGGAGATCGCCTACTTCATGAAGATCTACCGCTAGTGAGGCAAGTCCTTCATGGGCGACGGCCATGGTGGGATAGACAAGGTTGCTTCTTCGTGGACCCTTCGTGGGTGGAGCCCTCCGCGGACTCGCGCAACCGTTACCCTTCGTGGGTTGAAGTCTCCACCAACGTGGAAGTACGATAGCACCACCTATCGGAACCACGCCAAAAACATCCGTGTCTCCAAATTGCGTTTGAATCCTCCAATCCCTTCGCTTTACATTCTTGCAAGTTGCATGCTTTTATTTTCCGCTGCTCATATACTCTTTGCATGCTTACTTGCTATATGTTGTGAATGTTAAACTTGTGCCTAAACTCCACTCAAACTTTAAAGAAACTTAAAAACTGCAACTTTGGTGTAACGCCCCGGATTCGATGCGCCAGGTGTCCGCCAGTTATTCGTCGGCGTTGCCATGTCATTTGCTTGCGTGTTGCACTTTGCCATGTCATCATCTGCATTTTTATCATGTCATCATGTGCATCGCATTGGCATACGTGTTCGTCTCATGCATCCGAGCATTTTCCCCGTTGTCCGTTTTGCAATCCGGCACTCCTATGTCTCCCGGCGCCCCCTTTTACCTCTTTTTGTGTGTGGGTATTAAACGGTCTCGGAATGGCCCGAGGTTTGTCAAGCAGCCTTGGTATACCACCGGTAGACCGCCTGTCAAGTTTCGTGCCATTTGGAGGTCGTTTGGTACTCCAACGGTTAACCGGGTAACCGTAAACCCCTCTTTCTCTTTGCAGCCCAACACCCCTTTCAAAGTGGCCCAAAACCCAGCAAACTCCCCTCCATGCTCTCGGTCGTTCGATCACGATCGCGTGGCCGAAAACCGCTCCTCATTTGGACTCTCCTAGCTCCCTCTACCTATATATATGTGCCTCCCCCGAAATTGGCGGATCAATTCCTTCCCGAAACCCTAGCCCCTTCTTCCTCCAGCGCGCGGACCGTCCGCCCGGCGCGGACGCGTCGCCGCCGCCGCTCAGCCTAGCAGGCGCCCGCCACGTGTCCGCCGCCGCCGCCCGCCTCCGCCCGGCCCATGAGGCCAGCGCCGAGCCAGCGGGGCCCGAGCCGCCGCCACCCTCGCCTGACCCGACACGCCGCCCTCGCCCGTCCTCTCTTCCGCCGGCCTTGCTGCGCCGCCGTCGTCGCTCCGCCGCCCCCGTCGCCCGGCCGGACCAGCGCCCTCGCCAGCGAAGCCCGTCGTCGCCGCTGAGCCTCTCAGCGCCCTCGGCCGCCTGCGCAGCCCGCGCCCGGCCGCCTCCCGGTCGGCGCCCGCAGCGCCCGCCGCCAGCCTGCCTCGCCGATCCGGCCGCCGCCTCCCGGCCGAGCCACCGGTGTCCGCCGCCTCGCCCCGACGCCGTCCCCGTCCCCGGCGACCTTCCCCGCACCGGATCCGCCCATCTCCCACAACTCCGGCCGCGGTCCCTTCCATCTCCGGCGAGATTCCGGCGAGATCCACCTCGTCCCGGTTGACTTTCTTCCCCCCTCGTTTTTCTCTAAGTCCCGAATTATTTTGCATTATCTTGCCATATTCATCATGCCATAACTCTCTGCATATTGCTCCGTTTTGCATGTGTAATATGTCAAATTGTTCGTCTCGACGAGTACATCATTTCATCTCATTGCATAATTTTCATTTGAGCTCATCTTGATGCCTGAAATGCTGTTAGAAAAGGGCTATGTGATGTTAGTTTCAGATTCTTATCAGAACATGCACTTTTGTCATTTTTGCCATGATTGATGTGTGCACCCTATGAACTTGACTCCTACTTGTGTTTCGTAATATGCCATGCCATCTTTACAGGGGTGTATGCCATGTATTTTTGTGATCTCTGTGGTGACTAGCACAAGCATGCAAACTAGGCTTCATGATGTTGCTGATTTCAGCCCCTGTTCTGCTGATATTTTTATGCCATGTTAACTTGATGATGCAGAGAGATCCATGCTTATTTTGAGATACTTAAGTAAGGATGTTTTAAACATATGGTTATTATCTATCCATCCATGCCCTTGTTTGCAATTATGGAGTGCCATAGCTTGAGTCAATCGAGCTCTACTTTTGCTATAAAATGTTTCCTGGCAGGTTGTTTACATGTTATTCAATTTTGCCAAGGTTGTTGTAGTTGATCCTTGCATGCTATGTTGCTGTTCTTGCCATGTATAGCTTCTATGCCATGTCTTCTTACTGTGGGTTGCCTTTCCATGCCATGTATTGCTCTGTGGTGAGTGGTTCAAGCTCACCAACATGCCTACTTGTTATCTGTTTATGCCATGCTCCAGTTTTGCACCAAGTCTGAATCTGTTTATGTTTTTGCTATATTCACATGCTTGCAACTGTATTTTCTGATCCCTTTTGGCTTATGGTCACTAAGGGACTTTTGTTATATGCTTTGAGTAGATTCATGCCATGCCTTTGTTTGCCATGTTAAGTTCCTGTAACATGTCGTTTGATAGCTCTAAACATTGCAACTTGATGTTATTTCTGCAAAGTCTGAAACTGTTATTATTTGCAATCTTGCCATGTGTGTTTGAGCATGTTCTAGTGATTTCTGGAGATAGTTCAGTGTTCATGTTGTGTCATGCTTTACCTGTACATCATGCCCATGCCTTTTGTTATTACGTTGAGATGTTGTAGCATGTTGTTTTGAGGCTTGCAATATGCCTAGTTGCTGTTTTTGACAGATTGTTGTTATGACTTGTATAGTGTGTATGTGTTGATCCGTTGCTCCGTTTTGAGTGTGCTCTATATGAAACTTGCTTGATTTTGCATGTAGCTTTATATTATCATGGTTCATCCTTGTTTTGAGGTGTTTGCTTGATGTTTGTATGCATTTTTGCATCAATGCCATGCTTATCTTGTTTTGCTCATATCTTCTAGGCCGTAGCTCCGAATCTAATGAACTTTATATGTAACTTGACTAGAATTTCGTGTAGATCATCGTGGTGCATCTTAACTTGCTGTTTAACAACTTGAACTTAAGGTTTATTCAGATCTGGACCAATTTCGCAATATGCATATGAGGACTTACCGGAATTGTTATATGTTGTTCCCGGCCTTATTTAAACTTGCCTTGATGTGTTTCTCTTGTTTGCATCATCTCTTGCCATGAGTAGCCTCATCTAGATTTGTCATGCATCATGCTTATTGTGCATCATGCCTTGTTCATGTGTGGTGTGTTTACTTTGTTGTGTGCTTCTTCTTGTTAGTTCCTGTTGTGTTGCGATCGTGAGGATTCGTTCGTCTACGCTTGGTTCGGCTTCATCCGTTCATCTTCTTCATGGACTCGTTCTTCTTCCTTGCGGGATTTCAGGCAAGATGACCGCTACCTTGGATCTCACTACTATCATTGCTATGCTAGTTGCTTCGTTCTATCGCTATGCTGCGTTACCTATCACTTGCTGCTCAAGCCTCCCAAATTGCCATGTCAGCCTCTAACCTTTTGCACCCTTCCTAGCAAACCGTTGTTTGGCTATGTTACCGCTTTGCTCAGCCCCTCTTATAGCGTTGTTAGTTGCAGGTGAAGATGAAGTTTGTTCCTTGTTGGAACATGGAGGTGTTGTTCCTTGTTGGAACATGTTTACTTGTTGGGATATCACAATATATCTTATTAAATTAATGCATCTATATACTTGGTAAAGGGTGGAAGGCTCGGCCTTATGCCTGGTGTTTTGTTCCACTCTTGCCGCCCTAGTTTCCATCATATCGGTATTATGTTCCCGGATTTTGCGTCCCTAACGCGGTCGGGTGATTTATGGGACCCCTTGACAGTTCGCTTTGAATAAGACTCCTCGGCAGAAGGCCCAACCTTGGTTTTACCATTTTCCTCACCACCACCTATTTTCCCTTGGGAGTAATTAACCCAAGGGTCATCTTTATTTAGCCCCCGGCCAGTCTTTGTCTAAGTGTTGGTCCGAATCGAGCTTACTCTGGGGCCACCTTGAGGCAACCCGAGGATTGGTTTTACTCGTAGCTAGTCTCATCCGGTGTTGCCCTGAGAACGAGATATGTGCAGCTCCTATCGGGATTGTCGGCGCATCGGGCGGCTTTGCTGGTCTTGTTTTATTATGGTCGAAATGTCTTGTAGCCGGGATTCCGAGACTGATCGGGTCTTCCCGGGGAGAAGGAATATCCTTCGTTGATCGCGAGAGCTTATCATGGGCTAAGTTGGGACACCCCTGCAGGGTATAAACTTTCGAGAGCCGTGCCCGCGGTCATGTGGCAGATGGGAATTTGTTAATATCCGGTTGTAGTAAACTTGAAGCAAACTCTCCTAAAATACACCAACCGTGTGCGTAACCGTGAGTGTCTCTTTTCGGGGTTGATCGAGAGGAGAACACGATTTCTGGGTTATGTTTGACGTAAGTAGGAGTTCAGGATCACTTCTTGATCATTACTAGTTGATGACTGTTCCTTTGATTCTCTTCTCGCTCTCATTTGCGTATGTTAGCCACCATACATGCTTAGCCGCTGCTGCACCCTCACCACTTTACCTCTTCCTTACCCATTAAGCTTTGCTAGTCTTGATACCCATGGTAATGGGATTGTTGAGTCCTCGTGGCTCACAGATTACTACACCACCAGTTGCAGGTACAGGTTTGCGATGATCTTGACATGAGAGCGATGTTGCTTGTATTGGAGTTCTTCTTTCGCTTCTTCTTCGATCGGGGATAGGTTCGGTCGACAGCTGGGCTAGCAGGGTGGATGTCGTTTGAGCTTTGTTTATGTTTCATCCGTAGTCGGATGTTGTTCTTGTATATGATGTTGATGTATTCTTGTGGCATTTGTGCCTTATGTATGTATCCCCATCTATTATGTAATGTTGATGTAATGATATCCACCTTGCAAAAGCGTTTCAATATCGGGTCTATCCTTGGTGGGACCGTCGAGTTCCTTTGGATAGGGTCGCATATTAGGCGTGACAAGTTGGTATCGAGCCTCGACCGACCTTAGGAGCCCCCTTGATTGATCGTGTAGTTTGGCCGTTGTTGAGTCTAGAAGAAAACGGATTTCTGAGTCTAGTTATATCGGAGAGTAGGAATTCTTTTTACTCCTCTGCCCCTTCGTCGCTCTGGTAAGGAATCTTGACGTAGGTGTTTTCAATTACTTCTCTTCCCCTTCAAATTTTTCTTTAGGTTCACGCAGTTGGTTTTTCGGTCGTTGGTTCTCATCTCTTTTCATCCGGTGCATTTCTCGTCAAGTCGACTCGACCACCTTCATCTTTGCAAGTTCAATCCTCAGTTGTCTTCTTTTCCCACCCGCCCACCCTTCTTCTTCTCGAAAACGGAGTCCGTAATCGAGTATCCATCCTACTTGTGCGAAATTTTTGCTCTCTCTCCTCAATGATTTCAACCGGTGTTTTCTCTTCAAAATATTCGTCGGTTCCCCCTTCCAAATTGCCTTTGTTTTCCCGCCCTCCCACCCTTTTTCTTCCCGGAGCCTGAGTCTATTTCAAGCATCAATTTAATTTGTGCGGAACCTCTTCAGTTTTTCGTAAATTATCTCAACCGGTGAATTCTCGTCTCGGTGGACATTCTTCATCTCTTTTTCTTTCCGGTGGATTCAATTCAAGTTTTTTTCGGGTTGATCACATTCTTTTCCTTGGATCAAGTGTTTTCCCTGCTCGTTCGCCTCTCGCCAGCTTATCCTTCCGGAGTGTTCAAGACATCTCAGGAGATTTGTCTGTGTTCCAATTAATTCGAGGTTGTCACCTCATTCAAATATTTCAATTATTCCGGTGCATCACCTATCTATTCAACATCCCTTTCCAACGGTGCTTTTCTTTAGTGGGCCCTAACCCACAGGTCTTTTCCCAGGATCTTACCTGACTCTTCTAATTTCCGGGAGCTATTCCCAATTCTTTTCGAAGAGTGACGTAAGAATGAATTTCATCAGTCACATGCCTTCTCCCAAGATCGCTTTCAAATTATTTTCATTGTTGCCTCAACCTCTTTGCCTTTTCGTTTCACCGGAGTACCTCAATAATTTTGGTGGTGTTTATCGTCGTCCTTTGAAGACCGAAGTAGAGTTTTCCCTAAATCTTGTCCGTTCTCCCGAAGATTTGTGGTGCTAGCTCGATGTTATCCTATCAATTTGTTTCCAGTTGTGCAATTCTTTTCATCCATCCGGAGTATTTCAGGAGTTGTTTTCCGTCTCGATCATCCGGAGGTCATCTTTTCGGAATATTTCTTCGTTCCAAGTTTTCAGCTTCGTTCATCTCAATATTATCCCGGTGCTTCATTCAAGTGCTCTTTAATCAGATCGAGTTCTTCCCGTTCTATTGTATCTAAATCCCCTCTAACATATTTGTTCTTCTAATTCTTCCCGGTGATTCATTCTCTTTCATCAGTCATTTCCAAATTCTTACGGTGGTTCGTTCAAGATTCTTTTTCCTTGATTATCACTTTAATTCATTCGTTCTTTCCAATCCGACCGGTGGTTCATGAAGATTTTTCTCAAGTTTTGTGCTATCCCTTCTCAATCCTTTTTCAAGAAGAATAAGTAGTATGCAAATCCATTGCGTCTCATCAATTTAATTTGATGAAGGATAAGCATACAATAAATCTTATTCTTATTTCATCCAAGTGAGTAATCCCTTCTTTCGGAGTTTGTTCTTGTTGAATAAATTATAGTTCCAAGTGTTTTCATCTTTTCTTTTCCGGAGTTTAAATTTACTTGGCCATCCCGTCGGAACCTCCATCTAAATCATCGCAAGGCTCATCTTATTCTTTCATCCTTCATTTCTATCTCATCATCCTTTTGTTACCGGAGTTTTTCACGGTGGCTCGTCTTGATTCATTTCATTCTTCAAGAGTTCATCAAGATTGTTGGTGGAGTTCAAGTATCTTTTCTTCTCGCATTTCGAAGTGCAAACAATTCTCCGTATTCTTTTGAAGTGGAGTTTTGCATCTCTTCGTTCTTCTCAGATATTCAATCTTTTCCGCTTGTGGTCGGTTATCACCTTATAATTTTGAGATGTTATCCATAAGTCCACAACAATCTTATTCTTTTCGTTGGTGATTTTATCAACAACTCAGTTCAATCCTTTCTTCTAAGGTTGCTTTCAATTTCATTCGTGGCACAAGTTGTCATTTTCTTCTCCGTTCTTTTCATTCAACTCTTTCAATTCTTTCCGGAGGGTTTTGTGTCATGTCTTCATCAAGTATCATTCCATCCTCTCAAGTTTTTGTTCTATTCCTTCCATTTTTAGCCGGAGTGCTGCCTAAATCCTTTCAGCCCTATTCGTTTCTTTTCTCATTCTAACAACTCCGGTTAGAACGAGTGCTTTCAGAGTCTATCTTGATTTCGTGAGTTTTCGATTCTCATCATTCTCGTCGTTCCTCTCTTCTTCTCGAGTGCTCTCGATTCTTTGCTTCTTCTCTTGAGTTCTTGTTTCACCTCACCCCTTTTTCCCTTCCGTCTCGGTCCTAAGATCTCGGGACGAGATCTCTTGTTAGTGGAGGAGTGTTGTAACGCCCCGGATTCGATGCGCCAGGTGTCCGCCAGTTATTCGTCGGCGTTGCCATGTCATTTGCTTGCGTGTTGCACTTTGCCATGTCATCATCTGCATTTTTATCATGTCATCATGTGCATCGCATTGGCATACGTGTTCATCTCATGCATCCGAGCATTTTCCCCGTTGTTCGTTTTGCAATCCGGCACTCCTATGTCTCCCGGCGCCCCCTTTTACCTCTTTTCGTGTGTGGGTATTAAACGGTCTCGGAATGGCCCGAGGTTTGTCAAGCGGCCTTGGTATACCACCGGTAGACCGCCTGTCAAGTTTCGTGCCATTTAGAGGTCGTTTGGTACTCCAACGGTTAACCGGGTAACTGTAAACCCCTCTTTCTCTTTGCAGCCCAACACCCCTTTCAATGTGGCCCAAAACCCAGCAAACTCCCCTCCATGCTCTCGGTCGTTCGATCACGATCGCGTGGCCGAAAACCGCTCCTCATTTGGACTCTCCTAGCTCCCTCTACCTATATATATGTGCCTCCCCCGAAATTCGCGGATCAATTCCTTCCCGAAACCCTAGCCCCTTCTTCCTCCGCGCGCCGGACACGTCCGCCCTGCGCCGGACGCGTCCGCCGCCGCCGCTCCAGCCAACAGCGCCCGCCACCTGTCCGCCGCCGCCGCCCGCCTCCGCCCGGCCCGCTCATGAGCGCCGAGGCCAGCATGGGCCGGAGCCGCCGCCCGCCCGTCCTCTCCTCCGCGCCGGCCGCGCCGCCGCCGTCGTCGCTCCGCCGCCGGTCTCCCGGCGGACAGCGCCCTCGCCGGCGAAACCCCGCCGTCGCCGCGGGAGCCTCCGCGCCCTCGGCCGCCTAAGCAGCCCACGCGCCCAGCCGCCTCCGCCGCCCAGCGCCAGCAGCACCCGCCCCAGCCGGACTTCGCCGATCCGGCCGCCGCCTCCGGCGCGCCACCGGTGTCCGCCCTCGCCTAACGCCGTCCCGCCCCCGGCGACCTTCCGGACGGATCCGCCCATCTCCCACAACTCCGGCGCGGTCCTTCCATCTCCGGCGAGATTCCGGCGAGATCCACCTCGTCCCGGTTGACTTTCTTCCCCCCTCGTTTTTCTCTAAGTGCCGAATTATTTTGCATTATCTTGCCATATTCATCATGCCATAACTCTCTGCATATTGCTCCGTTTTGCGCGTGTAATATGTCAAATTGTTCGTATCGACGAGTACATCATTTCATCTCATTGCGTAATTTTCATTTGAGCTCATCTTGATGCCCGAAATGCTGTTAGAAGAGGGCTATGTGATGTTAGTTTCAGATTCTTATCAGAACATGCACTTTCGTCATTTTTGCCATGATTGACGTGTGCACCCTATGAACTTGAGTCCTACATGTGTTTTGTAATATGCCATGCCATCTTTACAGGAGTGTATGCCATGTATTTTTGTGATCTCCGTGGTGACTAGCACAAGCATGCAAACTAGGCTTCATGATGTTGCTGATTTCAGCCCCTGTTCTGCTGATATTTTTATGCCATGTTAACTTGATGATACAAAGAGATCCATGCTTATTTTGAGATACTTCAGTAAGGATGTTTTGAACACATGGTTATTCTCTATCCATCCATGCCCTTGTTTGCAATTATGGCGTGCCATAGCTTCAGTCAATCGAGCTCTACTTTTGCTATAAAATGTTTCCTGGCAGGTTGTTTACATGTTATTCAATTTTGCCAAGGTTGTTGTAGTTGATCCTTGCATGCTATGTTGTTGTTCTTTCCATGTATAGCTTCTATGCCATGTATTCTTACTGTGGGTTGCCTTTCAATGCCATGTATTGCTCTGTGGTGAGTGGTTCAAGCTCACCAACATGCCTACTTGTTATCTGTTTATGCCATGCTCCAGTTTTGCACCAAGTCTGAATCTGTTTATGTTTTTGCTATATTCACATGCTTGCAACTGTATTTTCTGATCCCTTTTGGCTTATGGTCACTAAGGGACTTTTGTTATATGCTTTGAGTAGATTCATGCCATGCCTTTGTTTGCCATGTTAAGTTCCTGTAACATGTCGTTTGATAGCTCTAAACATTGCAACCTAATGTTATTTCTGCAAAGTCTGAAACTGTTATTATTTGCAATCTTGCCATGTGTGTTTGAGCATGTTCTAGTGATTTCTGGAGATAGTTCAGTGTTCATGTTTTGTCATGCTTTACCTGGACATCATGCCCATGCCTTTTGTTATTATGTTGAGATGTTGTAGCATGTTGTTTTGAGGCTTGCAATATGCCTAGTTGATGTTTTTGACAGATTGTTGTTATGACTTGTATAGTGTGTATGTGTTGATCCGTTGCTCCGTTTTGAGTGTGCTCTATATGAAAATTGCTTGATTTTGCATGTAGCTTTATATTATCATGGTTCATCCTTGTTTTGAGGTGTTTGCTTGATGTTTGTATGCATTTTGCATCAATGTCATGCTTATCTTGTTTTGCTCATATCTTCTAGGTCGTAGCTCCGAATCTAATGAACTTTATATGTAACTTGACTAGAATTTCGTGTAGATCATCGTGGTGCATCTTAACTTGCTGTTTAACAACTTGAACTTAAGGTTTATTCAGATCTGGACCAATTTCGCAATATGCATATGAGGACTTACCGGAATTGTTATATGTTGTTCCCGGCCTCATTTAAACTTGCCTTGATGTGTTTCTCTTGTTTGCATCATCTCTTGCCATGAGTAGCCTCATCTAGATTTGTCATGCATCATGCTTGTTGTGCATCATGCCTTGTTCATGTGTGGTGTGTTTACTTTGTTGTGTGCTTCTTCTTGTTAGTTCCTGTTGTGTTGCGATCGTGAGGATTCGTTCGTCTACGCTTGGTTCGGCTTCATCCATTCATCTTCTTCATGGACTCGTTCTTCTTCCTTGCGGGATTTCAGGCAAGATGACCGCTACCCTGGATCTCACTACTACCATTGCTATGCTAGTTGCTTCGTTCTATCGCTATGCTGCGTTACCCATCACTTGCTGCTCAAGCCTCCCAAATTGCCATGTCAGCCTCTAACCTTTTGCACCCTTCCTAGCAAACCGTTGTTTGGCTATGTTACCGCTTTGCTCAGCCCCTCTTATAGCGTTGTTAGTTGCAGGTGAAGATGAAGTTTCTTCCTTGTTGGAACATGTTTACTTGTTGGGATATCACAATATATCTTATTTAATTAATGCATCTATATACTTGGTAAAGGGTGGAAGGCTCGGCCTTATGCCTGGTGTTTTGTTCCACTCTTGCCGCCCTAGTTTCCATCATATCGGTATTATGTTCCCGGATTTTGCGTCCCTAACGCGGTCGGGTGATTTATGGGACCCCTTGACAGTTCGCTTTGAATAAGACTCCTCCAAAGAAGGCCCAATCTTGGTTTTACCATTTGCCTCACCACCACCTATTTTCCCTTGGGAGTAATTAACCCAAGGGTCATCTTTATTTAGCCCCCGGGCAGTGCTTTGGTCCGAACCGAGCTACTCATGGGCCACCTTGAGGCAACCCGAGGATTGGTTTTACTCGTAGCTAGTCTCATCCGGTGTTGCCACGAGAACGAGATATGTGCAGCTCCTATCGGGATTGTCGGCAGATCGGGCGGCTTTGCTGGTCTTGTTTTATTGTTGTCGAAATGTCTTGTAGCCGGATTCCGAGACCGATCGGGTCTTCCGGGAGAAGGAATATCCTTCGTTGATCACGAGAGCTTATCATGGGCTAAGTTGGGACACTCCTGCAGGTATAAACTTTCGAGAGCCGTGCCAGCGGTCATGTGGCGAGATGGGAATTTGTTAATATCGGTTGTAGTAAACTTGAAGCAAACTCTCCTAAAATACACCAACCGTGTGCGTAACCGTGAGTGTCTCTTTTTGGGGTTGATCGAGAGGAGAACACGGTTTCTGGGTTATGTTTGACGTAAGTAGGAGTTCAGGATCACTTCTTGATCATTACTAGTTGACGACCGTTCCTTTGATTCTCTTCTCGCTCTCATTTGCGTATGTTAGCCACCATACATGCTTAGCCGCTGCTGCACCCTCACCACTTTACCTCTTCCTTACCCATTAAGCTTTGCTAGTCTTGATACCCATGGTAATGGGATTCTTTGAGTCCTCGTGGCTCACTGATTACTGCACCACCGATTGCAGTGTACAGGTTTGCGATGATCTTGACGTGAGAGCGATGTTGCTTGTATTGGAGTTCTTCTTCGCTTCTTCTTCGATCGGGGATAGGTTCGAGTCGGCAACCTGGGCTAGCGAGGTGGATGTCGTTTGAGCTTTGTTTATGTTTCATCCGTAGTCGGATGTTGTTCTTGTATATGATGTTGATGTATTCTTGTGGCATTTGTGCCTTATGTATGTATCCCCATCTATTATGTAATGTTGATGTAATGATATCCACCTTGCAAAAGCGTTTCAATATGCGGGTCTATCCTTGGTGGGACCGTCGAGTTCCTTTTGGATAGGGTCGCATATTCGACGTGACATTTGGTACTTAGTGTCTAATCACCCCCCCCCCTCTAGACACCTCTTCTCAAGGTCCTACAAGTGGTATCAGAGCTTTGGTCTCCATTGCTTTGGTTTAGTCACCATTGGAGGAAGATGGATGAGTCTACTTTGGGGAGTCTTAGTCATAGAGTGCCTATTCTTGATGGAGAGTATTTTCGTGAGTGGAAAAATGAGATGCTTGTTATTTTCAATCAATATCATTTTAACAAGTACATTACTAGCCCTTGTGCACCTTATGTTGATCCTATGCATCCTACTCTTGATGAAGCTATTAACATGACTAGAAATCTTAGAACTGTTAATCTTATCACTAGAGGCTTGCCTAGAAACTTGATTAGAATCTTGCCTACTTTTGAGTGTGCCTACACTATATGGAAATTTCTTGAGGAACGATTTCCTGATTATTCTTTGAAAAATCTTGATGAAATTCTCCATAAGTCTATTGCCTTGAGTAAAATGGATACTAGTGATCCTATGTTTGGTGATCGTCTATTTGAGCTTACAAACCTTATGCGTGCCAAAGGAAATGTTGGTATTATTAGTGCCATTTTTTCCGAAGCTATAAGAATTCATAAGCAAGATCTGTGTCAAATTCATTCTAATGAATCACCCTCTCTAGGATTTGATCCACCACATGACGATGTTGAACATGGATACTATGATGAGGATGATGATAGTGACTTCGATCTTGATGATGCAATGAGACATTTTGGTCTTATGGCAAATCTTCGGGGATATATGTCAGGAGGAAAGGAATGGGTTCTTGATAGTGGATGTACCGATCACATGACCGGAGATAAAGACATGTTTCGTGAGCTTGCTGAAAATGATGGTCCTCAAAAGTTTGTCACTTTCGGTGACAACTCAAAAGGTAAGGTGGTTGGCCTCGGTAAGGTGGCCATCTCACATGATAGCTCCATTCAAAATGTCATGCTCGTTGAATCTCTTGGCTACAACTTACTTTCAGTATCTAGACTTGCTGATTTTGGTTTCAATGTTCTATTTACTGAAGTAGATTGCAAAGTGTTTCGTCGAGATAATCATAAAATGGTCTTTACTGGTGTGCGTAGAGGTGATCTATACATTGTTGATTTCACTAAAAAGGCTCAACCTAAAACTTGCTTCATTGCTAAATCCTCAAAAGGTTGGTTATGGCATAGACGATTAGGTCATGTTGGTATGCGAAACCTTGAGAAGGTTATTAAGGGGAATCATATCCTTGGAGTTAATTATGTCATATTTGATAAGGATAGACTTTGCAGTGCTTGTCAAGCAGGTAAAAAGGTTGGAGGAAGGCATCCCGTGAAGAACATCATGACCACGAAGAGGCCACTTGAGCTACTTCACATGGATCTCTTTGGTCCCAACTCTTACAAGAGTCTCGGTCGAAATTCTTTTGGTCTAGTTATAGTTGATGATTTTTCCAGATTTACGTGGGTGTTCTTTCTCGATGATAAATCGCAGGTCCAAAAGATCTTCAAAAACTTCGCTAGGAAGGCCCAAAACCAATTTGAAGTGAAGATCAAGAAGGTTCGCAGCGACAACGGAACGGAGTTCAAGAACGCAAATGTGGACACCTTTCTTGACGAAGAAGGGATTTCACACGAGTTCTCAGCTATGTACACACCTCAACAAAATGGAGTTGTTGAGAGGAAGAACCGGACGCTCATCGAAATGGCGAGAACGATGCTTGATGAGTATAAGACACCGAAGCACTTTTGGGCAGAAGCGGTTGAGACAGCTTGTCATGCAATAAATCGCTTGTATCTTCACAAGCTACTCGGCAAGACGGCGTACGAGCTACTCATCGGTAACAAACCCCAAGTTGGATACTTTCGAGTATTCGGCTCAAAGTGCTACATTCTTGATAAGCATCGTCGTTCTAAATTTTCTCCTAAGTCTCATGAAGGTTTCCTACTAGGTTATGGCTCAAACTCTCACACTTACCGTGTCTACAACAATTTCACCCGAAAGGTTGAAGAGACGGTAGATGTGAAGTTTGATGAATCTAACGGCTCGCAAGTAGAGCAATTTCCAATTGATGTAGGAGACAAAGATCCTTCAGAAGCAATCCAAGACTTGTCTATTGGCAAGGTCCGTCCAACAGAGGTGAAGGAGAGTACCTCGTCCGTCCAAGTGGAAGCTTCTACTTCACGACAAGGTGAACCAAGAGTTGATACGGAAGCATCCACAAGTGGGACACACCAAGATGAAGAAAACGAGGAAGTGCATCAAGATGAACGTCAACAACCTCCTTCTTCACCACGACAAGAGAACGACAACGCCAACAATGAAGAAGGCCAAGAAGAAGAACAAGATGAAGAAGATGTTCAACGAAGACCCAAGCAAAAGCTTTCACGAGTTTGAGCAAGAATTGCTAAAGACCATCCCGTCGAGCAAATCTACAATGATATTCAAACCGGGAGAATCACTCGCTCTAAAACTCGTTTAGCTAACTTTTGTGAAAACTATTCTTTCATCTCTAGCATTGAACCTATGAAGGTCGAAGAAGCATTGGAAGATCCGGATTGGATAAATGCTATGCATGAAGAGCTACACAACTTTGAGAGGAACCAAGTTTGGACATTGGTTGAGAAGCCCGAAAACAACCACAACATCATCGGTACCAAATGGGTGTTTCGCAACAAGAAAGATGAAGATGGACAAGTAGTTCGCAACAAAGCACGTCTCGTCGCCCAAGGTTACACACAAGTCGAAGGTATGGACTATGGTGAGACTTACGCCCCCGTTGCTAGACTTGAGTCCATTCGCATCTTACTTGCCTATGCTAATCACCATGATATCACCTTGTACCAAATGGACATTAAAAGTGCTTTTCTAAATGGTGAAATAGAGGAGGAAGTTTATGTTAAACAACCTCCCGACTTTGTCAATCCTAAGAAACCCAATCATGTTTACAAACTTCACAAAGCTCTTTATGGACTTAAACAAGCTCCTAGAGCATGGTATAAATGCTTGACCAAGTTCCTTATTGAAAAAGGCTTTGAAATTGGGAAAATTGATTCTACTCTTTTTACTAAAAGGGTTAATGGTGAACTCTTTGTGTGCCAATTTTATGTTGATGATATTATATTTGGTTCAACTAACCCTCATTTTAGTGAAAAGTTTGGGAAGCTAATGTCGGAGAAGTTTGAGATGTCTATGATGAGTGAACTCAAATTCTTTCTCGGTTTGCAAATCAAGCAAACTAAGGAAGGTACTTTTGTCTCACAAACGAAGTACACTAAGGACTTATTCAAGAAGTTCAATATGCAAGAATGCAAAGGTATGAATACACCCATGCCTACTAGTGGACATCTTGACTTAACCAAAGATGGTGAACCGGTTGATCAAAAGATTTATCGCTCTATGATTGGTTCATTGTTATATCTATGTGCTTCACGTCCCGATATTATGCTAAGTGTGTGCATGTGTGCACGATATCAAGCTTCCCCTAAAGAATGTCATCTTAAGGCCGTGAAAAGGATAGTGAGATACTTAATCCATACACCAAATTTTGGCATTTGGTATCCTAAGAGGGCCTCTTTCGATCTTGTTGGCTATTCCGACTCGGACTATGCCGGAGACAAGGTTGATAGAAAGTCCACTTCGGGTACTTGTCAATTTCTTGGTAGATCTCTTGTGTCTTGATCCTCCAAGAAACAAAACTCGGTATCCTTATCCACCGCCGAAGCTGAATATATTGCCGCTGGTTCATGTTGTGCTCAATTACTTTGGATGACCCAAACTCTTAAAGATTATGGGATATATGTGAAACATGTTCCATTGCTTTGTGATAATGAAAGTGCTATCAAAATTGGTCATAATCCTGTGCAACATTCTCGAACTAAGCATATTGAAGTTCGTCATCATTTCATTCGAGATCATGTTGCTAAGGGTGACATTGATCATAAGCATGTTCGCACCGAAAAGCAATTAGCAGATATATTCACTAAACCTCTTGATGAGAAAGTGTTTTGCAGGTTAAGAGGAGAATTGAACATCATTGATGCTTCAAACTTGGAGTAGAAACTCCATTGGATACATGCAAGACATGAGCTTATGACTAATCCTTGATATTTCTCTTATGATGAAAAACTTATGTCTTGGATATATTTGTATCTTGAATGTTATCTAACCCATGTAGGTACTTGGTTGAATCAATTCCATGAGATTGTAACCTACTCATATCTTGAGCAATCTCTACATCACCAAGTCTCTACACAAGGTGGTTGAAGACAAGGAAGCACGAAACCATTCAAACATATCCTTTGACAAATTCTATGTTGAGTTTCATGATTGTCATTTTTGGATATACAAGTGCTCTTCCTTGAAAGAACTAACCCATGTAGGTAGATGGACTCAAATTCCAAGTGGTGCTCCAAATTCGTGATGAGCTACATCAACCTTGAGCAACCCACGCAAGTTCAACTACATGGACAACACCACCAACCAAGGTATGTTATTCCATCTTAGAGAAGCTTTACTCCGCGTCATGAGTTAAAGCAACTCAACAAGATGTGAATACATCAAGATGCTTAAACGAAAAATGGCAACCCCATTTTGAGCTTAAACGATGAGTATGGCCTATAATCAAGTGACCTCACTTGACTCCTAAGTCAATATACTCTAACATAGGTGAATTTGTCGCCGACCATCTCTAGATGAAGTTCTCCTGTGTTCTTTTCTGAGTTTTTGCATTTGTCTCATGCATTTGTGTTTCCCCTTTCAAAAAAACTTCATCTAGATTTCCTTCTGTTTTCTCTGCATTTTCTGCATCTAATTCCTTGCATATCTTTCAGTTAATTCCTTGCAAATCTTTGTGAGATCATACTAGTCTAGTGAGCTGAGGTGACAAGTGTTCTCTCTGTGATGAACTCGGTTCAACCAATTTGTTGTTTTTGGTCCAACCGAATCTTTTCGGTACGACCAAAGCCTACAACTCGGTGCCACCGATTTCACCACAGGAAAAACATGTTGCCACTTATTCTGTGTTTCTTCTGATCCAGCTCCACTCAATGAATCTTGTCCTCTACAAGCATCACATTTTATCATTGCTTTATGTTGTGACTCAAGGATCAAACCCATTCACGACAAATTCCAGAGGGGAGAGAGATTACATCTTTATCAAGCCCTTCTTGGAAATTGATGTCAAAGGGGGAGAGAGATCACATCAAAGCTTATCATTTAGAGAGAGAGATCACATCAGAGAAGGAGAGAGAGTTCCTTGGGGAGAGAGAGATCTCGGGGAGAGAATACTAGTAGAAAGTATTTCTCAAGGATCCCAGATGCTTGGTGTTCAAGAGAGAGATGTCCACATGTCTTCTTGAGGGAGAGACATGTTCATATGATCTGTTGTGCTAAATTCTGCATTAGCATACATTAGCTATGAACTTTAGCTCTGATCATCATTCATATCTTTCAGCTCTGTTTTCCTTCAGCTCTGATTTTCTGTTCCCTATCTTCTCCCAGTATCCCATGTTAGATTCAGGGGGAGCAAGACATCTAAGGGAAAGAGATCATTTAAATTCATTGCATATCTTTACTCTTGGGGACATGTCAAATCCAATGTAGTACTTAGTACTCACTCTCTACATGTCATCCCAGTCTTGGTATTCTTGTGGTTTCTTTTGTTTGCTCTGGCTAGTAGGTGCATCTATGTTATCTAACCTTGTTTACGCAGGTTCATTCCATCCTAAGCCAACTCAAGACTAAGGTAAGTATATGCATCACAATCATGTGTATGAGGAATTCTTGCTGATGTACATACTGTTTGCAAGGACTCATCGGCATGAAGGTACTTTCTTTAATATTCTTTGCTCTGATGCATATGGCCAAGATACATGTAACACATTGCCTGCTCTATCATGGTTATGCTATCACATGCTTCTATATTACATATTCACATGATTGCATACATGTAGGGGGAGCCTATGCCTATTACATGTCTTTCCAAAGCTTTACTTGCTATTCTTTATATCTTTATCTAAAGCTTTGATGTATGTTGTCATCAATTACCAAAAAGGGGGAGATTGAAAGCACAAGTGCTCCCTAGGTGGTTTTGGTAATTAATGTCAACATATCTCTTGTTGGACTAACACTTTTATCTAGTATGTTTTAGATAAGTTCAACAATGGAGTGGCATGGACTAAAGGATGTGGGAACTCCTTCAAGATGCTAAGGACAAAGGATTGGCTCAAGCTTCAAGCTCAAGACTCTTCATTTTACATTTTAGTGGTCCAAGATCACATTGAGTCTATAGGAAAAGCCAATACTATCAAGGAGGGATGAGGTGTTGCTTAATGAGCCTCGTGCTTCATGTGCTTAGTGATATGCTCCAAATACCCTCAACTACTTTCCCACTTCCACACATTTGTCCTAAACCTAAAGTCAAACTCGGCCCCACTGATTCTTTCTATCCGGTGCCACCGAGTTTGGATGTCTTAGCCACTGCCACAAACCCTAGGCAAATCGGTCTCACCGATAGGGATCTCGGTCTCACCGAGATGGGATTGTAATCTCTCTGTGTATGTCCATTATCAAAATCGGTCTCACCGAGTTTGAGCAATCGGTACTATCGAGATTACAATGCAAACTCTCTAGTTAACTTATTATCAAAATCGGTCCCACCGAGTTTGATAATCGGTCAAACCGAGTTTGCCTGACCAACTCTCTGGAAAGCTTATTACCAAAATCGGTCCCACCGAGTTTGTGTAATTGGTCTTACCGAGATTACGTTATGCCCTAACCCTAACCATATCGGTCCTACCGAGTTGCATTTCAGTCCCACCGAAAACCCTAACGGTCACATTATTTGCTAAATCGGTCTGACCGGGTTTAAAGATTCGGTCCCACCGAGTTTGGTAAATTGTGTGTAACGGTTAGATTTTGTGTGGAGGCTATATATACCCCTCCACCCCCTCTTCATTCGTGGAGAGAGCCATCAGACTGAACCTACACTTCCAACATCCTATTTCTGAGAGAGAACTACCTACTCATGTGTTGAGGCCAAGATATTCCATTCTTACCATATGAATCTTGATCTCTAGCCTTCCCCAAGTTGCTTTCCACTCAAACCCTATTTCCACCAGATCCAAATCCTATGAGAGAGAGTTGAGTGTTGGGGAGACTATCATTTAAAGCACAAGAGCAAGGAGTTCATCATCAACACACCATTTGTTACTTCTTGGAGAGTGGTGTCTCCTAGATTGGCTAGGTGTCACTTGGGAGCCTCCGACAAGATTGTGGAGTTGAACCAAGGAGTTTGTAAGGGCAAGGAGATCGCCTACTTCGTGAAGATCTACCGCTGGTGAGGCAAGTCCTTCGTGGGCGACGGCCATGGTGGGATAGACAAGGTTGCTTCTTCGTGGACCCTTCGTGGGTGGAGTCCCTCCGTGGACTCGCGCAACCATTACCCTTCGTGGGTTGAAGTCTCCACCAACGTGGAAGTACGATAGCACCACCTATCGGAACCACGCCAAAAACATCTGTGTCTCCAAATTGCGTTTGAATCCTCCAATCCCTTCCCTTTACATTCTTGCAAGTTGCATGCTTTTATTTTCGGCTGCTCATATACTCTTTGCATGCTTACTTGCTATATGTTGTGAATGTTAAACTTGTGCCTAAACTCCACTCAAACTTTAAAGAAACTTAAAAACTGCAACTTTGGTACTTAGTGTCTAATCACCCCCCTCTAGACACCTCTTCTCAAGGTCCTACATATGCATAAAGGATCTGAACATATGATCTTCCACCGAATAAACCAACTAGCATCAACTACAAGGAGTAATCAACACTACTAGCAACCCACAGGTTCCAATCTGAGGTTTTGAGACAAAGATCGGATACAAGAGATGAACTAGGGTTTGAGAGGAGATGGTGCTGGTAAAGATGTCGATGGAGATTGACCCCCTCCCGATGAGAAGATTGATGGTGGTGACGATGGTGACGATTTCCCCTCCTGGAGGGATGTTCCCCCGGCAGAACAGCTCCGCCGGAGCCCTAGATTGGTTCTGCCCAGGTTCCGCCTCGAGACGGCGTTGCTTCGTCCTGAAAGCTTCCTTTTGATTTTTTTCAGGGCGAAAGACACCTTATGCTAGAAGATGGGCATCGGGTGGGTTCCAGGTGGCCCATGAGGCAGGGGGCACGCCCAGGGGGGTAGGGCACGCCCTCCACCCTCGTGGACAAGAAGTGGCCCCCCTCCGGTGCTTTCTTCGCCCAATATTTTTAATATATTCTAAAACTGACTTTCGTGGAGTTTCAGGACCTTTGGAGTTGTGCAGAATAAGTCTCTAATATTTTCTCCTTTTCGAGCCCAGAATTCCAGCTGCCGGCATTCTCCCTCTTCATGTAAACCTTGTAAAATAAGAGAGAAAAGGCATAAGTATTGTGACATAATGTGTAATAATAGCCCATAATGCAATAAATATCGATATAAAAGCATGATGCAAAATGGAAGTATCAAGACTCAGGGAGGGTCTACAAGGCTCGATATCTCAACCCAAGAAGAAGAAAAGGAAGAGATCGCCGAAGAAAGGCTCTGCTGCCGCCAAAGCTGCTTCTAGAAGCGAGCCGCCTCCGACGACCAGGGTTGCGGATAGTGTACCGGTTAGAGGTGCTTCATTGCTCCATGTTGCAGGCAAGCCGATCCTACCGGCGAAAGCGCTAGAAGGCGTAATAGGGGATCTGAGGAGACTGCATGACAATGTGTTCTCGACAGTGAACAACATTATCGCCTCAGATGATCTAGGATGCCCGCTTTACACGGTCCATGTGCCCATGGACATGTTGTACGTCCATGGATGCCCCGCGGACATGTTCTTCCAGCGATTTGATTACATCTTGAAGATGTTTCGTATGAGGTGGCTAGATTTTACCTTTGTTCGCCTTTATGCGCTGTACATGAACTACATCATCAGGAAGGAGAAAATCCCTGGAATTTCGGTCTCAGACCCGTACTACATGCATGAGGGCTTCTTGGCAGAGAACCCAAAGAACCATGAATATGTGAGGAACTACATCATAGACTTTATGGTCGCCAATAAGGACAAGGAAACAATTCTCCTACCTTATCATTCCATGTAAGTCATTCGCGTATAGCCAATATAACACATACATCCTTCCGTATGGAGACTAATTTGAGGTGTACTTATTTTGTGCAGCGAGGGGCGCTCCGTCCTCATCATTCATTTCCCGCAAGTCTCCTACGCCATATATTTCGACACG
This sequence comes from Aegilops longissima, assembly GCA_021605205.1. Lineage (NCBI taxonomy): Eukaryota > Viridiplantae > Streptophyta > Magnoliopsida > Poales > Poaceae > Aegilops > Aegilops longissima. The sequence continues at coordinate 327,861,721 of CM038679.1, read as the reverse complement.
TCCAAGAACATACAGAAGAAAGATTACACACATATAAAGAGTGTTCTGGATAGTGTTATCCAGAGCTTCTGCTTGATGGGGGGCCACATGAAGGTCAGAAAACGAAAGAACGACGCACTGTGTTTCAACCATAAGACTGACTTCTAGTGCGTCCAACAACCGGCAAGCAAATATACGGATGGATTCTACGTCATCCATCACATGCTGGAGTTCAGACGGGATCAGCAAAGACTTCGCATGACATCTTCATCCGATGGCCATATCCGCAAATGGGCTGAAAGCGTAGGAGCCATACTGGATGATCATCTCCGAACTGACTTTTATCGCATCCAGCAAGGAATTGCACAGATCATCAAGAAAGAAATCCTCGACAAGAATGGGTTGTTCCATGGCGTCCCAATATCGCTGGCTGAGGTCCGAACTCGCCTAGCCCTACAACGTCTGGACAGTACGCCTTTCACAAAGCTAGGGTGCATCCTCCCGGATTTAGAAGGGTGGAACATTGAATAAATGACTTTCAGTATGATGCAACTTTGTGTGACGAAACATTGAATTTGTGTACGATGAAACTTTGTGTGATATAAACGGTGTCGCGCTCTACCTAATTAGTTTGGGTACCATGAACTTCGTTAGTTATGTTTACCATATGTTGATTCCTTCTATTTGCTAACTCTTTCTATTCGTGTTGCTTGAGTATATTATGTTGCATATTATTGTTGCTAATATTTTTCTTCTATTTTCTAACTCTTTCTCTAAGTGTTACTCAATTATATTATGTTGCATATTATCGTTGAATTCGCATGATGACGATGTTTCTCTACTAGGTACATAGATCATCGATGGCGAAGAAGTGGAATGTCGTGTACATAGGTCATGTTTTGGGAGTGTACGACGAGTGGTCAGAGTGTTAGGTCCAAGTGTACATCTTCCTGGGCGGAAGCCGGAAAGGGTTTTATAGCAGAATGGACGCCGAAGCTAGTTACTTGAGGTTCACGCTAGCGCAAGAGAAGATTCAGAACCGGTGCCTCAAGAAGTACTACGTAATCTCGCTCTTCCTCATCGCCACCGCTTTTCTCTCGTATGTCATAGTTTAGGTAGATGATGAAACATGTGTGTGCAATGACCATGTAGAAGACATGCGATAACTTGTATCGCTATTTCGAGATGATGATGAGATCGACATCATTTGTGTTGGATAATGATGATATGATGAGACTATGTTGACCACTCCGATGATGATGATGAAGATGATGATGCTGAGACATTCTCTTTTCATATAGTTTCAATGTATATATCTATGTTGTACTTGTATAAAACCTATAAAGATACAAATACAGCAGAATAAAAAAAGGAGAAAATCTTAGCAGCAGCGTTGGTTTACCAGTAGTGTGGGTCATAGAGCCGCGCTACAGAATATTAGCAGTAGGATGGTTGGAAGCGCGCTACTGGTAGATGTAGATAGCAGTCCTGCTGAGTGAGAACCGTGATACTGCTAAAAATTAGTTGTAGTGTCGTAGTAGCGGCGGGCCCCACGCTACTGCTAGCCAATAAACCCACACCATTACTAGGGTTTTCCCTAGTAGTGACTCCTGCTCATCCGAAGACTTGACAAGTGTCGTTAGCATATTATTAGTATATTGAGGGTTTGATAGTTGGGTGATAGTCTCATCCCAAGCCACCAAATTCCCACCATGGGTCCCACTGCCGGTAAATAAAAGAACTTTCCAAACTTATTGCCAAGATATTGTTGCACAACACATCATGTAAATTAGTTTTGTGAAGGCATACAATGCCAGAGCATTAAGCCCGCACACATTTCACACGGTCAGCTTTAGTGACATTCCTCCTAGTGTAGATAGTAGTAGCCAGCAATGTCGTCGATGTTGCATATTTGAAAAATATCGCTCAATGACATTTGAGGTCGCAAAATATATACGGTGTGACGTATTTTTGCCACTAATATACTCCCCCCGTCTCAAAATCAGTGTCTCAACTTTTTACTAACTTTAGTACAGAGCATAAGGTTAAGACATTTATTTTGGAACGGAGGAAGTAGTTGCTAATTATGTTGATTGTTATTGATTGTGACTATGAACTGCTGGATCAAATATCGCTTATATTAAAAATAAAATTTGGAAGCAAATGAGAGGAAAACAAATGACGATCCATATTACTTTCTTCATTAAGTCTTTTTAGAGATTTTAGTATAAACTATATACGGATGAATATAGATATATTTTAAAGCATAGATTCATTTATTTTGCTTCATACGTAGTCTATATTAAGTCTTTTTAGAGATTTTAGTATAAACTATATACGGATGATATAGATATATTTTAAAGCATAGATTCATTTATTTTGCTTCATACGTAGTCTATATCGGAATCTTGTAGGAGTATTTAGAAACGGAACTTGTCGCTTAAGCGGGTGCGAGTAGTATGAAGCTACTGTTTGGCGATTCGAAAAGTTGTAATAGAACCCGGGTGCTCCGACACCCTCTTATCATGTTCGTTCAGTGAGTACAAGATTCATGCTAGTCATTGTTCAGCTGTAGACGTTTTGCAGTATCAGCAGGCTTTTTTTATGCAGACAAACAGCATCGGAAGGTGAAATAGGTCTAGCAAGAGTAGGCACACTGTAGCACCATCACGTCAACTGCCCCTCTCGTACGCTGTGCGTATCTCACTCCACTCACGTAAGGTTCCTTTCTTCTTTTTTTAATACTGAGGCTACAGCTCAGATGGGGACCAGATAGCAGCTCAGATGGGCTGTCCATGTATATTTGAGAAACAACCCACTAATTTATGACATTCATTTGCTTTAGTATTGTTGGCAGCCCGGGTGATTAGGATTTAAAAATATTGAAAACATCACAAATAGCAGCAGCCGCTTTTGCCTCTTTGACCCGACCTGGGAGTCTGCAGCAGCTCCCGAGCCGCACTATTCGCAGTGATGTGTGATAGGACAAGTCACTGTTTCAGCTAGGATTACTATTTATGTGTTCTGCAAATCAGATTGCAATGGGGTAGCAGGTATGGTTCACATCTCGAGGAATCAAGTGAGAACGGTCAAGATAAGAGGGTGCCCCTACCCTCGGGAGTCAAAAGAACGGTCAAAATAAGGAGTGTATTTTGAGCCTTCTGGAGGGAACCTTGTCCATACTTTCTCCTTTGGGTCAAAAGCTGATGACTTGAGATCAAGCGTAATAGGTCCTTGCTTTCCTACTGCGTGTCTGTTCCACGAACAAGATAACAAGCACATGAAAAAAATATGTTAGAAAGACATGGCATTCTGCTATATCGTCAATGAAAAACCATAAAGGGTTGTGCCTCGTTGTGATCACTATCCTTAGTTGAAAATGAAATGTCGTATAACATGATTTTCCATGTGTGGGCTGGGAGAATGGACGTTTGGCTCTCGGCCTCCATGGAGGTATTACATGTCTGTACGTAGTTCCGACATCCTTCTACGGCCTACAGTCGCTGCAAGCTTGTGATACGGCACGTGGCGGAGACAGACCAGGAGAGCACACCTCGGCTCGTAGGGCAGCGAACGTACGGGCGCGCGAGCTCGGCGTCCAGGCCGAGCAAAACTTCCGGGTGGGAGGAGAGAGAGAACTTTGAAAAGATCCGAGATTGCAGGGGGTAGGGGGCTCCTCTGGATGGGGGCACCACGTGCGGCATTGTGGAGGAGGAGGCGGAGGGGACTCGGCGGAGGCGACGGTGCCAGGTCGGCGGCGGGAGACGGGAAGGAAGAGGACGAGGAGGCGCGCCACGACGGTGAGGGTGGAGGACGCCGGCGAGGGCAGGGGCCTGCCGCCGCCGTCGCCGGCGACGGGGCCGCACGCCGGCGGCAGGTCGCGCGCGGCGCGGCGGCAGGGCGAGACCATCGCCAAGGGTCACAAGAACTATGAGCTTATGCTCAACCTCCAGCTCGGCATCAGGTACCCCTACCTGCCCTCGTACATTGATCTTCATGGTTCTTGATACAAAGAAAACTGCAGTTGTCTAAGAATCAGATGTTTATGAAAGTCTTCTTTTTTCGAGAACAATCACGGTTATATGAAAGATGAATGGCAAATAGATTGATTTCCCCCTCCTTCTGCCGTGAACAATCAATTTCCAAAAATTGATTGCATATGTAGAAAGCACCTTCTGCCGTGAACAATCAATTTCCAGAATTGTTTGCATATGTTAGAAAGCATGAGATTTCAGACAATGCTCCAACAAATGTACTATATTCGTGTTTCTTTTCTTTCAAAACTAGACAAGCGTTTTGCCCATTTATTAAGAATGAAAAGACAATGTGCAAAAACACAGCTCCACACCTAGAGCACCCACCAACATGAAAGTGCGGCCAATGCTTATCCTTGTACTTGGTCAAACGAGAATTAATGGTGGCTAATTGCAATTTGATGGCTTAGACAGAAGATTCGTAATGATCTGCCGTTCCATTCAAATGGCGCGAGTGGTTGCACCATGTAGCCAACTAGGCATCCGACCGGAAACAAAGCTGGAAAATTTATGGAGATGCTAATCGCCTCGGAGCTTCTAGCTGTACTTCATCTCGGGCTGGATAGCAGAAATTGCCTTTGGAGGCCGAGCTCCAACGGTTTTGAAAAAATCAAAATTCGTCAAATTTCATATTTTCTACGTTTCAAAAATTCTGAAAAAAATACAGATATACATGGAGGCATAACACACATGTCTGTAAATTCAGGGCAAAATACGTTGAAATGAGGGCTGTGCAAAAAAGAGAAATCTGGGGCTTTTTAACACATGATACTAATCATCCTCCCAGGCCTTGAATTTGTCTTTTTTGTATATAGGTCACATTTCAACGTATTTCATCCTGAAATTTTACATACATACACATACATCCTTGTTTACTTGCACAAAAATTTTCAGATTTTTTTGAAACCAAAAAGTTTGAATTTTGAAATTTTCAAAAAAAAAGGCCTCCATGGAGGCCAAGAGCCAAACGTCCATTGTCCCAGCCCACACATGGAAAATCATGTTATACGACATTTCATTTTCAACTAAGGATAGTGGATCACAACGAGGCACAACCCTTTGTGGTTTTTCATTGACGATATAGCAGAATGCCATGTCTTTCTAACATATTTTTTTCATGTGCTTATTATCTTGTTCGTGGAACAGACACGCAGTAGGAAAGCAAGGACCTATTACGCTTGATCTGAAGTCATCAGCTTTTGACCCAAAGGAGAAAGTATGGACAAGGTTCCCTCCAGAAGGCTCAAAATACACCCCTCCACACAGTTCTTGCGATTTTAGATGGAAAGATTACTGCCCGCAAGTATTCCGGTTGGTCATCACTCCAGTTTCTAATTAACGTTTATCTATGCTTAGTTACAATTCACATGCAATTTGTCATGAAATGAATTGCAGGACATTGCGCAAGTTGTTCAAGGTTGATGCAGCTGATTATATGTTATCCCTTTGTGGCGACCAGGCTCTCCGGGAGCTATCATCCCCTGGTAAGAGTGGAAGCTTCTTTTATCTCACGAGCAATGATCAGTACATGATAAAGACGATGAAGAAAGCTGAAGTAAAGGTTTGTGCTTGGTTGTTGTCTCTGTCTAAATGTTTTCTAACTTCCTAGACGACCAACAGTTTTATACAGAATGTACGGAACACTTCTTTGTTGTGCAGATATTTCTGAAGATGCTTCGAGCTTACTACAATCATGTCCGGTCATTCGAAAACACTCTAGTCACCAAGTTTTTTGGTCTGCATTGTGTTAAGTTAGCCGGAGCTAACCAAAAGAAGGTCAGGACTTAAAAGATATTTGGTTTCATGCTACATCTACTTGATAAGCTTGTCATGTATGCCTGATCATCTGTTTGCTGTTACTATTACCCAGGTTCGTTTTGTCATAATGGGAAATCTGTTCTGTTCTGATCACTTTATTCATAGGAGATTTGATTTGAAAGGCTCATCCCTTGGACGTACGACTGACAAGCCACAGACAGAAATAGACGAGTACACTATTTTAAAAGACCTTGATCTTAACTTTATATTTCGATTGCAAAAACACTGGTACCAAGAGTTCCAGAGGTGAGTGAGAGTGAGGCTACTACCAGTGAGAAGTCATCACATTTTACATTTTTACTCCCCAGCTAATCCAGAAGTTAAATCTGTTGAAGCAGACAAGTCGACAAGGATTGCGATTTTCTCGAGCAGGAAAACATTATGGATTACAGTCTTTTGGTGGGTGTACATTTTAGAGACAAAAGAGTTATAATGACTGAAGGTTGGTTTGAAAAATAAAACATTTTAACAAGTTTTGACATTGTTGTCGTATACCTTACAAACTTCATTGTTTGAAGGTTCCTTTGACAGTGATAGCAGCAGAGGATCATCACCCCACCTATCACCTCACCTATCTAGAGGAGATACTGATCCAAACAGGTCAAATAAGGCACTTGATTAAAGCCCATCATTGTTGCTCTTATTCAGAATACTTGTAATGCATGCACATGCTAATATAATCATATCCTACTTATCATATTGAGATAGTTTTGCCTCCATGGTGTTCACGTTGATCTGAGTTTATTGTTCAACTAACTCTGTGCGTTGGGAGAAGAGGCAAGATAAGCAAGGTAGTAAAAGCAGGAAGGAGGTAGCAGGTTGTAGGACAATCCAGGATGCAGCAACATCTGTAGGCCATAGCCTTTGGTTCACTTGAGCGTTATTTTAATCTATAACAAATCCCCAATTTGTCTGGTTGGTATGTCCCCACAATCCCCATGAGGTTTAGAAGTCGCACAGAGGCCATATTTTGTTGCAACCTATCATTTGTCCATTCCCTTCATATATAAATACTGCTGGAGATATATGGTGCTTATCAACAACTAATATCTTTTCATAAAAAAAGCCATAGTCAACCCCCCCTTTTCCTATATACATATGCTATAGATATTTGGTTGTATTCCTATTCATGCTTTGTGTGTTCTAACACAAGCATAACTAACATTCTTTGGGTGGACAGGTTGTCCAAGATAAAGCTCGGGTCGAACATGCCAACAAAAGCTGAATTGACAATTCGAAAGAGTGATTGTGAACCACAACTTATTGGAGAACCTACCGGGGAGTTGTATGATGTTATATTGTACTTTGGGATTATAGACATACTTCAGGACTATGATATCAGCAAAAAGCTTGAGCATGCATACAAGTCTTTCCAATATGACCCAACGTCTATTTCAGCAGTAGATCCAAAACAGTATTCCAGGCGCTTTAAAGATTTTGTATACAAAGCGTTCCAAGAAGACAAGGTAGACATCTGAAAAGACATTGAGACTCAGCAGCTCCTAGGACTTCCGGCATGGATTTATGCGTTGACTGTCGAAACACCATGCTGCTGACATTGCAGCAGGGCTCGATGCCTCTACATGTACATCATCGGGTTGCCGGACTCCACTGGATGAGAAAGAGCTTGAGAATCGGGATGGTCGTACTGCCCCCTGCTTACAGATTCCACGGAATTCAGCTGGAAAATAAGGCTCCATTTGAGACTGCGTTGCATTTGAATAATCTGGTCGAACAGTCCATTTTTGTTTGTTTACAAAATAGACACAGCTGCCTTTCTACAGGTACTTTTTCAGCCAGTGTAGCATAGCGCAGCAATGCCAAGCTATGCCTAAATAGCTATATACACGCATACAGAGTTCACTAATGTTAGTGTAGATGCTGACTTGAAGATCCTTTTGTCCACCACCTGAAGCCTGAACTTACAATGATATTTTGTAATGACAAGTTCAGAGATGTAAATGTTTTACCTGAGTTGACATGCCACGCTTCTATGCTGCTGCCTGATGTAACCGGTGTGTTTTTCTTTGTATCTGAATTGCTGAAATACTATATTGTGCACAACATGTGCAAATATTGACCAATTTGAATTGCTGGACTCAAGAGCAAATTGCTACTGCTATGTCTGAATTAATCACAAACTCCGAGAAGATTGACAGGTTGGGCAACTCGGGTCATACTGTTAATACCCTGTGAGATATGTATGAGCCAAGTCCTGATAGAAGTTTTATGATTTGGCGTGTGTGCAAACCTGAGCTTTGAGGCACCCCTGTATAGCTAACTTGCTGTTACCTCCATTCAGAAATAACCGACGTGTTTTAGTTCATCAGTTATTTCCGAACGGAGGGAGTACAAGAGTTACTCTGGTTTCTAAAGCTTTGTGCATAGGATTTTGGCACGGTGGCGGAGTGGTTGGGTAGGTTTAGGAGAGGAAGGAGAGTAGGTGAGATCATAGAACAAAGTTGGGTAGATTAAGGAGAGGAAGGAGAATGGGTGAGATCATAGAACAAAGAGAGAGAGAGACAGAGAGAGGAGAACCAGACTATTCTTCATTTCTTCATTCGACAACCACCCTCAGTCTATCGACACCACATACAACCCTTTAACAGTCGCGCAAATGGCGCTCGCTCGCTGGTTCCACGTCGGCAAAGGAACAGTGTATGCAGCGATAAGAAAAGAGGGAAAAACGAACGCGGCGCGGGATTGGTTGTTGGGTGCGTCGGTCAAGTCGTCGCTTTGTCTGGAAGAAAGAGAGAGAATAAATAGCCACACATGGCTCCATACGCCCCCACACACACGGCCCAAAGTCCACCATGCCATAGCTATCTTTCAGTCCACTGCGTCATTAGACGCAAGTGTGACACTCCCGCGGTCCCGCCTTTTTTTTGATAAAGGGCAATTTTATTATCTTAAATGTAGCATTAAGCGGATACAAAGCATTATGAGTAACATTCGGCCTCTTCATAATTAGAATGCACACGGCCCAATATGAAGGTCTGACAAAAATTGATGAAAAAAAACCAACAAATCGACAACAGTAGAGCCCTATAAACCGACACTATGCCTATATTGATGGAGGTGGTGGATCGATCCGAAGGTTATGTTGCCACCCATGTTGGGAAAAAGCTGAATATATCTGTGACCCATTTATCGTTAGGTTAGCTAGGGCCATATGTAATATATCTGAGGCTACATAGCAACATGCACTGTACTTAACGTCCAAATATGCAATCCTACGCTACATAGCAACAAGGAAGAGTGTTACCTTAATGTTCTGATGGTGTCTAGATATACGTAGAAGAGCAGCTGCTGCAGCAACAACAACAACACAACCCTGTTTGGATACTCAACTTAGCTAGAGATTAGAGTTAGTTTCTAGCTCATGACTAACCCTGAACTAACTCCTTCCAAAGAGGTGTTTGGATGACAGGGTTAGATTGACAATAAATTCAATAGGAGAACTAGCTCCAATTAGCACCTCTTGGGTGGGATTTGGGTGGGTTAGATGCAACTAGCTCAAACTAACACTCATGTTTGGATATACTTTAGGGCTATTTGAGCCCAGACTATCGCAAACTAACTCTAACCCATGGATACAACAGCAGTTAATCAGCCGATAATTTTTAAAAATGCAATAAACTCCTTCTGGCCCATAATATAAGATGTTAATTCATCTAATATGCGAGTATATTGGATATTATAAGATATTATAAAAAAGTATTGTACTACATCATTGTGCAATTGTTGTTTAGCTTCTAATAGTCCGGAGAGTCATGGAGGTGATGTGGAAGCTACTCAACCGATTGATTGATGGCCTGAAGGCGAAGGTACTCGAGTGCAGTACAGCCACGGAGGAGGCGCTCCATGTCACCATTTGGGAGGCAGACGACAACGAGCTCGAGGTGCTTCAGTCGTGGTAGAATAAGAGCATGCACGTCATTAAGGGGGGATGGTAGTTCCTGAACTTGGCGACGCGCAGCGCGGGCGCGAGGCGAAGCGCAGACGTTGGCAACGAGCACATATGTGATAATGCCCAAGTGCTAGGAATCATCGTAGCAAATTCCAAAGGTGGAAGTGATAAGTACGGAGTGTCTAACCCACATGGAGCTAAAGGTATGATCAGTACTCTCTCAAGTCCTATCTGCCACTGATACGACTCTATGTACACTGAACGTTTGCTTCCTACTAGAAACGAGAAATAAAACTACGTTGTGGATATGATGAGGATAGCTTTGGATGATATCGGAGAACTAAAATATAAAAGTAGGTGTTGTTAATATAAAGTTAGAATATATTACTATATATTATAAATAGCGAGTGTGGAATAATGATGGATCGGTGTGCGGAATAGTCCTAGGCAATTGTTAACAAGATCAGTAGTCGTCGTTGCAATTTTATATGAGGGAGAGACATAAGCTAACATACTTTCTCTTCTTGGATCATATATACTTATGATTGCAACTCTAGCAAGCATTCGCAACTACTGAAGATCATTAAGGTAAAACCCAACCATAGCACTAATGTATCAAGTCCCCATTATCCCATACACAACAACCCCCTTACTTGGGTTTAAGCTTTTGTCACTCTAGCAACCCACTATAAGCGAATTATGAACGTATTGCAACACCCTAAAGCGGGAATCCTTCACGTGTGCGCGGCACGAAAGGCACCATAGGACAGCACCAAAATAAAACATACAACTCAAACCAATCTAGACCATCAATCAACCCAAAAGACAAAAGAAATCTACTCAAAACATCATAGGATGGCAACACATTATTGGATCATAATATGTGGCATAAAGCACCATGTTCAAGTATGGGATTACAGCGGGGTGCAGGAGAGTGGACCGCGTAAAAGATATGAGGATGGTGATGTTGATGAAGATGATCACCGTGGCAATGGTTCCCCCGGTGGCACTCCGGTGCCACTGAGAGAGGGGGAGATGATCTCCCTCTTGTGTTTCCTCCTCCATGGCCTCCCCACTAGATGGGGTGATAGAGGCTAAGGTGTCCCGTCTTTCGATGAGATGTTGGTTTTCGCTTTGGAGGAAGTCGACTTTGACGATCCGACTACGAACGTGCGAGGACGTCGCGCCTTAGCAATCGCTAAACCAACTCCGAGAGGTTATTGACCACGCCGAGCACGATCAACCTGACCACGAGGGTCATTTCCTGCGAGCAAACGAAGAACAAGCAAGAAACTGAGATTGCAATCTGGATATTGCAAATATAAGATGAAAGCTTTATTGATCAAGGTGGGGTTCTGTGGACGCCTTTGTGCAGTCGTTGAACACAAGCGAAATGCAGCGAAGTTGCAGCTATGGCGAACTTTTAATCTAAACAAAACCCAAGGTCTAAGCGGTGCCCTAAGGGCTGTATATATGGAGGAAGAGGGGAATTTCGTGGCCCTTGGTGGAGGGTCCGAAATCAACCCTATCTCTTGTTTCCCACACATACGGACTCTAAAATAGCCTATACTTGTGTATTTCGAAATTACAAGGGCCTGGCCCACTAATAAGGTGACGCAGCACCTAGAATAGCCTCGGGACGACATTTATGAAGTAGCATCTTGTATATTTCGTCCAAGGCTTCATGCACCCATTATGGTGGCTGCAAAGTCTTGAAATCATCACTTGTAACTCCGTTCTTGTTCCCCTTGCGCATGGCATTATATCCATGCTTGTTCTTGCTCCAATGTCCACCCTTCTCCAAGCTAGGGCCTTCATTTGTAAGCAAAACAAATGTATCCAATTTAGGCAGCATCATATTCTCATGAACATTAGAATCATTACCAAGAAACGAAAGTACGATAATTTAATTGGCGTCTTGCGAGCTCTAGTAATTGGTCCAAGATATGTAGCAAGAGGGGCTGTGGGTGTAACAATGGTATTGATGTCCTCATCATCCTCCCTTCTTGAAATGAAGTCGTCCTCGACGGAAGCTCATATTCCTCACCCAAATAAGGCTTCAAATCTGCAATGTTAAAAGTGGGACTAACCCCAAAATCTGCAGCAGCTCAAGTTTATATGCATTATCATTTATTTTCTCTAACACCTTAAATGGACCATCAAGACGTGGCATTAGCTTTGATTTGCGCAAATTAGAAACCTATCCTTACGCAAATGTAACCAAACAAGATCTCCGGTGCAAAGACAACATGTTTTCTACCCTTATCTCCAAAGACGTTTATATTTAGCATTCATACGCTCAATGTTTTCCTTAGTTATCTCATGCATTTTAAAATCAATTCAGCACGTTCTTTAGCATCAAAATTAACCTTCTCCGAAGATGGAAGAGGCAACAAATCAATAGGTGCACGAGGTAGGAAGCCATACACAATTTCAAAAGGGCACATCTTAGTAGTAGAATGCAATGAGCGATTATAAGCAAATTCAATATGAGGCAAGCATTCTTCCCACATTTTCTTATTATTCTTCAAAACAGCCCTAAGCATAGTAGACAATGTTCTATTGACTACTTCAGTTTATCCATCAGTTTGGGGTGACAAGTAATACTAAAAAGCAGTTTAGTCCCCAACTTAGCCCATAAACATCTCCAAAATGGCTAAGAAATTTAGTATCACGATCTGAAACAATAGTATTTGGCACACCATGCAAGCGAATAATTTCACGAAAGAACAAATCAGCAACATTAACAAAGCATCATCGCTTTTATGACATGGTATAAAGTGTGCCATTTTAGAGAATCTATCCACGACAACAAATATGCTATCCCTCCCTTCTTTGTTCGAGGTAAACCTAAAACAAAGTCCATAGATATATCCTCCCAAGGAACACTAGGCACGAGCAAAGGCATATATAAACCATGAGGATTGAGTCGTGACTTAGCTTTTGACATGTAGTGCAGCGAGCAACAAAACGCTCAACATCCCGTCTCATCTTTGGCCAAAAGAAATGTGTAGCAAGTATATCCTCCGTCTTCTTGACGCTAAAGTGTCCCATTAATCCTCCTCCATGCGCCTCCTGTAACAACAAAAGACGAACAGAGCTAGCAGGAATGCATAGCTTGTTAGCATGGAACACAAAACCATCATTAATAACGAACTTGTTCCATGTTCTTCCTTCTTTACAATTCTGCATTACATCTTTAAAATCAGCATCATGCACATATTGATCTTTGATGGTCTCCAAACCAAATATTTTGAAGTCAAGTTGTGAAAGCATAGTATATCGACGAGACAAAGCATCAGCAATAACATTTTCTTTACCCTTCTTGTGTTTAATGACATAAGGGAAAGTCTCAATGAATTCAACCCATTTAGCATGTCTACGATTCAGTTTAGCTTGACTTTTAATATGTTTCAAAGATTCATGATCAGAATGTATAACAAATTCTTTGGGCCATAAATAATGTTGCCGTGTCTCTAAAGTCCGAACAAGAGCATATAATTCTTTGTCATAAGTAGAATAGTTCAGACTAGGCCCACTCAATTTTTCAGAAAAGTATGCAACAGGTTTGCCATCTTGTAATAATACACCTCCTAATCCAATTCCACTAGCATCACATTTTCAAGCTCAAAAGTCTTATTAAAGTCAGGAAGTTGGAGTAAAGGAGCATGTGTCAACTTATCTTTCAATACCGTGAAGGCTTCTTCCTGTGCGGTACCCCAAACAAAAGGCACATCCTTCTTTGTAAGCTCATTGAGAGGTGCAGCAATGGTGCTAAAGTCTCTCACAAAACGCCTATAGAAACCAGCGAGTCCAAGAAAACTCCTCACTTGTGTGACCGTTTTGGGCTGCGGCCAACTCTCAATAGCTTCAATCTTGGCTTTATCAACTTCAATTCCTGTGGAGTAACAACATAGCCAAGAAAAGATACTCGGTCGGTGCAAAAGGTGCACTTCCCAAGGTTACCAAACAAGCGTGCATCACGTAGAGCATTAAAAACAGCGTAAATGTTCCAAATGTTCTTCCAAAGATTTGCTATAAATCAGTATATCATCAAAGTAAACTACCACAAATCGTCCAATGAAAGCACGTAAAACTTCGTTCATTAATCTCATGAAAGTACTAGGTGCATTAGTTAACCCAAAAGGCATGACTAACCACTCATATAATCCAAACTTAGTTTTAAATGCTGTTTTCCATTCATCTCCCAATTTCATACGAATTTGATGGTATCCACTACGCAAATCAACTTTGGAGAATATTGTAGAGCCACTCAATTCATCAAGCATATCATCTAGCCTAGGAATAGGATGACGATAACGAATAGTAATATTATTAATGCCTCTACAATCAACACACATACGCGACGTACCATCCTTTTTAGGCACTAGTATAATAGGAACAGCACAAGGACTAAGAGATTCGCGTATATAACCTTTGTCGAGCAGCTCCTGTACTTGACGCATAATCTCCTTCGTCTCCTCTGGATTGGTACGGTATGGTGCACGGTTGGGTAGCGATGCACCGGAATTAAGTCAATTTGATGCTCAATCCCTCGAATAGGTGGTAATCCGTGGCACGTCTTGTGGGAAGACGTCGCGAACTCCCTGCAAAATGTTAGTGACAGCAGGGGGCAAAGAGGAAGGCACGTCCTCGAATGAAAATAATGCCTCTTTGCACACAAAAGCATAGCAAACAGATTTGCTAGAATCTAGCTCATCAATATCAGATTTGGTGGCAAATAAACATGCACTTTTCAGTTTAATTTCAGAAGCAACAATAGATGGTTTATTATTAGGCTTCATTTGTTGCTCAAATTCTTTTGCCACAATCTGATTTTCACTCCTATTTTTCTCCTGTTTTGCTTTATTAGCTCTATTAATATCATCTTTCAAAATGGAATCAGGAGTCATAGGAAGCAAAGTAATATTTTTATCCCTGTGAACAAGAGTATACTGATTGTTTCTACCATGGTGTACAGAATTTTATCAAATTGCCATGGTCTACCAAGTAATAAGGAACATGCTTGCATAGGTACCACATCACAATCAACATAATCAGCATATGTAGAGATACTAAAATACACACGAACAAGACGTGTTACCTTAACCTTGCCGCTGTTGTTGAACCATTGGATGTAGTAAGGATGTGGATGTGGTCTTGTGGTGAGAGAAAGCTTCTCCACCATATCCATGCTAGCCAAGTTGTTGCAGCTCCTCCATCTATGATGACGCGAATAGAACGTTCCTTCACAACTCCTTTGTATGGAACAAGTTATGCCTCTGATTTTGCTCAGCTTGTGTAACCTGCACACTCAAAACACATTGAGCAACTAAACATTCATACTGTCAAGATCTTCAAGCAGCCATGTATTGCGTCTCATGATCGAATCATCTCCACCGTGTTCTTCATGTGTAATAAGAGCCAAAGTCTCTTCATCATAGTCACTAGCAGACTCATACCCACCATCCTCGTAGCAATCATCACACGCTGAGATTGGCATTCTCTCATAAAATGTCCTCTTCCCTTACAACGACGACAAATAATATCACTTGTGTGCCTGTGGACGCCATGGAAGAAGAAGAGCTCTGTAGGCCCAGCAGTGTACTCTTGGCGATAGTGGTGGTTGTGCCTGCTTTCTTGTATCACGGTTGGAGGTGGCAGCCGACGGAGGTGCGGTGTAGTAGAACGTGTGGAAGTAGATGATGCACGCGGTGTCCATGATGAAGGTCGACCTGCGAGAAAAGTTAGTCGCGCCAAGGCACATCGATCCTGCACTTCACGTTCAGCTTTACAAGCAAGATGGAATAATCGAGTGATATTATTATAATCCTTGTAGTCTAGAATGGTCTGAATCTCTATTTAATCCACCCGAAAACGTGCAAGCATAGCTTCATTCTCCTCAACAATACCACATCTAATCAAGCCAGTTTGTAATTCCTGATAATATTCTTCTACCGAATTTTTCCTTGTCTTAAGCGCTGCAATTTTTGAAGTAATTCACGTTGATAATATGGTGGAACCCAACAAGCACGCATAGCAGTTTTCAAAGCAGCCCAAGTAGCTGGAACAGGATATAATCTACAATGTTCGACCACCAAACACATGCAAAGCTAGTGAAAGCACAAACAGCAGAGGAACACGTCTCTCCTCGGGATATTGTAAACATGTAAATCGTTGTTCAGTTTCTAACTCCCAAGTAAGATATATATCAGGAACATATCTACCCTCAAATGGTGGAATATTCAATTTCAGTTTAGGGAGATGGTCATGATCTCATACCTGAAGGGGAGCCGAACATTGCCATTATTTGCATGTGGACGACCTGGTGGTTGTGGTGCTGGTGGTTGCACGTAGTTCTGATGTTGATCAACCTCATCCTCGTAATCTCTCACATAATCATCCTCCCCCACCACAGCAGCAGGAGCCACAGAAGTATCAACAGCAGCACCAGCAGCTTGGCCGGTGAAGAGGGACACGGAAGCTCGGCGGAGGGCTGTTTAGCGATGTGGAGGTAGTCCTTGTTGTTGTAGTAGAGGTGCGTTAGGTGCCGCCGGTGGTGGTGGTGGTAGATGCATGAGCAATTCATTAAACTTGTTATCGAGCTTTGTTTCAACGCCTTCTCAATGCCATCTATCTTCTCCATGGCCTCTTCAAATCTATTTAGCACATCTTCCACCTGCCCACTCATCATTTGTTGAAACTTATCATGTAGCGCTTTGTTTGCCATGTTCTCCCGGTCGACCACGTCGGCTTGTGATCCTGCCATGGTTAGCAGCAATAGAAACACACAAGAATATGATTGACAGACTACTAGGAAGTGGTGGTGGTGGTGTGGTGGACGATCACAAATCCGTCAAGCAAAACTCAAATTCTTACCAGTTCTTACCCAGAAGAAGAGCGGTGATCGGCAACCGATGTAGTCAAAACTCTCAAAGCTTGGATAGAGCGATTACTGAGGGAGAGTCAAACGACGATGTAGATGTATGTGGAGCTGGGAAGGCTTATAATATGGTAGCAAAAGGGTCAGCAATAATCAATTCAGAGATGCAAAGTTGAATAAGCGCTCACCGGCAGATCTTGGCTGGTCCTAGGCTAGACCGTGCTAGAGACGCGAGCCTAGAACACTAACAAAATCACGGCGCTGCACGTAAACAAGGGAAAAGCACACTCTGGAATTTTTTCTTTTCGCTTTTTTTTTGCGCTGCTTTTTTTTTTGCGAAAAATCACTATAATGGCGAGTGTCTCAAAACTCTTCCTGTGTCAAATGACAGGATGGGCACGAAATTTTTCGACCAAATTTTTTTTTCGATTGCGGACCCAAAACTGAAACGGGTCAAAAAACTTTCTATAACGGCGATCGTCTCAATACACTTAGAAACACCGAAAAATAGGATAGCCAGAAAATTTTTTGGCAAGTGCGTTTTCGGAAAATTTTGGGCCTAAACGGAGGGTGGTTTCCAGACTCTTTTTTTTCCCGAAACCTACGCAGGCAAGGAAACACGAATCGGAATTTAGATGAATCTCGAAAACAAACCTAATATGAGAAGAACTCGGATTGGTGGTGGATATATGGTGGTGGTATATGGCAGCGGTGGTGGTATATGGTAGCGGTGGTGGTATATGGATACAGATTGGTGGTGGTATATGGATACGGATTCAAAGCGGTGGCGGATAAGCAATGGTGGTAGATGGCAAGGCGATGATGATGGTGCGGCGGCGTGAGAACTTATGACCAGAACTCGAAACTCTAAAAGACTAGACTCTAAGACCAGCAACTAGACACGACGATGCACCCGCAAATTCAACAAAGCAAAACCCTAAAAAGATTATGCAAAGGCTCAGATTGGTTCGGATATGATGGACTAACCCTAATTTTTTTTGTGGCTTTTTCGTGGACAATAGGTATGAAGAACAGACTCGATCTAAACTATGAAAAACTGTAAAATCTCACCGAGCAACCTGGAAATCTGATACCACTTGATAGAGGCTAAGGTGTCCTATCTTTCGATGAGATGTTGGTTTTCGCTTTGGAGGAAGTCGACTTTGACGATCCGACTACTGAACGGCGAGGACGTCGTGCCTTAGCAATCGCTAAACCAACTCCGAGAGGTTATTGACCACGCCGAGCACGATCAACGACCACGAGGGTCTGCATTTCCTGCGAGCAAACGAAGAACAAGCAAGAAACTGAGATTGCAATCTGGATATTGCAAATATAAGATGAAAGCTTTATTGATCAAGGTGGGGTTCTGTGACACCTTTGTGCGGTCGTTGAACACAAGCGAAACGCGAAGTTGCAGCTATGGCGAACTTTTAATCTAAACAAAACCCAAGGTCTAAGCGGTGCCCTAAGGGCTGTATATATGGAGAAAGAGGGGAATTTCGTGGCCCTTGGTGGAGGGGTCCAAATCAACCCTATCTCTTGTTTCCCCACATACGGACTCTAAAAATAGCCTATACTTGTGTATTTCGAAATTACAAGGGCCTGGCCCACTAATAAGGTGACGCAGCACCTAGAATAGCCTCGGGACGACATTTATGAAGTAGCATCTTGTATATTTCGTCCAAGGCTTCATGCACCCATTATGGTGGCTTCAAAGTCCTGAAATCATCACTTGTAACTCCGTTCTTGTTCCCCTTGCGCATGGCATTATCTCCATGCTTGTTCTTGCTCCAATGTCCACCCTTCTCCAAGCTAGGGCCTTCATTTGTAAGAAAAACAAATGTATCCAATTTAGGCAGCATCATATTCTCATGAACATTAGAATCATTACCAAGAAACGAAAGTACCTGATAATTTAATTGGCGTGCGCGAGCTCTAGTAATTGGTCCACTATATGTAGCAGTAGGGGCTGTGGGTGTAACAATGGTATTGATGTCCTCATCATGGGGAGAGGTTCTCCCTATGGTCCATGGCCTCCATGGTGATGATGGCCCCCTCCGGGTCCTCCTCCACGGCCTCTGGTGATGATGGCCCTCTCCAACAGGGTGCCGGAGAGGGCCTAGATTGATTTTTCGTGGCTACAGAGGCTTGCGGCGACGGAACTCCCGATCTAGGTTTATTCGTGGGGGCTTTCGTATTTATAGGAATTTTTTACGTCGGTCTCACGTCAAGGGGGTCCACAAGGCAGCGACAAGGTAGGAGCACCATCCCCGGGGGTATGGCGCACCCCCCCTATCTTGTCGTCGCCTTGGGACTCTTCTAGTCCAACTCTTGTGCTTTGGGGTTGTCTTTTGGTCCATAAAAAATCACCGTAAATTTTCAGCCCATTCTGGGAAGTTCTATTTCTGCGCAAAAACCAACACCACGGTAGTTCTGCTAAAAACAACATCAGTCTGGGTTAGTTCTAATCAAATCATACCAAAACCATATAAAATTGTTGTAAACATGGCATGAATACTTCATAAATTATTGATACGTCGGAGACGTATCACCATCCCAAAGCTTAATTCATGCTCGTCCTCAAGGAGGTAAATGATAAAAGAAATAATTTATGAAGTGTGAATGCTAGCATAGTGCATATATTTGACAAATGATAGTTCCAAACAAATTTTCTAGCATTATTCTTTATCATAAACAGTAGTGAAAGGATTGAGAAGAGGTGTCTAGGGGGGGTGAATAGACTCTAATCAAGAAAAGTTGTAGTTCTTAATTTCTCTTAAGGTGAAGTGGAGTTTTGGCACAAGTTTAAACATTCACAATAGATATCAAGCAAGCATGCAAGCATACAAGAGTATATGAGCAGCGGAAAGTAAAGCATGCAAGTT
Organism: Aegilops longissima; assembly: GCA_021605205.1. Lineage (NCBI taxonomy): Eukaryota > Viridiplantae > Streptophyta > Magnoliopsida > Poales > Poaceae > Aegilops > Aegilops longissima. The sequence continues at coordinate 327,842,209 of CM038679.1, read as the reverse complement.
GCACGAATGTAAAGAGAAGGGATTGGAGTGTGCAAACGCAATTTGGAGACACGGAGATTTTTTATGCGTGGTTCCGATAGGTGGTGCTATCGTAATCCACGTTGATGGAGACTTCAACCCACGAAGGGTAACGGTTGCGCGAGTCCACGGAGGGCTCCACCCACGAAGGGTCCACGAAGAAGCAACCTTGTCTATCCCACCATGGCCGTCGCCCACGAAGGACTTGCCTCACTAGGGTAGATCTTCACGAAGTAGGCGATATCCTTACCCTTACAAACTCATTGGTTCAACTCCACAATCTTGACGGAGGCTCCCAAGTAACACCTAGCCAATCTAGGAGACACCACTCTCCAAGAAGTAACAAATGGTGTGTTGATGATGAACTCCTTTCTCTTGTGCTTCAAATGATAGTCTACCCAACACTCAACTCTCTCTCATAGGATTGGATTTGGTGGAAAGAAGACTTGAGTGGAAAGAAACTAGGGGAAGGCTAGAGATCAAGATTCATGTGGTTGGAATGGAATATCTTGACCTCAACACAAGTGTAGGTGGTTCTCTCTCAGAAAATGTGTGTTGGAAGTGTAGGCATGTTCTGATGGTTCTCTCCATGAATGAAGAGTGGGTTCAGGGGTATTTATATCCTCCACACAAAATCTAACCGTTACACACAAATCATCAAACTCGGTGGGACCAATTCAGAGAACTCGGTCAGATCGATTTGGTTCATAATGTGACCGTTAGGTATTTCGGTGGGACCGACTGGATCAACTCGGTGGGACCGATGTGCTAGTGTTAGGGTAAATCCAAAACTTGGTTTGATCAATTACTCAAACTCGGTGGGACCGATTTGGGTAATAAGCAAAACAGAGAGTTGGCCAAGCAAACTCGATGGGGCCGATTGCATATCTCGGTGGGACCGAAAATATTGCAATAGGCAACAGAGAGTTTGCAAGCCCATCTCGGTGAGACTCAGATCCCATCGGTGAGACCGAACTAATTAGGGTTTCTGGCAGTGGATATGTCAAGTGAACTCGGTGGCGCCGGATAGATCAAATCGGTGGGGCCAAGTTTGAATTTTGGTTTGGGACATATTTGGAAGTGAGGAAGTGGTTGAGGGCTTTGGAGCATATCACTAAGCACTTTGAGCAAGAAAGCCATTAAGCAACACCTCATCCCTTCTTAATAGTATTGGCTTTCCTATGGACTCAATGTGATCTTGGATCACTAAAATAGAAAATGTAGAGTCCCGAGCTTTGAGCTTGAGCCAATCCTTTGTCCTTAGCATATTGAAGGGGTTCGACATCCTCTGGTCCATGCGACTCCATTGTTGAACTTATCTGAAACATACTAGGTAGAAACAATAGTCCAACAAGAGATATGTTGACATTAATTACCAAAATCACCCAGGGAGCACTTGTGCTTTCAATCTCCCCCTTTTTGGTAATTGATGACAACATACATCAAAGCTTTAGATAAAGATATAGAGAGCAACAAGTAAAGCTTTGGAAAGAGATGTAACATGCATAGGCTCCCCTACATGTATGCAATCATATAAATATGGAACATAGGAGCATGTGAATGCATAAGCATGACAGAGTAATCCATGTGTTACATGTATCTTGGCTATATGCATTAGAGCAAATTATGTGAATATAGGAAATGTGCCTTCATGCTGATGAGTCATTCTTGCAAACAGTCACTACTAGGGAAAACCTTATACACAGAACTTTAGCAGTAGCGTGGGTCAAAAAAGCACGCTGGTGCTAAGTAGCAGTAGCGCGCCCGCGCAAACCGCGCTGCAGATAAAGATCTAGCAGTAGCGCGTCTGTCTTTAAACACGTTGCTACTAAAATTCACACGGCTTAGCCGATAGGCTACACATAGTAGTAGCGACCTATGACGAACCGCGCTACCGCTACTTCATTTGTAGCAGCGCGTTTTAATAAAAACTCGCTACTGCTAAAGGTTATAAAATTAAATGGAAAGAAAATAGAAAGGTAATTGAAAATGAAAGAAATAGAATAAGGTGAAAGGAAAAAAATAAAATGTGAAGAAAACTAAATGAAAAAGGGGAAGCAGAGAAAGGAGTAGCGATGGCGTGTATCACGGGCAGCTGTAGCTAAGATTGCAGGAGCGCTTTTCACGGAGCGCATCTGCACTCGCTGACTTAACCACGGGTTCGTCCTTCCCCGCGCCACTTCCCCAAATCCAACTCTCTCCATTGTCGCCGCCGCCGTCGTCGCCGCCAAGCATCTCCGCACCCTCTCGCCGCCCGACCCAGATTCAACGCCGCCCCGCCCCGACCTCAACGCCGCCCGGACGCCGCCCCGACCCGACCTCGACGCCGGCCGCCATCCGCCACGCGCCCGAGCCCCGACCCTGACCTCGACGCCGCCCTGCCCCTCCCTCGTCGCAGGCACCCAAGGTGAGCACGCCCGCTCCTCCCTCACCCCTACCTCTGCCTAGGGTTTGTTTATATTTTAGTTGCATCAAATTAGTTAGGGTTCATGTACGAGTGGAAACAAATCGGATGCGGATGCGGCTCAAATGAGTTAGGGTTCATGTAAGGGTGAAAACGAATCAAATTTCTAAGATGAATCATAAAACGAGTAAAATTTGACCACTGATTTCACTTTATAGTTGGATAATTGAAATATCCGCTACCACTTTCCACCCCTATAGGTTCATCAAATTAGATGGTAATTAGGGCAGTATTCCTAGGTACTAATTAGTTAGTAAGAACTAGGTACTAATTAGGTACTAGAATATTTTTATTTATAGTAAGTTTATTTTTAGTAAGAACTAGTTGAATTAATAGAACGAGTTAGTAAGAACTTGTTGCTATTTTTTAGTTAAAGCAATTTTTCCCGCCTCGACATGGACGATGCCTATCCCGCATCCTCGTCGTCGAGTCGGCGGAGGACGACACCTGCTTGACCAGATCGGCCATGTCCGGGACTGGGCTCCGCCGGGGTGGTACTGGGAGCCGCTACCTATCGGGGGGCGCAGGTTGGTGAGGAGCCAGCCTGTCGTTGACCCGAACCTTTTTTGGTGGCGGTCGCGTGGGCCAGTGATGATCCAGAGGCTCGAGGACTCTGCGGAGGTGGTGCGTCACCATGTCAGTGAGGAGGACGCGCACGTCCGTCGCTACTTGTTTGCGTTGGAGCACAGGTCATTCTCCAATACCTGGCAGGTTCTCCAGGGATCTCACTGGAGCTATGATCCCGTGATGGTTCCTTCTCTGTGGGTGTCCACCGCCCGCGCCGATACCCATCGTGTGCTAGGGTTTTAGTTGTATTAGTGATGTTATATGTATGACACTATTCGTGATGTATTAGTGTAATATTCGACGATGTAGGGACGCATGAGATGATTTACTTTTGCTTATTGAATGCATGCTAATTTGAGTCCTATAAGATATTTTGAAATGTATATCTTGTGTTGCTCAATATCCAAGTGGCCGGTCATGTTTGCATGTTACACCTCCGAGTGGCCTATGTTTTGCCGGAGTGTTGATTCATTTCCGTTCCGGCAAATTTCAGGCGCTCGATATGTCCTATTTTAGCAAAGGTCATGCGGATTTTTCCGTGAATTTTGGCATGGCTTGTGCCGAATATGTAGGAAATATCGAGTGCCCCGGATTTGTGTGTTGAGTATCCTGGTAGTTGTCTTGATCGATTTTCAATTAATGTTTTAACTATGAACATAGGAAATGTCGACGACGAAAAGGATTTGGTATTTGCAAATCTGCGAAGACGAAGCGCGGCTGTCTGTCGACGGTATCTTCCTAGATGATGATAGGCGCTTCACATCAAGCTGGAAGAGAACTTGAAGTGGATACGATGAAGTCATAACGACAAGTCTTTTTTCGTAGCTAAGCATGACATCTTCTTCATTTGCTTGAACTTATATTTTTACTATTCTACTAGCGTATCCCCTGCCATGCAAGAGTTTTGTATTGGATAAGATAGGTTTCAGTCATCTGCGGAGGTAAAGAAAGTTTATTTGAAGACCGAGTATGGTTATATTTTCCATGCAAAATTATACAATTCAGACGACTACACCTATTTTGGATGCAAAACATGGCGAGCACTATGCAAGACTTATGCATTTGAGCCTGATATGGTTATCACCTTTGATATTCGTCGGAAGATGATATTGAAGGTAATACCGACATCTGGGTCGATGTGCGACGCCTCGATTATACTATTATGTAAGTTTCTCAACCATATTTATGTCTTTGATATTGTTTTTCAAAATAGTTGACAACTAATTTGTATTGTCACTTATTTGGTGCAAGCAAACATGTCCGGTAGCTTGGTAGATAGGACCTACTACTGTCCCGAGGCTGAACTAAACTGCGAGGAGCTAAGTCATTATGTTTCATGGCTTGAGGATCTTGATCTGTCAAGACAAATTTTCTTCCTGGATTTAGAAATGTTAATCTTTGAAAACGTCGACCAATAGTGTTCGTAATGAACTACGGTCACATCCATTTAGGAAGGATGGTAAGATTTTACTATTTGTCCTCATTGCATCTTTTCCATACATTATTTTTGAAGCTAAACTTCATTGCTAAGTATGTTAACATCGATGTTCTTCAACAGGACTCCGATGAATGTTGTGCCTTATGGGATCGAGACTAAAGGTACCATGAGTATTATCACTTCGCCAAGATATCCTACAGATTACTTTAGTGCATTCAAGATTAGCGACGGATGCTTAATAGTGCAAGACTGGACCAAATATGTGTTGGGGGAGCGCAGAGAAGTACTAGGGGGCAGCAAACAGAGGCGCTTTCCACGCATGGCGGATTCTTCCTTTGGTTCGTGTTATCGTAGTATAGGTCATGGTGAGATTCTGATCTAATTAAGTTTGAGCGCATAGTATGCATGCATGCATGCATGAATCCCCGTCATCGGTTTGAAGTGTGGTGTGACATACATATGCATCGTCAACTAACCCTCGCTCCGTGTGGGGATTTCCGCTTCGAAAGCACGATGCCACATCAAAGCTGTTCCATTGTGTATTCAAAGACACCTCTCCATACATATTTTTGGGCCACACGCATGTAGTGGTTGTCTTCGGGGACTAGCTACTTGCGTGATTATTGGCGGGCTAGCCCATCTCTAGGGTCTCATGGACGGCCATCACTTTGACCAACAACAAGAGAGAGGTTGTATGACCAAGGTGGATTATTCTTAGTCCAGTTTACGATACATCTTGGTGAGATGCCCTCTCCAGCCCGCCGATTGAAAGTGTGTGTGTGGGGGGGCTGCTACTTCGCACTTTGCTAGGTGAACCTCCATGGGGGGCATGCATTCATAGCTTAGGATTCCCCTCCTACCGACACAAGGGGGGTCAAGCAATACCGTGCGCTTTGCGAGATAAGTTGCACATCGAAGTTGCATTTGCTATTTGAACATCAAACCACCCTTTTCATACATATATTTGGTCCACATGCAAGTGTGTTCGTGTTCTAACCCTTTCCCATGTCATTTTCGCCAAATTTATAAACATTAGACAAGTCGGATGACGCAACAGACACGGTTCACTCACACTAACCATGTGCCACGCCGGTGCCCCTGTCACGCACATCCGCACAGTACATTGGGGCTTTCCCTCTCAAAAATATCTACCCACCTGCAGGTTTTTTTTGTTTGATAACACACGGTTATTATGTTTCGACTGTGTGTGATGTTTCTTGTTCCCGCTCCCGTCTGCATCCCTCAAAAATATCTGCAGGTTCATCTGCATGCTCCAACTTGATCAAGGAGGAGAGCTATACATGTTTTATGTTGTTTTACCTAAGAGAGAGCAGCAGGAGTGATTAGCTAGCTAGAAATGAGTTTCAGGATGATGATGTGCTACACTATTACTATGATGATAAAATAGCTAGTGTTGGTGGTAATGACTATGATGATTATTATTAGCTAGTGTTAGTGGTGATTAAATAAATACTGTTGGTGGTAATGAGCATGATGATGATTAAATATCTTGTCTTTGGCGGATTAGATTCAAGTGGAGGCAACATGTGGTGCACATCGAAAGTACTACTAGTCCAAACTAGATCAAGTTTGGATTAGTAGTATACTTTTGACATGCACCACATATTGCCTCCACTTGAACCTAATCCACCTTCATTTGACACTGTTATGGACATAATGATGTAAACCTCATAACTGGTATTGTATCAATATTTGTAAGATGACAAATAAATAAACTAAAAACGAAAAATAAAAAAAGAATACTAGTAGCGATGGAGAGAAAACACGCTGCCATTAGTTACATTAGCAGTAGCGTGGGAGTGAAACAACGCTACAACTATTCGTCCTAGCAGTAGCGGCGTGCGAACACGCATTCATCGCTAGCGATAACTATGGCGCCTTATTAGTAGCGCGCCCACCCACGCTACTAGTGAGCACAAAACCAGCGCTACTGCTAGGGTTTTCCCTAGTAGTGAGTATGTACAACAGCAAGAGATCCTCATACACATGACTGTGATGCATATACTTACCTTGTGGTCTTGAGTTGGCTTAGAAGCGAATGAACCTGAGTAAACAAGGTTAGATAACACAGATACATCTACTAGCCAGAGCAAACAAAACAGCCACAAAAGTACCAAGACTGGGATGACATGTAGAGAGTGAGTACTGAGTACTCTGTTTGATATAGACATGTCCCCAAAAGTAAAGATGTGCAATGAATTCAAGGATTTCCTTCCCTTAGATGTCTTGCTCCCCCGAATCTAACATGGGATATTGGGAGAAGTTAGGGAACAGAAAATCAGAGCAAAAGAAAAGACAACAGAGCTAATACAAGCAATCAAATATGATCAAATATGAACATGTCTTTCCCCTCCTAAAGTCATGTAACTTCTCTCCTCTTGAACACCAAGCATCTGGGGTTTCTTATACACCCCCCCTGAGTATCCCCCCCTATAGAAATGATTAGGCATAGAGCTTTGATGTGATCCCTCTCTCCCCCTTTGACATCAATTTCCAAGAAGGGCTCTTCTGGATTTTTGTTTCATTGCAGAAGGGTTTGGTCCTTGAGTCACAAAGCAAGTCGAATGTGATGCTGGTAGAGGACAAGAGTCATTGAGTGGAGCTGGAGCAAAAAGACTGCAGGAATAAGTGGCAAGTTGTCTTTCCTATAGTGAAATCAGTAGCACCGAGTTGTGTGCTTCGGTGGCACCGAGAGAATTCGGTTGGACCGAAAGAAACAAACCGGTGTGACCAAGCCCATCACAGAGAAAACACTTGTGATCTCACTAGGCTCTTAAGATGTCATAAGGATTTGCAAGGAATTGGCGCAGAAAATGCAGAACAAGAAGAAATGAAAAGATTTGGTGAAGTCTTTTTTGAAAGGGGAAACACATATGCATGAGACAAATGCAAGAGGAAACACAAGAGAACTTCATCTAGAGATGGGCGGTGACAAAGTCACCTATGTTAGAGTATAGACTTAGGGGTCAAGTGAGAACACTTGATCATAGGTCATACTCATCGTTTAAGCTCAAAATGGGGTTACCATTTTTTGTTTAAGCATCTTGATGTATTTACATCTTGTGGAGTTGCTTTGACCCATGACTTGGAATAAAGCTTCTCTAAGATGGAATAACATACCTTGGGTGGTGGTGTTGATCTTGATCATGTAGTTGAACTTGTGTGAGTTGCTCAAGGTTGATATAGCTCATCAAGAGTTGGGAGCACAACTTGGAATTTGAGTTCATCTACCTACATGGGTTAGTCTTGCAAGGAAGAGCACTTGTTTATCCAAAATGACAATCATAAATCTTAATGTAGAATTTGTCAAAGGATATGTTTGAAGAGTTTTGTGCTTCCTTGTCTTCCACCACCATTGTGTAGAGACTTGATGGTGTAGAGATTGCTCAAGATGTGAGTGAGTTGCAATCTCACAGATTTAGATTCATCCAAGTACCTACAAGGTTTAGATAGCATGCAAGGGTGCAAAAATATCCAAGACATATAGACAACATCATGAAAGAAATGTCAAGGATTAGTCAAAGGCTCATGCCTTGCATGTATCCAAATGGAGTTCCTACTCCAAGTTTGAAGCATCAATGATGTTCAATTCACCTCTCAAACGGCAAAATACTTTCTCATCAAGCGGTTTGGTAAATATATCCGCTAATTTCTTATCGGTGCGAACATGCTTAAGATCAATGTCCCCTTTGGCAACATGATCTCGAATGAAATGATGACGAACTTCAATATGCTTAGTTCGAGAATGTTGCACGGGATTGTGAGCAATCTTAATAGCACTTTACTTGTCACAAAGCAATGGAACATGTTTCACATATATCCCATAATCTTTAAGATGGGTCATCCAAAGTAATTGAGCACAACATGATCCAGCAACAATGTATTCCACTTCGGCGGTGGATAAGGATACCGAGTTCTGTTTCTTGGAGGAGCAAGACACAAGAGATCTACCAAGAAATTGACAAGTACCCGAAGTGGACTTTCTATCAACCTTGTCTCTGGCATAGTCCGAATCGGAGTAACCAACAAGATCAAAAGAAGACCTCTTAGGATACCAAATGCCAAAATTTGGTGTGTATATTAAGTATCTCACTATCCTTTTCACAGCCTTAAGATGACACTCTTTATGGGCCGCTTGATATCGTGCACACATGCACACACTTAGCATAATGTCAGGACGGGAGGAACATAGATATAACAATAAACCAATCATAGAGTGGTAAACTTTTTGATCAACTGGTTCACCGTCCTTAGTCAATTCAAGATGTCCACTAGTAGGCATGGGTGTAGACATACCTTTGCATTCTTGCATATTGAACTTCTTGAATAAGTCCTTGGTGTACTTTGTTTGAGAAACAAAGGTACCTTCCTTAGTTTGCTTGATTCGCAAACCAAGAAAGAATTTGAGTTCACTCATCATAGACATCTCAAACTTCTCCGACATCAGCTTTCCAAACTTCTCACTAAAATGAGGGTTAGTTGAACCAAATATAATATCATCAACATAAATTTGGCACACAAATAGTTCTCCATTAAACCTTTTAGTAAAAAGAGTAGAATCAATTTTACCAATTTCAAAGCCTTTTTCAATAAGGAACTTGGTCAAGCATTTATACCACGCTCTAGGAGCTTGTTTAAGACCATAAAGGGCTTTGTGAAGTTTGTAAACATGATTAGGTTTCTTAGGATTGACAAAGCCGGGAGGTTGCTTAACATAAACTTCCTCCTCAATTTCACCATTTGGAAAAGCAATTTTAATGACCATTTGGTACAAGGTGATATCATGGTGATTAGCATAAGCAAGTATGATGCAAATGGACTCAAGTCTAGCAATGGGAGCATATGTCTCACCATAGTCCATACCTTCTACTTGAGTGTAGCCTTGGGCGACTAGGGCGTGCTTTGTTTTGGACGACTTGACCATCTTCATCTTGCTTGTTGCGAAACACCCATTTGGTACCAATGATGTTGTGGTTGTTGTCGGGCTTCTTGACCAATGTCCACACTTGATTTCTCTCAAAGTTGTGTAGCTCTTCATGCATAGCGTTTATCCAATCGAATCTTCCAATGCTTCTTCAACCTTCATAGGTTCAATGCTAGAGATGAATGAGTAATGTTCACAAAAGTTAGCCGAACGAGTTTTAGAGCGAGTGATTCTCCCGGTTTGGATATAATTGCAGATTTGCTCGATGGGATGGTCTTTGGAAATTCTTGCTCGAACTCGTGGGAGCTTTGGCTTGGCTCGGGGTGGAACATCTTCTTCATCTTGTTATTCTTCTTGGCCTTCTTCATTGTTGACGTTGTAATTTTCTTGTCGTGGTGGAGAAGCAGGTTGTCGATGTTCATCTTGGTGTACTTCCTCGTTTTCTTCGTCGGTGTGTCCCACTTGTGGATGCTTCCGTATCAATTCTTGGTTCACCTTGTCGTGAGGTAGAAGCTTCCACTTGGACGAATGAGGTACTCTCCTTCACCTCCGTTGGACGAATCTTGCCAATAGACAAGTCTTGTATAGCTTCCGAAGGGTCTTTGTCTCCTACATCAATTGGCAATTGCTCTACTTGCGAGCCATTAGATTCATCAAACTTCACATCTACCGTCTCTTCAACCTTTCGGGTGAAATTGTTGTAGACACGGTAAGTGTGAGAGTTTGAGCCATAACCAAGTAGGAAACCTTCATGATATTTAGGAGCAAATTTAGAACGACGATGCTTATCAAGAATGTAGCACTTTGAGCCAAATACTCGAAAGTATCCAACTTGGGGTTTGTTACCGGTGAGGAGCTCGTATGCCGTCTTGCCAAGTAGCTTGTGAAGATACAAGTGATTTGTTGCATGACAAGCTGTGTCAACCGCTTCCGCCCAAAAGTGTTTTGGAGTCTTGTACTCATCAAGCATCGTTCTTTCCATCTCAATAAGAGTCCGGTTCTTTCTCTCAACAACTCCATTTTGTTGAGGTGTGTACATAGCCGAGAACTCGTGTGAAATCCCCTCTTCGTCAAGAAAGGTATCCACATTTGCGTTCTTGAACTCCGTTCCGTTGTCGCTCCGAACCTTTTTGATCTTCACGTCAAATTGATTTTGGGCCTTCCTAGCGAAGTTTTTGAAGATCTTTTGGACCTGCAATTTGTCATCAAGAAAGAACACCCACGTAAATCTTGAAAAATCATCAACTATGACTAGACCAAATGAGTTACCACCGAGACTCTTGTAGGCATTTGGACCAAAGAGATCCATGTGAAGTGGCTCGAGTGGTCTTCTCGTGGTCATGATGTTCTTCGCGCGATGACTTCCTCCAACCTGTTTTCCTGCCTGACAAGCACTACAAAGTCTATCCTTGTCAAATATGACATCTTTTATTCCAAGGATATGATCACCTTTAATAAGCTTATCAAGATTTTGCATGCCCACATGACCTAGCCTTTTATGCCACAACCAGCCTTTAGAAGACATAGAAATTAAGCAAGTTCTAGGTTGAGCCTTTTTAGTGAAATCACCAATGTAAAGATCACCTCTACGTATACCAGTAAAGACCATTTTACGATTGTCTCTATGAAACACTTGGAAATCTACCTCAGTAAATAGGACATTGAAACCGAGATCAGAAAGTCTAGATACTGAAAGTAAATTGTACCCAAGAGATTCAACGAGCATGACATTTTGTATGGAGCTATCATGTGAGATGGCCACCTTACCGAGGCCAACCACCTTAACCTTTGATTTATCACAAAAGGTGACATACTTTCGAGGGCCGTCGTTTTCAGCAAGCTCATGGAACATATCTTTATCCCCGGTCATATGATCAGTACATCCACTATCAAGGACCCATTCCTATCCTCCAGCCATGTAGCCGCGAAGATTTTCCATAGGACCAAAGTGTCTCATTGCATCATCAAGATCATAGTCACTATCATCATCATCCTCATCATAGTATCCATGTTCAACATCATCTTGTGATTGATCAACTCCTAGAGAGGGTAATTCATTAGATAAGTGATCATTCCTATGGATATCTTTATGAATTCTAATAGCTTCGGAAATGATATTGCTAATGATTCCAACATCTCCTTGGGCACGCATGAGATTGGTAAGCTCAAATAGACAATCACCAAACATAGGATCACTAGAATTCATCTTACTCAAGGTGATAGATTTATGAAGGATTTTGTCTAAATTTTTCAAGGAATAATCTGGAAATCGTTCCTCAAGAAATCTCCATATAGTATAGGCACAATCAAGAGTAGGTAAATTAGCAAGCAAATTTTTGGGCAATCCTCTAATGATAAGGTTGATGGTTCTAAGATTGCGAATCATGTCAAGATCCTCTTCGGGTGTAGGATGCATTGGATCAATATGAGGTGGACAAGGGCTAGTGATGTACTTGTTCAAATGATATTCATTGAAAATCTCAAGCATTTCATTTTTCCACTCATAGAAAAACTCTCCATCAAGAATAGGCACTCTACGTCTAAGACTCCCCAAAGTAGACACATCCATCTTCCTCCAAAGGTGTTTAAACCAAGGCAATGGAGACCAAAGCTCTGATACCATTTGAAAGGATCGAGAAGAGGTGTCTAGAGGGGGGGAGGGGTTGAATAGACTCTAATCAAGAAAAGTTGCAGTTTTTAATTTCTCTTAAGTTGAAGTGGAGTTTTGGCACACGTTTAAACATTCACAATACATATCAAGCAAGCATGCAAGCATACAAGAGTATATGAGCAGCGAAAAGTAAAGCATGCAAGTTGCACGAATGTAAAGAGAAGGGATTGGAGTGTGCAAACGCAATTTGGAGACATGGAGATTTTTTATCCGTGGTTCCGATAGGTGGTGCTATTGTACATCCACGTTGATGGATACTTCAAACCACGAAGGGTAACAGTTGCGTGAGTCCACGGGGGGCTCCACCCATGAAGGGTCCAAGAAGAAGCAACTTTGTCTATCCCACCATGGCCATCGCCCATGAAGGACTTGCCTCACAAGGGTAGATCTTCACGAAGTAGGCGACCTCCTTGTCCTTACAAACTCCTTGGTTCAACTCCACAATCTTGACGGAGGCTCCCAAGTAACACCTAGCCAATCTAGGAGACACCACTCTCTAAGAAGTAACAAATAGTGTGTTGATGATGAACTCCTTGCTCTTGTGCTTCAAATGATAGTCTCCCAACACTCAGCTCTCTCTCATAGGATTGGATTTGGTGGAAAGAATATTTGAGTGGAAAGCAACTTGGGGAAGGCTAGAGATCAAGATTCATGTGGTTGGAATGGAATATCTTGACCTCAACACAAGTGTAGGTGGTTCTCTCTCAGAAAATATGTGTTGGAAGTGTAGGAATTTTCTGATGGCTCTCTCCATGAATGAAGAGTGGGTGGAGGGGTATTTATATCCTCCACACAAAATCTAACCGTTACACACAAATCACCAAACTCGGTGGGACCGATTCAGAGAACTCGGTCAGACCGATTTGGTTCATAATGTGACCGTTAGGCATTTCGGTGGGACCGACTGGATCAACTCGTTGGGACCGATGTGCTAGAGTTAGGGTAAATCCAAAACTCGGTTTGACCGATTACTCAAACTCGGTGGGACCGATTTGGGTATTAAGCGAAATAGAGAGTTGGCCAAGCAAACTCGGTGGGGCCGAAAATATTGCAATAGGCAACAGAGAGTTTGCAAGCCCATCTCGGTGAGACCGAACTGATTAGGGTTTCTGGCAGTGGCTATATCAAGTGAACTCGGTGGCGCCGGATAGATCAAATCGGTGGGGCCGAGTTTGACTTTTGGTTTGGGACATATTTGGAAGTGAGGAAGTGGTTGAGGGCTTTGGAGCATATCACTAAGCACTTTGAGCAAGCAAGCCATTAAGCAACACCTCATCCCTTCTTAATAGTATTGGCTTTCCTATGGACTCAAGGTGATGTTGGGTCACTAAAATAGAAAATGTAGAGTCATGAGCTTTGAGCTTGAGCCAATCCTTTGTCCTTAGCATATTGAAGGGGTTCCACATCCTCTAGTCCATGCCACTCCATTGTTGAACTTATCTGAATCATACTAGGTAGAAACCTTAGTCCAGCAAGAGATATGTTGACATTATTACCAAAATCACCTAGGGAGCACTTGTGCTTTCAAGTAGCTCGTCTTGTAAAACTTCTCATGATCAACTAACAAGCTATTCACATGTTAAAGTATAGACCACAAAGTTTCTTGAGAACTAACAAACTATGCTTTCAGTCGACAAAAAATTGCAATTCATCTTATTTTCAGGAAGGGTCTATGTAAGAGCTTTGATTTAGAAAATTCCACATACTCAAGTATCATATAGTCTTCCATGATTGCTAACAGCTAAAGCATAATTTTAGGACAAATAGCATCCGTCGAACACAAAGAAACATAGGGGCTTAATGTTTCGCCTCCAAACTTACTTATCATATAGATAATTGTCAACAATAATAATTCATGATCAAATATATTTGAATGGCCATATATGCTTAGATCATTCCCCACCACATGATGCTTGCCAACTAAAGAAAAAAAGAGGTTGAACTAAGAAGGAAAACTATTGACTCTTGCATAAAAGTAAATACATGAAAGTGAAAGATAGGCCATTCGCAGAGGGAAGCAGAGGTTGTCATGCGCTGGATGTGCAAACCCTTAATGCAAAGGAAGGTCACATTGTATTGCCCTTTGTGATAGCAACCTTATTATGCAGTCCGTCACTTTTATTTCTTTACCATCACAAGTCCGTACAACGCTTATTTTCCCTTACAATAAAAGATCATACATATTTAGGAGCCATTTTTATTGCTTTTTGCACCGATGACAACTTACTCGAAGGATCTTATTCAATCCATAGGTAGATATGGTGAAAACTCATGGCTGAAATGGGGTTTAAGGGTTTTGGATGCACAAGTAGTATCTCTACTTAGTACAAAATTTTGGCTAGCAAAAGATCCTAAGCAAGCACCACATGTTATAGGATCCATAACAATATAACCTCTATGCAAATATACCCACACATAACTCATTACTTTGTCTTCCTTGTCCAACTTCAATTAATTTGCTCAAGTTTGAAAATAATTAATGGGGCTCACAATCATAGAAGATGTCCAAGATAGTATATTTATATGTTAAATCTCTCTTCCTTCAATATTCTTTCATTAATTGTTCAAGTGATCAATGTTGTGATTGCTAACTCTCAATAAATTTTACCACCTATACTTCTTATATGTGAATTCATTACTCCCCATGGGATAAGCACATGAAACATATATAATTTTAGATTTTTTATATTTAATTCATTCAACCATTTACTCATAGGATATAAGTGAAGCACGAGAGTGAATGACAAACTACTCCAAAAAGATAAAAGTGAAGATCAATGAGTAGTCAAGTAGTTAAATAGCCATGTGAGGACTATCTCTCATTCAAGATTTTAGATCCAATGATTTTATTAAAACAGTAAGTAAAATGAAAATCCGCTCCAAGGAGAACACATATCATGTGACGAATAAAAACATAGCTCTGAGTAAGGTATACCGATGGTTTTGAAGATGAAAGAGGGGATGCCTTCCGGGGGCATCCCCAAGCTTAGGCGCTTGAGTCTTCCTTGATTGTTACCTTGGGGTGCCTTGGGCATCCCCAAGCTTAGGGTCTTTCCACTCCTTATTCTCCTCATATCGATATCTCAAGGAAAACTTGAAAACTTCAATCACACAAAACTTAACAAAACTTCATGAGATGGGTTAGTATGATAAAGAGTAAATCATTCACTTTGCTCCTGTCAAGATAAGATTCATAATTGTTCTCACACAATTCCCGCTGTAACATATCATTTCCACAATTTATATTGAGCAATATAAGCCATAGAAACTAGAAAACAAGCAAACTATGCATTGAAAACAAAATCTGTCAAAAACAGAACAGTCTGTAATGATTTGAACAACAACCATACTTATGTTACTCCAAAAAATCTGAAAACTTAGGACAACCTAGGAAATTTTTATATTAATCTTGTGCAAAAAGAATCAGTATTTTATCTCTCTTTTGTTAAAAATTAAAATTATTTTACTGGGCGCAAAAGTTTCTGTTTTTCAGCAAGATCAAGTCAACTATCACTCTAAGCTATCCCAAAGGTCTCACTTGGCACTTTATTGAAACCAAAGCAATAAAACATGATTACTATAGTAACTTGATCATGTGAACACACACAAAGTAAGGATAGATATTGGTTTGTCTCCCAACAAGCACTTTTCTTTAGTGCCTTTTTAGCTAGGCATGATATTTTAATGGTACTCTTCCAAGCCCAGTTCCAATGAATATTTTATTCATACTCTAAAATATATAAGTGAAGTTCATAGAGAATTCTACAAATAATATAGATCCACCAATATCCAAGCTCAAAATATATAAGTGAAGCACATGAAGCATTCTATAAAGCCATACTCAAAAGATTTAAGTGAAGCACAAAGAGCATTTTATAAAGCCATACTCAAAAGATTTAAGTGAAGCACAAAGAGCATTCTATAAATCAATGAAGGGCTATCTCATACTAGCATGGTTCATAAAGGAAAAGAAAATAAAAATAAACACAAAAGACACATATCATGTGAACAAAACAAAAACCAAGGTATACAAATAATTGTTGAAGAAAAAAGATGGGATGTCAACTGGGGCATCCCCAAGCTTAGATGCTTGAGTATCCTTGAAATATTTACTTGGGGTGCCTTGAGCATCCCCAAGCTTTAGCTATTTCCTCTCCTTATTCTTCTCATATAGATAACTCCTCGATCTTCGAACACTTCATCCACATAAAACTTGACAAAACCCTTGTGAGATCTGTTAGTATAATAAAGCAAATCACTACCTTTAGGTATTGTTTAAACTCATTACAATTTCATATTATCATTATATCTACTGTATTTCAACTTCACCATGGTTCATACCCCCCGATACTGCCCATATATTCACCAAAATAAGCGAACAACACATAGAAAACAGAATTTGTCAAAAACAGGACAGTCTGTAGCAATCTGGAACTTTCGTGTACTTCTATAACTTAAAAAATTCAAAAAAATTATGAAAATATAAACACTTTGCAGAGAAGTACAGTGTAAAAATTTCTAGATTTTACCATGCTCCAGTAAGACAAATTAAAATTCAAATACTAAAGCAAAAGTTTCTGTTTTTATGCTGCACACACCAAACAAGCAATTTAAACATTCTAAAGCCAAACCTTGGCACACCATTTTTATAATACAATGGATATATAAAAGGGGATACTTATTTTTGAGAAATTTCCATGAAATAATCTACATTGTTTCCATGAACATGAACCCAAGTGTTCAAGGTCGACCCTCACTTCTCCAATGCATAACCTTCCAATCACTTCTCTTTTTAAAAAAAAATTTAGGCAAAAGAGGCAAGTAATTTTTTTTATTTTCATTCTTTAAAAATGTTTGTTTCACCCACAACAAAATAAAACAAAAAAAGGGAAAACAAAATCTACTTAGTGAAGAAAGCAAACAAGCATACACGAGAATACCAACCCCATGCTATTACTCCCCGGGAACGACGCTAGAAAAGAGCTCGATAATCCCCAAGTGCAAGGAATCATCATAGAAATTTCCAAAGGTGGAAGTGATAATTATGGAGTGTCGAACCCACAAGGAGCTAAAGGTAAGATCAATATTCTCTGAAGTCCTATCTGCTACTGATACGACTCTACGTACACTGAACATTTGCTTCCAACTAGAAATGAGAAATAAAAATACGTTGTGGGTATGATGAGGATAGCTTTGCATGATATTGGAAAATAAAAATATAAAAGTAGGTTATCTTAATATAAAGTTAGAATATATTACTATATATTATAAATAGAGACTATGGAATAATGATGGATCGGTGTGCGGACTTGTCCTAGGCAATTGTTAACAAGATCGGTAGTTGTCATTGCAATTTTATATGAGGGAGAGGCATAAGCTAACATACTTTATCTTCTTGGATCATATGCACTTATGATTGGAACTCTAGCAAGCATCCGCAAGTACTAAAGATCATTAAGGTAAAACCCAACCATAGCATTAAAGTATCAAGTCACCTTTATCCCATACGCAACAACCCCCTTACTCGGGTTTAAGCTTCTGTCACTCTAGCAACCCACTATAAGCAAATCATGAACGTATTGCAACACCCTACAGCGGGAATCCTTCACGTGTGCGCGGCACGGAAGGCACCATAGGATAGCATCACAATAAAACATACAACTCAAACCAATCTAGATCATCAATCAACCCGAAAGACGAAAGAACTCTACTCAAAACATCATAGGATGGCAACACATCATTGGATCATAATATGTGGCATAAAGCACCATGTTCAAGTAGGGGATTACAGCGGGGTGCGGGAGAGCGGACCGCGTAAAAGATATGAGGATGGTGATGAAGATGGTGATGTTGATGAAGACGATCACCGCGGCGATGGTTCCCCCGGTGGCACTGATGTCTACTACACAACCTTCTTCTTGTAGACGTTGTTGGGCCTCCAAGTGCAGAGGTTTGTAGGACAGTAGCAAATTTCCCTCAAGTGGATGACCTAAGGTTTATCAATCCGTGGGAGGCGTAGGATGAAGATGGTCTCTCTCAAGCAACCCTGCAACCAAATAACAAAGAGTCTCTTGTGTCCCCAACACAACCAATACAATGGTAATTTTTATAGGTGCACTAGTTCGGCGAAGAGATGGTGATACAAGTGCAATATAGATGGTAGATATGGGTATTTGTAATCTGAAAATATAAAAACAGCAAGGTAGCAAGTGGTAAAAGTGAGCGTAAACGGTATTGCAATGCTAGGAAACAAGGCCTAGGGTTCATACTTTCACTAGTGCAAGTTCTCTCAACAATAATAACATAGATAGATCATATAACAAGCCCTCAACATGCAACAAAGAGTCACTCCAAAGACACTTATAGCGGAGAACAAACGTAGAGATTATGGTAGGGTACGAAACCACCTCAAAGCTATTCTTTCGGATCAATCTATAAAAGAGTTCGTACTATAATAACACCTTAAGACACAAATCAACCAAAACCCTAATGTCACCTAGATACTCCATTGTCACCTCAAGTATCCGTGGGCATGATTATACGATATGCATCACACAATCTCAGATTTATCCAACCAACATAAAAGTACTTCAAAGAGTGACCCAAAGTTTCTACCGGAGAATCAAGAACGTGTGCCAACCCCTATGCATAGGTTCATGGGCGGAACCCGCAAGTTGGTCACCAAAACATACATCAAGTGGCACATGATATCCCATTGTCACCACGGATAAGCACGGCAAGACATACATCAAGTGTTCATAAAAGACTCAATCCGATAAGATAACTTCAAAGGGGAAACTAAATTCATCACAAGAGAGTAGAGGGGGAGAAACATCATAAGATCCAACTGCAATAGCAAAGCTCGGGATACATCAAGATCGTGCCATAGAGGGAACACGAGAGAGAACACGAGAGAGAGAGAGATCAAACACATAGCTACTGGTATTGTAATGAACTCATTCTTTATTTATATTGGTGTTAAACCTACTGTATTCCAACTTCTCTATGGTTTATAAACTATTTTACTAGCCATAGAGTCATCAAAATAAGCAAACAACACAATGAAAACAGAATATGTCAAAAACAGAACAGTCTGTAGTAATCTGTAACTAACGCAAACTTATGGGAATCCAAAAATTCTAAAATAAATTGGTGGACCTGAGGAATTTGTCTAGTAATCATCTGCAAAAAGAATCAACTAAATATCACTCTCCAGTAAAAAGTTCTAGCTAATCTCGTGAGCGCTAAAGTTTCTGTTTTTTACAGCATGATCATAAAGACTTGACCCAAGTCTTCCCAAAGGTTCTACTTGGCACAAACACTAATTAAAACATAAAACCACATCTAACCAGAGGCTAGATAGATTATTTATTCCCAAACATAACCAAAAAGCAAGAAACTAAAATAAAATTGGGTTGCCTCCCAACAAGCGCTATCGTTTAAAGCCCCTAGCTAGGCATGATGATTTCAATGATGCTCACATAAAAGATAAGAATTGAAACATAGAGAGAGCATCATGAAGAATATGACTAGCACATTTAAGTCTAACCCACTTCCTATGCATAGAGATTTTGTGAGCAAAGAACTTATGGGAACAACAATCAAAACTTTAAGCACATAGGAAGGCAAAACAAGCATAACTTCAAAACTTTAAGCACATAGAGAGGAAACTTGATATTATTGCAATTCCTACAAGCATATATTCCTCCCTCATAATAATTTTCAGTAGCATCATGAATGAATTCAACAATATAACCAGCACCTAAAGCATTCTTTTCATGATCTACTTGCATAGAAATTTTACTACTCTCCACATAAGCAAAATTCTTCTCATTCGGAATAGTAGTGGGAGCAAACTCAACAAAATAACTATCATATGATTGAGAATTAAGATCAAGATGACAAGTTTCATGGTTATCATTATTCTTTAAAGCATATGTGTCATTACAATAATCATCATAGATAGGAGGCATGCTTTCATCATAGTAAATTTGCTCATCAAATCTTGGGGGACTAAACATATCATCTTCATCAAACATCGCATCCCCAAGCTTGTGGCTTTGCATATCATTAGTATCATGGATATTCAAGGAATTCATACTAACAACATTGCAATCATGCTCATCATTCAAAAATTTAGTGCCAAACAATTTAATGCATTCTTCTTCTAACACTTTGGCACAATTTTCCTTTCCATCATACTCACGAAAGATATTAAAAAGGTGAAGCGTATGAGACAAACTCAATTCCATTTTTTTTGTAATTTTCTTTTATAGACTAACTAGTGCTAAAACAAGAAACAAAAAGATTCGATTGCAAGATCTAAAGATATACCTTCACTTACATAGCCTCCCCGGCAACGGCGCCAAAAAAGAGCTTGATGTCTACTACACAACCTTCTTCTTGTAGACGTTGTTGGGCCTCCAAGTGCAGAGGTTTGTAGGACAGTAGCAAATTTCCGTCAAGTGGATGACCTAAGGTTTATCAATCCGTGGGAGGCGTAGGATGAAGATGGTCTCTCTCAAGCAACCCTACAACCAAATAACAAAGAGTCTCTTGTGTCCCCAACACACCCAATACAATGGTAAATTGTATAGGTGCACTAGTTCGGCGAAGAGATGGTGATTCAAGTGCAATATAGATGGTAGATATGGGTATTTGTACTCTGAAAATATAAAAACAGCAAGGTAACAAGTGGTAAAAGTGAGCGTAAACGGTATTGCAATGCTAGGAAACAAGGCCTAGGGTTCATACTTTCACTAGTGCAAGTTCTCTCAACAATAATAACATAGATATATCATATAACAAGCCCTAAACATGCAACAAAGAGTCACTCCAAAGCCACTTATAGCGGAGAACAAACATAGAGATTATGGTAGGGTACGAAACCACCTCCAAGCTATTCTTTCGGATCAATCTATAAAAGAGTTTGTACTAGAATAACACCTTAAGACACAAATCAACCAAAACCCTAATGTCACCTAGATACTCCATTGTCACCTCAAGTATCCGTGGGCATGATTATATGATATGCATCACACAATCTCAGATTTATCCAACCAACATAAAAATACTTCAAAGAGTGCCCCAAAGTTTCTACCGGAGAATCAAGAACGTGTGCCAACCCCTATGCATAGGTTCATGGGCGGAACCCGCAAGTTGGTCACCAAAACATACATCAAGTGGCACATGATATCCCATTGTCACCACGGATAAACACGACAAGACATACATCAAGTCTTCATAAAAGACTCAATCCGATAAGATAACTTCAAAGGGGAAACTCAATTCATCACAAGAGAGTAGAGGGGGAGAAACATCATAAGATCCAACTACAATAGCAAAGCTCGGGATACATCAAGATCATGCCATAAAGGGAACCCGAGAGAGAACACGAGAGAGAGAGAGAGATCAAACACATAGCTACTGGTACATACCCTCAGCCCCGAGGGTGAACTACTCCCTCCTCGTCATGGAGAGCGTCGGGATGATGAAGATGGCCACAGTGATGGGTTCCCCGGCAGGTGCGTGAACAGGCTCCCGAGAGGTTTTGGTGGCTCTGAGGCTTGCGGCGGAACTCCTGATCTATCTTCTGTTCGGAAGTTTTAGGGTACTACGGTATATATGGGTGAGGAGTACGTCGGTGGAGCCACGGGGCCCCACGAGGCGGGAGGGTGCGCTGGGGCGCCCCACCCTCATGAGCACCTCCGTGTCTGCCGACGAGGGTCCAAGTCCATCGTGGGTTTCCTTCCAAAAATAACTTCTCCAGTTGATTTCGTTCCGTTTGACTCCGTCGATATTCCTTTTCCTCGAAATCTTGAAATAGGCATAAAACAACAAATCTGGGCTGGGCCTCCGATTAATAGGTTAGTCCCAAAAATAATATAAAAGTGGAAAATAAAGCCCAATATTGCCTAAAACAGTAGATAATATGGCATGGAGCAATCAAAATTTATAGATAAGTTGGAGACGTATTAGGCACTCCGGTGCCACCGAGAGTGAGGGGGACAGAGACTCCCCCTTGTGATTCCTCCTCCATGGCCTCCCCCTAGATGGGGAGAGGTTCTCCCTCTGGTCCTTGGCCTCCATGGTGATGATGGCCCCCTTCGGGATCATCCTCCATGGCCTCCGGTGATGATGGCCCTCTCCAGCAGGGTGCCGGAGAGGGCCTAGATTGATTTTTTGTGGCTACAGAGGCTTGCGGCAGCGGAACTCCCGATCTAGGTTTGTTTCTAGGGGTTTTGGTATTTATAGGAATTTTTGGCGTCGTTCTCACGTCAAGGGGGGTCCACGGGGCAGCAACATGGTAGGAGCACCCTCCCGGGGGGTAGGGCACACCCCTACCTTGTTGTCACCTCGGGACTCTTCTGGTCCAACTCTTGTTCTTCAGGGTTCTCTTGTGGTCCATAAAAAATCACCATAGAGTTTCAACCCATTCCGAGAACTTTTATTTCTGCACAAAAAACAACACCGCGGTAGTTCTGCTGAAAACAGCGTCAGTCTGGGTTAGTTCTAGTCAAATCATACCAAAACCATATAAAATTGTTGTAAACATGGCATGAATACTTCATAAATTATAGATACGTCGGAGGCGTATCAATATGCCCATCATCAAAAGTGAGCTCCTCGAGCTGATCTAGGGCGGGGGATTGGAACCAGTCGTCAAGCTTGGCTCGGTCCTTGCCTTTGGAATGGAACTTGCCCATGCTAAGGACTATGGTTGGGCCTGTGTCACTGCCAAGGATCTTGGAGAACGCATCCAAGCTTTTATGATAGCAATGGCAGAGCTCGTGGGTATCAATGAGGTCGAGAGGGGTGGAGTTCCATAGGGGGTGCCACCGCTAGGAAAGGACGGTTGTCCGTGCCCCATATTTGATTGGGAGGAGGGAGATGATGACTGTCAACATATCATCGGGGAGGTTGTTGATGAAGTCTAGGCCTGGTGGAATCTCTTTCGGTTCTTGCTCAATCCGCCTCCGCTTGTTGGCAGCCCTGTTCTCCACCTCCAGAGTCTCCTCATCAGCGGTGCTTTCTGATAGAAGTGGGAGTACAGGGAATATTTAGTTACAACAGGGCAATATAAAAGTGTATTGGTAACTAGAAGTTAGTAGGTAGGAATAGAGTAAGAAAATGGAATAACAATTGGTTGCTTAAATACTATGCAATTCATTTGATATTGCTAGGTGGGAGTATGTAGTACGCTTCGAAGGGGTGGGACTGGACTAGCATATATACTATACATACGCGTCCGTGAAAAAGTACACCACACTCAGTGTCGGGACCTTTTGGTTTCCGAGGCACGTGCTACATGGAAGTTTTGAAATTGGTTATTCAAACATCACACAACACCTTGGGCCACATGCATGCAGGAGGTGGTTATCCTAGGACACTCACGTGTGATGCTTCCATTTGTGGGCCCGCGAGGCCATCGTCGATGCATGCATCAGTTTGACCTACATCGGGAGAGGTTAATTAATTTCATCATCAAGGAGGATTGTTTTTGGGTTGTATTATGGTAGGAGCATATAGTATGAATCGAAGAGGGGGAAGGGGACCATCATATGTAGTATGCTTCATGAACCTCGCTCTGTGTGGGGACTTTATAGTTTTCGAGGCACGTGCCACATCAAAGTTGTGCATATTGGGTATTCAACATATGTTTGGCACACATGCAAAGCGATGGTGGTTGTCCTCTCACACCCAATTAAGCGGTTATCAGCGATATCGATGCTTTCCAGCTGTGGGCCCGCTTGGTCCATCACTACTTTGCCTGACAACGAGAGAGGTTAATTTGACTTAGGAGGGATTATTTTTTGTTTGTAATCGGTATATATATATATATATATATATATATATATATATATATATATATATATATATATATATATATATATATATATATATATATATATATATATATATATATATATATATATATATATATAGGTCATGCTCTAGGATGACATGATACAGTTTGAGCACACACATGCATGTGTACGCATGAATCACTCCCATCGAGATGAAGTGGCTAGTACCACGACACGTCATGAACCAATCTCGCTCGGTGTGGTGACTGTACGATTTTCGACGCCCGCGCCACATCAATGTTGTGAAATGGTATTCAAACATGCATGCACGCATAACCTCCATACATATGCATGTAGTGGATGTCTTCGAATAGTACACTCCCTCTCATGGTTATTTGCGACAAGCCTATATACTCATGGGCCCGCGTGGACATCCATGATCACCTTGACCGACAACAAGATAGGTTACCATGGCGGATTCTTCCTTTGGTTCGTGTTATCGTAGTATAGGTCATGGTGAGATTCAGACCTAATTAAGTTTGAGCGCATACTATGCATGCATGCATGCATGAATCCCCGTCATCGGCTTGAAGTGTGGTGTGACATACATATGCATCGTCAACTAACCCTTGCTCCGTGTGGGGATTTCTGGTTCGAAAGCACGGTGCCACATCAAAGCTGTTACATTGTGTATTCAAAGACACCTCTCCATACATATGTTTGGGCCACACGCATGCAGTGGTTGTCTTCGGGGACTAGCTACTTGCGTGATTATTGGCGAGCTAGCCCATCTCTAGGGTCGCATGGACGGCCATCACTTTGACCAACAACAAGAGAGAGGTTGTACGACCAAGGTGGATTATTCTTGGTCCAGTTTACGATACATCTTGGTGAGATGCCCTCTCCGGCCCGCCGATTGAAAGTGTGTGTGTGTGGGGGCGCTACTTTGCACTTTGCTAGGTGAACCTCCATGGGGGGCATGCATTCATAGCTTAGGGTTCCCTCCCTCTGCATACGAGGGGGTCAAGCAATACCGTGCGCTTTGCGAGATAGGTTGCACATCGAAGTTCCATTTGCTATTTGAACATCAAAACACCCTTTTCATACATATATTTGGTCCACATGCAAGTGTGTTCGTGTTCTAACCCTTTCCCATGTCATTTTCGCCAAATTTATAAACATTAGACAAGTCGGATGACGCAACAGACACGGTTCACTCACACTAACCATGTGCCACGCCGGTGCCCCTGTCACGCACATCCGCACAGTACATTGGGGCTTTCCCTCTCAAAAATATCTACCCACCTGCAGGTTTTTTCTGTTTGATAACACACGGTTATTATGTTTCGACTGTGTGTGATGTTTCTTGTTCCCGCTCCCGTCTGCATCCCTCAAAAATATCTGCCCGCCTCGAGGGTTTTTCTGTTTCATAACACACAATTGTTATTTTCAGACCGTGTGTGATGCACCATCATCCAAATTTTCAATAGCCCCGGCATTTCACTCTCGCGTAGTAAAATTTTCAGTAGCCGCATCATTTCCTCAAACACCCCCTCCCGTCCACACACACACACACACACACACACACACACACACACACACACACACACACACCAAAACCTCCTCGGGCGCGCGCACACACACGCACACACCCCTCCCTCGCTCAAAACCCTAGCAAGGTCGCCGCCGCCGCGGTCGCCATCACCGCCTCCACATGGCCTCATTGTCAACATCTGTTGGTTTGCCCATGCAGCTTACCTACTGATCTCCATACCTAGGCCGCCCTGAGTTTCTTAGATGATGTCTGCTAAATGCCCCCTTTCTGACAGATACCCATCCCCCACTCCAGAGCGTCCAACCTAAGCCCAGCTACGCTTCCCATGGAGCTCGAGGAGCGACTTGCCCAAAAGAGGTGTATCGCGGTCTCTTCGCCCGACGTCGCCGAGGTGGCCGCCGAGGAAGCTGACGACCATTAATGGCTGCAGAAACTCAATCAGTGGGCTAGAATGTGCGGGTATGTCGCGGACCCCGACTACGACATTGAAGTCATCGACAGCGACGTCTTGATGCGAGCTATGTCACATTAAGTGGCCCACCCCCAATCCCTCGGGTTTAACCACCATCAATCTCATCCATGGCTCTGCCGCTGATCTCCTCTGGCTCGCTGTCAAGAATTTGCCATCCTACATCGCAATGGAGCCCCTTTTGTAATTTCTGAAGGACACATTCTGCGATGCTGGCTTGGGATCCACAGCTTCCGAGTCAGACCTCAACAATGGCGACCATGAGGAGGGCACCCTCTCTGGCTCTTCCAAGGGGAAAGAGCCCGTCTGCAACATCAGGTAGGGCACCCTACAGCCGTGCTCTTCCAAGGGGAAGGATCCCATCTACGACAATATGGAGCACATCCAAGGTCCATGCTCTTCCCACAGGAACGAGCCCATCTGTGAAAAGCGAGGAAACCCATGATTTCTTTTGCCATGCCTGTTCACAGGGGGGAACCCATGATTTGTTTTGTCGATTCCATTTTGTAGTGTAGTGAGAATATGTCCAGTTTTAATTGCTATATTTGGTGGTTTGCAGTATGCATTGTTTATTTCAGTTGTTCACAATGTGATGCTCTATATGTGCAACTATTTACTATGCAGTATATTTCATCAATACAGTTTTAAACATACCGATAGGAATGCATATATTTGCTTGCTATTAAGCCTGTTATAGCTAGCATATGCCTCTTTTAAAGTTTTTTATTGTTCGGTTGTTTGTAGTTAGCATATGTCCAGTCTCAAATGCTATGTTTGGTTGTTCGTAGTATACCTTGTTTATTCCAGTTATTCACGACGTGATGTTCTATATGTGCAAGTATGAACTGTGCAGTTCAATTTCATTAATACTAGTTTCAGCAATACCACTATGAATGACTACATTTGGTTGCTGCATCTTGTATTTAACACGCCTTTCCATTTTTATTTAACAATAACTAGTGTACTTAGACCAGCACAACTCCAGTTTGAATGACTATGTTTTCTTGTTGTTAAATGTTAGGCCTATTGCAGTTAACACACCTTTCCACTTGTTTTGCTTTACTATCGTGCTTAAACTTGCACACTGAAGCTATCTTTTGGAGATTATTTTGTCTGCCATGGATATATTTGGTTGATGTTTAGCCTGTTGTGCTTAACATGCCTCTCGATGTACTTACACAGGACAATTTTGGGAATGACTGTTGTTTCCCATCGAGGTTAGTTTCATCCTATTGCTTATATATACTCATTGTTCAGGATATCGGTATCTGGTACCATATAGGCCGGGGGCTGATAAGGGACTTATCGGTGAATCGGACTTTTAACTGAATATATCTGTAACCCATTTATCATTAGGTTAGCTAGGGCCATATGTAATATATCTGAGGCTACATAGCAACATGCACTGTACTTAACGTCCAAATATGCAATCCTACGCTACATAGCAACAAGGAAGAGTGTTACCTTATTCTGATGGTGTCTAGATATACGTAGAAGAGCAGATGCAGCAACAACAACAACACAACCCTGTTTGGATACTCAACTTATCTAGAGGTTAGAGTTAGTTTCTAGCTCATGACTAACCCTGAACTAACTCCATCCAAAGAGGTGTTTGGATGACAGGGTTAGATTGACAATAAATTCACTAGGAGAACTAGCTCCAATTAGCACCTCTTGGGTGGGATAGTTTTTTTGGGTGGGTTAGATGCAACTAGCTCAAACTAACACTCATGTTTGGATATACTTTAGGGCTATTTGAGCCCAAACTATCCCAAACTAACTCTAACCCATGGATACAGCAGTAGTTAATCAGCTGATAATTTTTTAGAATGCAATAAACTCCTTCTGGCCCATAATATAAGATGTTAATTCATCTAATATGCGAGTATATTGGATGTTATAAGATATTATAAAAAAGTATTGTACTACAACATTGTGCAATTGTTGTTTAGCTTCTAATATTAACTTGGTGCTTTTAGGTACATATGTCATTGGTAAAGATCCGCGCTTCGATCTTTTCTGCATATGGGGCAATGAGATATCGATGAACCAGCATCGAGTGAGGAAGCTGATAAAGATTGTTGGTAAAATGTGTCAAGATATGGCAATTAAACTATTTGTTTAAACTTTATCCAAGACAACAGCGAACTACAGGATGGTAAGTAAGAACTCTGCAGCCTTCTTTTTACTGCCCATAGTGAGTTGTGTTAGATGAGAATGTCTGAATATTTTTCCTTTGCAATGGTTCCCAAAGTAGTTTACTCAAGATTACCTCTCAAACTACATGATTGGTGGGCATGCAAAGGTTAAAATACTTCTACCAGAACATGAAGATTATCTCGATGTTTTCATGAAGACCGTGAAGGATGGGCGGTCGGCAATCACAAGGGGTTGGACTAGAGTCGTGCGTGCCTTCTGCATGGAGGAGGGCACAATATGGGCATTCCCGCTTCACCTTGTTTAGCAACCAGAATGTATTTCGCCTCTTTCTTTATCTTCTTTAATAGTACAAGTATACAATTGTGGTTCACCATTCTTTATTTGGTGCTGATGTAATTCTTGAACATATGTACCTATGAATCGAATAATGCATTGGTTGTTTGAGCCTGATGGATATGAATAAAGCTATAGCATACTTCCAAATTAAAATCTGGTACAATTTGAAATAGCAGCAATTAAATTATGGTGAAATTATGCTCTACAGGTTGTTACGGCGCACTCAGCTGGTAAGACACAAACGTTTGTGATATACACCATAATCTGACATGGTTCACAGAGAGGAAACATGTGCAGCATGCACACAGTTGTCGTTTGCAAAGCATGTGCGATGTCAGACGATATCACAAACGGTGCGGGCAAACTAAACGTTTGTGATAGTTGCCTTATTGTACACGATTCGCAACCATGAACAGTTTCTGATGTGGTATGCATCATAAACGTTGCACCACAGAATAGCGTGTGCAATAGTTGTCATGTAAGACGATGTTACGATGGTCTGACATTTCGTAATCCTATCCGGCACTCGTACGACGATTAGCTAATCTTCTTAATTAGTTATTGCATACAGTTCGGGAAAAGTGAATGTGTGTGATTGTCTACTTATCATACACGTTCTATAATCGTGAACCGTTTGTGATGCAAAGTGCATCGTAAACGTAGCACCACAAAATACTGATTGCGATGGCAATGCGAGCACAAACGAGTTGCAAGGATGCAGCGTTTGGGTGGCTGTCTATTCCCGATGGTTTTTGGGTCGTTTGGGAAGGAATCCCCTATCGCACTCACTCACTTGGCGACGGTTCCAAATGCCGTTGCGGAAAGGGGTTAAAAACCACTTGTATAGCACCTTGTTGTACTAGTGAGCAAAAGAAGAATGAGAAATCTTTTTGGGTTTTCTTTTTAATACTACATACAACTAAACAAGAAAGATAAAACAGAAAAGAAGCGAGAAATATTTTTGGATTTTCAAAGTTTTTCTAGCTCACAAGAAGAAAGCGGAAATAAAACTAACATGGATATAGAGTGAAAAAGGATGAACACCGACAACTGGAATGAATGTGTGGTACATGAATGTCATGTCGGTGAGAAATACGTAGTGCCCCAAGCTTAGGCTTTTGGCCTAAGTTGGTCTACGACCATGGGTCGAAGTATCCCTAGCCAGGATGGTGCTTAGGCTCATCGGGGTTCCACTTGTAAACGGGATCTTGCGGATCCCACTCGTAGACAGGCTCTATGACTGCCTCAGGCTCAGGTGCTGGATGCGGCTCATCCATTTGGGGCGGCACCAAGCCCCAATAAGCAGAAATGTCCAAGGGCATAATTGTGTACCTGCCTAAATAAAGATCGAACAAAGAAGGTGCAGGCACGGTAATAGTCTCACGAGTGCCCTGACTAAAAACCAAGTTATACCAAAGTCGCGACATGACATTATTAATAAAGTCATGCCCACCTATGCTAGTGCAATCAAGGTGCCTAATAGGTAAAAGCTTCTCCTCCACCTCATCGTGTCTAACAGGAATCTCAAAATGTCTAGCGATGCGAGAAGCATAAATGCCACCATAAATGGCTCCCTTCAAGCGGTTAGTATGTAACTTTTGAGCAAGCATCACACATAAACTAAAAGTTATATCGGTGTAAAGAGCATGGAGCAAAATAACAAGGCCAGGCAAGCTGAGTGATCCACTCTCCCACCACCAAGTCAAACACCTCCAGACAGATAATGAGTAGTAACACAAAACAAGAATTTTTTTAAACTAGCAACTCTAGCCTCAGAAACTCCTCTTGTCTACCCCATAGTAACTTCGGATATAAAATCCGTAACATCACGTGGGTGTGGATCTATAGGGTTGCCCTCCGGTGGAATCAAACAAGCATCACAAAACTCATCAAGTGTCATCTCTATACGAACATCATATAAGTTGAATGTAATAGTGAGTGGTTCTGTCCTAGAGTGGAAGTGAAAACTTTGCTCAAAGGTATTTGCGAGGAGTAGGTACTGGTCACACTTATCTTCGAGGAAGGGGATGATATCGGCGTTGTTCGCCAAATGATAAAAGTCATCGAGAATTGCTGCTTCCCTCAAGAAAGTGTTGCATGACCATTCGCACGGCCGCACTTCAGCTGCACGAGGGAGGTGATATTTGGGATTCAGAGCCTCCTTAGGATTCCAGATCGAAGTCCTCTTAACCTCCACTTGAGCATTTTCTTTCTCTGAAATTTTAGTGACTCAAAATAAAAGTGAACCAAACTCAACAAGATTGGTAGCAACTACTCCCATAAGTGTCTAGAGGCTATATCATGCATCAAAACCATTTTGGACCATATAAATTTAACATGCAACCTCAACAACATGGTCACCACATTAGCAAAATTTGCAATATATAAAGCACTAGAACAAAAACTAATTAGATCATTGGAGGAGTCACATACCGAAGAATAATCTCCCAAAACAGTTTTGGAAAATGGAATTTCGAGCAAGGAGATCGAAAATTGCAGTCAATGGAGCAAAAACACGGGTTTGAGAAAGCTAGTGAATTTTTCTTGAGGAAGAACAAGGGAGTGGGCGGCTGGGATAAGTGAGTAGGTCCATGTGGGACACACAAGCCCACTAGCAGCGCCATGAGAGCTTGTGGCTCACAGGTGCACCCCCTGGGGCGTGTTGAGCATGAAAAATTCTTAAATATTATACAAAAAATCATACTAAATTTTCAGGGCATTCTGAGTAGTTTTATTTTCGGGTAATTTTTTATTGCACAAAAAATTCAGAAAACAGGATAATCATAGTATTTCTAGTTTATTAACTTTAAATAACAGAAAGTAAATAGTGCGTACAGTAGGTTGTGCTTACTAAAATCATGGGCCACATGCCCTAAAAAGAATCCATTAATAAGGTTGATCAAGTCTTATTAGCAAACCATTTTCGAACGACATGAAATAGAAGAATCTTCGTATAACACTAAGTCACCTCAACGGGGATATGCATTTCCCCTATAATAAGAGTTCCATATTTCTTTTTGCCTGAAGGAATAGGGAATTTGAAACCTCCAATAGTAATTGTCGAAGCATTTTGAATAATATTAATACCATTCACTTGGAATTGTTTCTTCGGAAAGTGTACCATATGTTCATTACCATTAATATGAAAAGTGATCTTGCTTTTGTTGCAATCAATAACAGTGTGACGCCCTTGATTCATTACCATTAATATTAATACCATTCACTTGGAATTGTTTCTTCGGAAAGTGTACCATATGTTCATTACCATTAATATGAAAAGTGATCTTGCTTTTGTTGCAATCAATAACAGTGTGACGCCCTTGATTCAATCGTACACTAATCATACACGCAAACGTGTACGATCAAGATCAAGGACTCACAGGAAGATATCACAACACAACTCTAGACACAAATTAAAATAATACAAGCTTTATATTACAAGCCATGGGCCTCGAGGGCTCGAATACATAAGCTCGAATACACAAGAGTCAGCGGAAGCAACAATATCTGAGTACATACATGAGTTAGACAAGTTTGCCTTAACAAGGCTAGCACAAAGCAACATGATCGAAGAGGCAAGGCCTCCTGCCTGGGAGCCTCCTAATTACTCCTGGTCGTCGGCGGCCTCCACGTAGTAGTATGCATCGGCGGTGGCATCTGGCTCCTGGGCTCTGACATCTGGTTGCATCAACCGGAAAGGAGAAGAAAGGGGGAAAGGGGGAGCAAAGCAACCGTGAGTACTCATGCAAAGTACTCGCAAGCAAGGATCTACACTACATATGCAACATTATCAAAGGAAGGCTGTATATGTGGACTGGGCTGCAGAAAGGCCAGAATAGAGGGGAGAACCTAGTCCTATCGAAGACTAACATCTTCTGGAAACCACCATCTTGCAGCAACAGGAGGGAAATTAAGCAATGTATGAGTTGAAGAGTTACTCTCATTAGAAGGTAGGCACGGGTAGCTAACCTGCTCTTACTCCTTTTGTTATTCGCTCTCTTCGTCATCTTTTTCATCTAATGAGCTCACAGTGTCATCAATATGTTCTTCCATAGATTCCTGCAAAATATTAGTCTCTTCTTAGACAACGGAGACTTGCTCAATAAACTCATTAATATCGGCATTATATTCATAATTCTCATAGCAGTATTTCAATATAGCAAAATTTTTAGATCTGTAAACAACATCATCAAGATTTTCACACTTTTCAAACAAAGATTCAATTTCATAAGCACCCTTAAAAGCAACAAATTCTTCCATTCGTTCCACATCATAGTAATCATATATACCATTAGCATAAGAAGCCAAGGTTTCATTATCATTAAATTTATATGAAAAGGGAAGGTGTGGAACCTTCATCCTAGAGCAACAAGTAAAATCATATCTCAAGCATAAATTCTGAGCATACCAATGCAACATACACTAGTAGAAAAAGGACCTTATGTGAGACACATTAGTCCCGTTTCAATTTTAGCCCGGTACTAATGGTACCATTAGTACCGGTTCGAACGGCTATGCATTAGTGCCGGTTCGTGTTGAACCTTTAGTACCGGTTCGTGCCACGAACCGGTACTAAAGGGGTGGTGGCAGGCTGGCGTCAGGCCGGGCCCCACGAGCCCCTTTATTCCCGGTTTGTGCCACGAACCGGTACTAAAGGGGTCTAACCTAAAGTCCCGGTTGGAGACACAAACCGGGACTATAGGGAAATTTTTAAACTTGGAAAAATCATAACTAAATCATCCTAATTCAGAAAAATACATATAATATATCAAAATTTGCAGAACAAAAAGATGGATCCGCTGAAACAACAAGTTTTCCGTTTCGACAATTTTTTTAAAATCACAAAATTCCAAAGGGAAAATAGAGTTTTTGGACGTTTTTAGACGTTTTAAGGGTTGAGTGCTAGGGTTTAAATTTCAGAGTTTAGGGTTAGGTTTTATGGTTTAAACCCTTAGTTTTTACTGTTTAGCATAGAGTTTCCGACGTTTTAAGTCCCGGGTTTAGGGTTTAGGACAATTTTTTAAATGACAAAATTGTAAAAGGAAAAAAGGATATGCTCTAATTTATGTTTTTTTGAATTTTGGTTAAATCTGGTCAAACTGGTGAGACAACTTATTCAAGAAATATAGAGTGTTACTAAATAATTATGCAGTAATATTAGTGCTACTAAATAAGTATCTAAGTTTTTTCAAATTTTGGTCAAATATGGTCAAACTGTGGTAAAACTATGGTCAAACTACTTATTCAAGAAATATTAGTGTTACTACATAATTATTGTTTTTTAGAATAGTAGTTTCAAACTCAAACAGTGAAACGTGTGACTTCATGCCCAAGCTGAACATCTGAGGGTTAATAGGATTGACATCTTACTATTGTCAGGAAAACAACAAGTGCAGATTTGGAAACGAGGGAGAATAGAACCCGGAAGTTAAGCGTGCTCATGCTGGAGTAGTGAGAGGATGGGTGACCGACCGGGAAGTTAGACGATTTGGAATGAGTGATCCACACTTGAGCAGTTAAGAGGGGTGATTAGAGACTAAATCATCAAATAATTCAGAAAATTGAAAATAAAAAAAACAAAATTTTTCCAAAATTTAAAAAAAAATTCAAAAAAACAAACCACCAACCGGTACTAAAGGTCCCGCATACCACGACGCGAGCTCACGCCACGTGGTGGGCCTTTAGTGGCGGTTCGTGCTGAACCGGTACTAAAGGGGGGCTTTAGTCTCCACCCTTTAGTGCCGGTTGCAGAACCGGCACTAAAGGCCCTTATGAACCGGTAATAAAGCTCCGTTTTCTACTAGTGATATGAATTTGATCATTTAACGGTTTTCCTTTTTGAGTCAAGCGATAATCCCTAAAGTATTCACGTTGATCCAATGTGTCTCCCATTATATAATTAAATGGGGTTTTCTCATGATTACTAAAGTAGTGCATAATATCTTTCACATAATGAGCATCGAGGGTTTTAGGAGGTTCCCCATCTCCATGAGTACCAAGTACACCTAATTTTTTTGGTATTTCATGTTCCATATCCATAACTAAAGATAGAGAATAACTTAGGACAACAAATAAAATCTACTTAGTGATAAAGCAAACAAGCACACACGAGAATATTCACCCCATACTATTGCTCCCCGGCAATGGCGTGAGAAAAAAGGACTTGATAACCCACAAGTATAGGGGATCAGTTGTAGCCTCTTTTGATAAGTAAGAGTGTCGAACCCAATGAGGAGCTAAAGGTAGAACAAATATTCCCTCAAGTTCTGTCGACCATCGATACAACTCTACGCACGCTTAATGTTCGCTTTACCTAGAACAAGTATGAAACTATAAGCACTTTGTAGGATAGGTTTGCAAGATAATAAAGAGCACGTAAACAAAATCTAGGGGTTGTTTAGATAAAGAAACAACTAAGATAGTTTTAGTAGGGAGATTTTTGTCACAAGAAAGTTATTTGTCCCTATGCAATCGATAACTAGACCGGTAATCATTATTGCAATTTTACATGAGAGAGAAGCATAAGCTAACATAGTTTCTCTACTTGGATCATATGCACTTATGATTGGAATTCTAGCAAACATCCGCAACTACTAAAGATCATTAAGGTAAAAACCAACCATAACATTAAAGTATCAAGTCCTCTTTACTCCCATATGCAAACAACCCCCTTACTCGGGTTTAAGCTTATGTCACTCTAGCGACCCACCATAAGAGAATCATGAACATATTCCAAACCCTACAACAGGGATCCCTCATGCTTGCGCGACACGGATAGCACCATGGGACAACACCAATAATAAAACATACAACTCAAACCAATCATGACCATCAATCAACCCATAGGACAAAACTGATCTACTCAAACATCATAGGATAGCCATACATCATTGGGAAATAATATATAGCATTGAGCACCATGTTTTAGTAGAGATTACAGTGGGGAGAAGAGTTATTACACCGCTGCATAGAGGGGGAGAGAGTTGGAGATGACGGCGGTGAAGTTATTGGTGTAGATCGTCGTCACGATGATGGCCCCGACGGCGTTCCGGCGCCACCGGAAGAGAGGGGGAGAGAGCCCCCCTCCTTCTTCTTCTTCCTTGAACTCCCCCTAGATGGGAGAATGGTTTCCCCTCTGGTCCATGGCCTCCATGGTGGCGGAGGGGCGAGAGCCCATCCTAGATTGGATCTCTCTCTCTGTTTCCTTTTGTTTCCGTGCTCCCAGATTCTGGCCTTTCACCGTTTCTTAAATTCCCGGAGATGCGTAACTCCGATTGGGCTGAAATTTTAACATGATTTTTATCTGGATATTTGCTTTCTTGAGGTCGCAGAAGGCACCAACCGCCTTCCGGGGTGGCCACAAGGGTCCAGGGCGCGCCCCCTGCCTTGCCGCCGCCTCGGGCATCGTCTAGTGTTGATTCTTTTTCCCACAAATCACATCTATTCAAAAAAATCTCCATAATTTTTTATCGCGTTTGGACTCCATTTGATATGGATTTTCTGCGAAACAAAAAACATGCAACAAACATGAAATCCACTGGGCACTGGATCAATATGTTAGTCCCAAAAATAGTATAAAAAGTTGCCAAAAGTATATGAAAGTTGTAGAGTATTGGCATGAAACAATCAAAAACTATAGATACGATGGAGACTCCTCCAACCATAATTATTTTGCTATAAATTCCAAAATATTCCCAAATGACCAAAAGCGTCCACCAAAATACTTTTCTGCTGCCGCAAGCCTCTATTTCCGCGAGAACCCATCTTGGGGCCTTTTTCGGCATCCTACCGGAGGGGATTCGATCACGCAGGGCATCTACGTCAACTCTATTACCCTTCCAATGAAGCGTGAGTAGTTTACCAAAAAACTACAGGTCCATAGCTAGTAGCTAGCTGGCTTCTTCTCTCTATTTGATCTTCCATACAATGTTCTCCTTGATGTTCTTGGAGTTCTATCCGATGTAATATTCTTTTGTAGTGTGTTTGTCGAGATCCGATGAATTGTGGATTTATGAGCAGATTATCTATGAATATTATTTGAGTCTTTTCTGAATTCTTATATACATGATTTGATATCTTTGTATTTCTCTTTGAATTATCAGTTTGGTTTGGCCAACGAGATTGGTTCTTCTTGCAATGGGAGAGGTGCTTAGTTTTGGGTTCAATCTTGCGGTGTCCTCACCCAGTCACAAGTAGGGTAGCGAGGAACGTACTGTATTGTCCATCAAGGGTAAAAAGATGGGGTTTTCATCATACTGCTTTAGTTTATCCCTCTACATCATGTCATCTTACTTAAGGCATTACTCCGTTCTTATGAACTTAATACTCTAGATGCATACTGGATAGCAGTCGATGTGTGGAGGAATAGTAGTAGATGCAAAATCTTTTCATTCTACTTGCATAGACGTGATGCCTATATTCATAATCATTGCGATGGATATCGTCATAACCTTGCACTTTTCTATCAATTGCTCGACAGTGATTTGTTCACCCACCGTATTATTTTCTTTCAAGAGAGAGGCCTCTAGTGAAACCTATGGCCCCCGGATACATATTTTTCAGAACTATAAACCAAAAAATACCTTGCTGCAATTTATTTACTTTCATATTGTTTTGCATTTTAGTAATCTTTTATATCTATCTGTAACAGATCTCATCCTTGCAAGTGACCGTGAAGGGATTGACAACCCCTTTATCGCGTTGGGTGCAAGTGTTTGATTGTTTGTGCAGGTGCATAGATTGGACACTTGCGTGTACCTCCTACTTGATTGATACCTTCGTTCTTAAACTGAGGAAAATACTTATCTCTACTTTGTTGCATCACCCTTTCCTCTTCAAGGGAAAAAACAACGCAAGCTCAAGAAGTAGCACCCCCTGGTGGGTCCCTTTCTGTTGTTTCTGCGCAAAATATTTTCTATATATTCCAAAACAAATCTCTGTAAAGTTTCAGGACATTCGGAGTTGTGCAGAATAGGTATCTCAGATTTGCTCCTTTCCGGTCAAGAATTCCAGCTGTCGGCATTCTCCCTCTTCATGTAAATCTGGTAAAATAAGTATTGTACCATAATGTGAAATCATAGCCCATAAATCAATAAATATGAACATAAAAACGTAATGCAAAATGGGCGTGTCAGTATAGTTGGTATTCTGAATCTCCTAGTTTCTTAGATACTCCACCCTTAAAACAATAATTTGCAAGCATGGCGGAAAGTTTAGCTTTAGGTATCTTTCATTTATTTGTGACAATATCTTTTATATACTTAGCATATGGGGCCATCTTTAAAATATCAGTCAAACGAGTACGACAAAAGACTGGCCTAAGCATTTCAACAAAGCATTCAAATTCTTCCTCATCTTTATTGTTAGGTGGTTTAGTTGGGAATGGCATGGGTTTCTGAACACATGGTTCTCTTTCGTTGCCATGTTTTCTAGCAATGAAATCAATTTTATCATATCTTTTATTTTTAGGAGGTGAGTTATCAAGATCAATAGCCGGTTCTATTTCACTAGGTGTATGTTCATCACCAGATTGTGTCTCAACATCAGAAATAGAAACATCATTACCATTCTCAGAAGTTATTTCTGCCTCAGGTTCACTAGAAGCGTGCAAAATCCTATATTTTTCTTTTTTCTTCTTAGATGAACTAGGTGCATCGACATTAATTCTCTTAGAATCTTGCTCAATTCTTTTAGGATGACCTTCAAGATACAGAGCTTCCTGAGTCATTCTACCTCCTCTAGTTATAAGTCCAATAACATGATCATTCACATTGTTATTCATCTCATTAAGAAAACCATTTTGTGACTTAGCAAGTTGTTTTAGCTGAGTTTGAACCATGGAAGCATGTTTTCCTAGACCTTTGACGTCATTAGTAATTCTAAACGTCAAGTCACACAACGAAAAAAGACACATCCATGACATTATGGGCCGAACGAAAAAAATCTGTCATGCTTATGACACTTCTGTGATGATAATTGTGACAAAACCATGTATCATAATAGATGTTGTGGGCTCCTACTTCTATAAAAAAATCATTACAAAAAATGGGTTTTTCATCCTGGGCGGGTCGGGGACGCACCTGCATGACATTCTTTCGGCCGTCCATGACGGACAAAATTGTGGTAGAAGCGAGGGCGAGGAAAATATTGGGGAGTTCTCGGTTATGATGGGTGGTCGGGGCCGAGTGATGCACGGAGGTTTGCGCGTTTCTCTCGTACACGTAACGCGAGTGTCTACGAGGCATTGGGATCTAACTGAACTCGAGCGAGGTGTTCGCTTACTGAACCCAAGCGATTGCACTAGCTACGTTACTGAACTCGAGTGATCGATCCCTTGGGTGTTAACTGAACACGAGCGATTCCTTCGCTACTACTGCTAACTGAAGCCGATCGAACCAGCTGCCTCTTGATGAACAGTGACCGTTGTTGGTGGTTGGATGAACAGTTCCTGGTCGGGGTTGGATGAACAGGACCCCGTGGTAGTAGGAGGCCGTTACCGCTGGATGAACAAGACCCGATCGAGGAGGCCGCCACACACGAGCCGGTTGGGGCTGGATGAACAGGACCCCATGGAGGGCTGGTTGAATAGTAGCAAGTGGAGGCTGGATGAACAGTAGCCCGTGGATGAACAGTACCTGGTGGAGGCAGGAGGAAGGTCGCGCTGGATGAATAGTAGCAGTTGGAGGCTGGACAAAGTCGACGGTGGATGAACAGTAGCCCGTGGAGGCAAGAGCGAGGCAGTAGATGGTGGATGAACAGTAGCCCGTGGAGTCCCGTTTTGCGGTACGCCACACCCCTCCAGATGAACAAGACCCCATTTCGACTGTAGGCGCTCCAACACAAGTCCGTTTCCTTCGTTTTGTGGTACACCA
Source organism: Aegilops longissima (assembly GCA_021605205.1). Lineage (NCBI taxonomy): Eukaryota > Viridiplantae > Streptophyta > Magnoliopsida > Poales > Poaceae > Aegilops > Aegilops longissima. The sequence continues at coordinate 327,802,908 of CM038679.1, read as the reverse complement.
CACCCCTCCCGATCAACAACACCCCATTTCGACCGTAGGATCTCAACAAAAGTATGTTTCCTCCGTTCTGCAATACGCCATACCCCTCCCGATCAACATGACCCCGTTTCGATTATATGCATTCAAATAGAAGTTCGTTTCCTCTGTTTTGCAGTATGCCAGACCTCTGTTCCGTCCAAGCCGGTTGGCTACCGATGAACACGACGCGTTTCGCTGCCTCCTGATGAACACGACGATGTTTCCTCCATTCTGGTTCAGCTGGTTGGCTACCGATGAACAGGACGATGTTACTGTACGTGTTAGAGACCTCGCCCGTATGTACGTAAGTAGTCGTATTTATTTTCTTGCAACGTGGTTGTACGTATGTGTACACGATATAGACGGGTCTGCGTGGCATGCTACGTCTGTGCCTCTACTATGACACGTGCCACTCCTTACTCGGCCACGGTTCAACACTGTAGAGAGACCGATCAACTAGTATGTACGTACATGGTCGCGACCAGACAGATAATGCTATGTATGCTTTGACCAGGTGGGTCCCAGCTGTCAGGGAGGACAAGGAGGCACTTCCTTGCGTGTGAAGATATAGCTGGTGGGTCCCAGCTGTAAAGGGGGAAGAATAAGGAGGGGTTGGTCTGAGGTGTCAGGGGTAGGAATAAGGAGGCACTTCCTTGCATGCAAAGATATAGTTGGTGGGTCCGAGCTGTCAGCGGGAGGAACGTTTTTTCACGAAATACAGAGGCCCTTTCGGTGGGTCCCCGCTGCCAGGTGGAGGAATCATATTTTGCGTGTACCAAGGAGGCACTTCCTTTCGTGCGGCCATGGACCCAGCTATCCGCCTCTCCACGTACAATCCTCTTCTGATGGTTGTCGCTCGTTGACCACGTTGATGATGCCGTACCGTCCGAGAGCACCAAGGTGGCGGACGACGACGCGACCTAGGAAGGGAACGACCTAGAGCTAGGGAATACGCGACAGTCGATGCCCATGCGGAGGGGACTACATGGGTTGACTGGTTCGGCTGCGGTTTCAGGTTGTCGTCGCTGGAGAATAACAGTGGGTGTGGTTGAGTAGAGGGAAGGCTTGGCCAGTGGTGGGAGTAGGGTGGGGCGGTGCGGCCTGCGCAGCAGCACAGCCAGCCACTAGAGGCAGGAGTAGGCGTTCCCACCGGTGCTGGTTTGTGCTGGTGGAAGAAGATCAGAGATTTAAGAAGCAGCGGGGCCGTTTGATTAACATCCAACGTCACTGCTGCTAGAATCGTTTGTTGACTAAGTTGACAAAGCCCTACGTACGCGTCAACTTAGTAGGCCGACAGGTCATCCTACGAAATGGTGCGCCCCAGATGTCAAGGGGAGGAATCATTTTTATCGCGTAATAAGGAGGCAATTGCTTGTTGAGGCCATGGACCATGGGGGTCCCTACTGCCAGCCCCTCGACATAAATTAGTATTCTGATGGCTATCGTTTGTTGAATGTTGGCCATGTTGAGCACGTCGCGCCTAGAGCACCAACGCGGTGGACGACGGTGAGGCCTTGGAATGGAACGACTGGGAGCTGGCAAAGACACAGTAGTGGATGCCCATGCTGAGGGGAGTATGACGGTTGACTGGTTCGGCTGCGGCATGAGGTTGTTGTCACCAGAGAATAACAGGAGGTGCGGGTGGGTAGAGGGATGGCCAGGTCAGTGGAGGGAGTAGGGTGGGCCGGTGAAGCCTGTGAGGCATCACAACCGACCACAAGAGGAGGGAGCAGGCAGTCCTGCTGGCGCTGGTTTATCCCGTCACAAGAGGAGGGAGCAGGCAGCCCCGCTGGCGCTGGTTTAGCCGTCTGGATCAGGAAGATCAGAGATTGAAGAAGCACGTCGGTCGTTGGATTGACATCCAACAGTCACCGCTGCTAGAGTCGTGTGTTGACTATAAGTTCACAAAGCCTTGCGTAAACAAGTCGTGCTGCCCATTTTCTGGTCAGTACCAGGATTAAAAATTTGAACTAAACCATATGCGGAATTTTAAAAGTTCGCATATTTTTGCTGGGGTATGAAATATTTTTAATCCCAAAATAGGAGCCATACTAAAACTAATTTAAAAATAAAGTAATACTATGTTATGTTAAAAACCAATGAAATATAAAATATCAGTGAAGAACAAAAACAAAAAACGGAACTAATTGCCCATTAGCTATATTGTTTTTGGAATTTGCGGCCCATTTCAGATTACTTTTAAGATTTACTGCCCATATTTTGACCAGGCCGGAATGTATCCATCCTCATCTTGACAGATTTGCAGTCCAATAAGTTAGAGAAAATAAATAGGCCTAGGTTGGGTATTCTTCAAAAATAAATGGTGGCCTACCTATTTTCCCAAAGGAAAAACTGCTGGGCTGGTCATGTTTTTATACGGGCCACAGAGACCGCACAACCCAGTTTATACCCTGCTCTGTCCAAACAAATCCTCAAAAAATGCGATGTGCAATTCTGTCATTAATTGACTGTTCATTGTGCAATTCTGTCGTTAATTGACTATACATTGAAAATGATGTGGGTCCCAGATATCAACAGGGTGGGTTAGAGTAAAAAAATGGAGGGGTGCATCTGAGTAGTAAAGAGGCACTTGCTTGCGTTCGGGAGTGGACCTGGTGGGTCCGTACTATTATACTCACAACTACAGTCCTCTCCCGATTCACTATGTTGGCAAGGCCGGACGGCAGCGCTGCTGCGAGCGCAGCAAGGCAGAGGACGACGGCGAGGCCTCGGACGGGAATGAACAGGAGCCGGGGAAGATGCGGCAGTGTGCCCGTAGGCGTAGGGGAGTACGAGGGTTCACTGGTTCTTGTGTAGGGTGGGCTGCCATCGCCGGAGAAGAATAGGATGTTGGGGGGAGCAGAGGGATGGCCTGGCCAGCATTTCAGGGTATGATAGGGCAGCGATGCGTGCAGGGCAGCGCAACCAGCCATAGAAGTCGGGATCATGCGCTCCCGCCGGCGCAGGTTTGGTTTTGGCGGCTGGACCGGTCAAACCCAAAAACTCATTACGCTAGATTATAAGAATTAATTTTATATGCCTACAACTTATTGTAAAATGCTGCGGAGCACCTTTTTCTTCTTGAGGTTTTTTAAGACATTTTTCTTCTTGAGGTGTGAAGCCGAGCACATTCAGAAGCCCTGGGATAAAGTGGCGTCGCCGATGTGTTGGGCTGGGTTGGGCATTCTTATCGAAAAATTATAATGGACCGGAACTATTTACCACATTGACTATGGTTTGCATGGGTCCACTGGTTGTAGGAAGAAAATGGTGGGAGAAAAAGACTGATTGCTATCTTTGCCTAAGAATAATATCAACTGAATGTAACGACACACTCATAGGAAATAATATGCTCATGTTAAAATTCGACTTTTCAAATCATAAATTTAAAGAGCCGGTGCATGAGCATTTAGCTTTATTTGTTTATGTTTAGGGGACTATGAGCATGTACCTCAGCCGGGTTCGTGTGAGATCCTCCCTCCCAGTTAATTAGGGGCTCCTCTATTGGGCCTTCGTCACTGGGCTGCATGTGATCGACAAGTGAAAAATTAATGTGTTGCGGACCAAAAATAGTATGCGCTACGTATGGGGCACTAAAGGATAGGACCGTGCAACGACTTCGAAAATATTGTGTTTGTCGTTCTAACAAGACATTTATTCAACCAACATCTGAAATATATTACTGATTGTACATTGAAAACAGCAGTAGCAACCAGGGCTGGGGGTGCAACAGAAGCAGTAAGTAGGCCAGAAGAGTAAAGACGCAGCTCTATCTTCCAAACCAAACATCAGCCAACATTACAAAAGGGCTACCAAAAAAGAGCAAGTGTATGCATCAAACTAAATAAAGATCCTACTACACCAAGTGTACACATCTAACTAACTAGCTTAGTTAGACATTACTATTTATTAATCTGTGGAGATTGGCTGACGGCTTGAACAAGATGAGTGCCTCATGGGGGAAACTCCAGGGAGCAGGTCGAAGTCTGATACTTGCGACCCTCTCTCCTATATTGGGCTGTAGAGCGTGGCAGCACATATCAGGGTATGGTGCATGGAGACACGCATGGTATGCTGTGTACACATAGTTTTGCCTGATGAATGAAACCGTGCTACCACCATGATCCTTGCCGTCGGTTATCTCCTGACTAATCAGATAATTCAGTCCGAGAAACAGAGAGCATGTACCAAGGCAACTTACCGGCCTCCAGTCAAAAATTCCTGAAGGCCCGGAGAATCTGGGATCCTCCTCAAAGACCATGCAGTGACTATGATTGTATTCCATGAAACAACACATCCGGTACGTGCGAATGATCATCAATCATTCACTGTCGTCTAATCGAGTGCTACTTCTTGAGCTTGCGATGGTTTTTCCCTTGAAGAGGAAAGGGTGATGCAGCAAAGTAGAGATAAGTATTTCCCTCAGTTAGAGAACCAAGGTATCAATCTAGTAGGAGGTACAAGCAAGTCCCCAATCTATGCACCTGCACAAACAATCAAACACTTGCACCCAACGCGTTAAAGGGGTTGTCAATCCCTTCACGGTCAATTGCAATGGTGAGATCTGATCGAGATAGGTATAAAAGATTGCTAGATCGTAAAAGTAAATAAATTGCAGCAAGGTATTTTTGGGTTTTTTGGCTGATCTGAATATGATGGAAATAGACCCGGGGGCCATAGGTTTCACTAGAGGCTTCTCTCATGAAGGCAAATAATAGATTGGGTGAACAAATTACTATCGAGCAATTGATAGAAAATCACAAAGTTATGACGATATCCAAGGCAATTATTATGCATATAGGCATCACGTCGTGTCAAGTAGAATGAAACGATTCTACATCTACTACTACTACTCCACACATCGATCGCTATCCATCATGCATCTAGAGTATTAAGTTCACAAAGAACGGAGTAACGCCTTAAGTAAGATGACATGATGTAGAGGGATAAACTCAAGTAATATGATGAAAACCCCATCTTTTTATCCTTGATGGCAACAATACAATACGTGCCTCGCTACCCCTACTTTGTCACTGGGTGAGGACACTACAAGATTGAACCTAAAACTAAGCACCTCTCCCATTGCAAGAAATACCAATCTAGTTGGCCAAACCAATCCAATAATTCGAAGAGAAATACAAAGATATCAAATCATGCATATAATAATTCAGAGAAGATTCAAATAATATTCATAGATAATCTAATCATAAATCCACAATTCATCGGATCTCGACAAACACACCGCAAAAGAATATTACATCAGATAGAACTCCCAGAACATTGAGGAGAACATGGTATTGAAGATCATAGAGAGAGGAGAAGCCATCTAGCTACTAGCTATGGACCCATAGGTCTGAGGTAAACTACTCACGCTTCATGGAAGGGCAGAAGGGTTGATGTAGATGCCCTCCATGATCGAATCCCCCTGCGGCAGATCGCCGGAAAAGGCCCCAAGATGGGATCTCACAGGAACAGAAGGTTGTGGCGGCGGAAAAGTATTTTCGTGGCTTGTTCTGATGGTTTGGGAATATATCTGAATTTATAGGCCAAGGAAGGAGGTCAGGGGGTCTCCGAGGGGGCTACAAGCCCAAGGGGCGCGCCCCCTGGCTTGTCGTCCCCTCGACGGTCTTCTGACTTGGAATCCAAGTCCCACGTGTGTCCTCTGGTCCAAGAAAAATCATCGCGAAAGTTTTATTCCGTTTGGACTCCGTTTGATATTCCTTTTCCGCAAAACTCAAAAAAAAGGAAAAACAGAAAGTGGCACTGGGCTCTGGGTTAATTAGTTAGTCTAAAAATAATATAAAATAACATATTAATGCATATAAAACATCCAAAACGGATAATATAATAGCATGGAACAATAAAAAATTATAGATACGTTGGAGACGTATCATCGAGCTAGGAACCACCTATAACTGCCGTCCGCTTCTTTGCCGTCCGCCATGGCAGACGGCAAAGGCACAGATCCCGGACGGCAAACTCCTTTGTCGTCAGCCAGCAGACGACAAACTGTCCGTCCAAACACGTGCCAGCAAAGGCCTTCTTTGTCGTCCGCTTCTTAGAAACGGACGGCAAAGGATTGTGCCGTCCGCCATCCAAGGCCAGCAGACGGCAAAGAGAACGGACGGCAGTGGGGTGGCGTGAGAGCCATTAGGGGGTTAACGACGCTCTTTGCCGTCCGCTGGCAAACGGCAAAGAGCTTAGCTGGGTCAGCACTGGGTAGATGCCACGTGGCCAGCTATGTCGTCTGCCAGCGGATGGCATAGATGTCACTTTGCCGTCTGCTAGCAGATGGCAAAATGACCAAATAGGCAGCTAGTGTTCCCAGTTTTTACAGGTAAATGCCACTTGTGCTCTTTGCCGTCCGCTAGCGGACGACAAAGGGGCTATATATCCCCTGTTTTTATTTAAATCTGTATCATTCCCTATATATTTTATTGTTTTTGGCCTGATCCAGAAATTCTACGCAACTCAAGGACCCACGGAGAGAGTTGGGGATTTACTTATTTTCATATTTGAGTCTTCTCAAAATTTGAAAATAGGATCATTTGATTTTAATTATTTTATCTTCAATTATTTCTATTATAAAAATATGAGAGAGGGAATAAAATGACTTTCCCAAATAAAGAAATATTGAGGACTTAATAATAAAATCAAATAAGATTATATTTTGGATTTTATTGCTATTTTATTTGAATTTAGGAAAAAAGCGTGTTTTTCAAAATTCCATTTAGGCCCCAAATAAATGTTCATCTTGTCCAGCTTGATTTCCAAAGTCGGGGAAATTTTATTTCGGGATTTTTGGAGTCCGTTTAGTATTTCTTTTATTTTTTTCTGTGCATAATGTTTTTTTAAAGTTACCGCCTTACCGGGCCGTGTCCGACTGGATATCATACCTGGCGGCCTTTAAGGCCAACAGCGCCCGGCCGAAACCCTAACCGCCGCCCCACATCGAGACCAGCGCCGCCGCCGCCGGATCCCGCCCCCGCCGATGCCGCGCCTCATTGCCGCCGCCCTCGCCGCCCCGCCCGTCCCGACCGCCGCCTCGCCGCGCCGTCGCCGCCACCACCACCGCCACCGACCGCCCGCCCATGGAGCTTGACGACCTCGCACGGAGGTAGCCGCCCCGCTGCCGGCGTTTTTCTAAGAAAAACCGCCCGGTTTTTTTAAGCCGCGGTTTATTTAATTTAATTGATCGGTTTAGTTTTTTTCCGATTTAGTTATTTAGCGGACGTTCGTCCGTACGTTCGTTTTAACGAACGATTTCCGTCGTTTAGGCCGAGATAGCGAACGTTCGTTCGTTAGCCTGTTCGTCCATTTTTATTTTTCTCGTATTTTCCGCGATTATTTTCGATCACGATTTCTGATCCGATTTTCATTTTAGTATAAATTTTCGCTCGATTATTTTCAAGCGCCTAGAGTTTCGTCTCGAAACCCTCTTTCTGTTTAACAAACTCAAACAAGTTTTTGCTTCTATAAAATTTGACTTAGGTCCAGATTAGTAAACGAAGCTTGTTTCTTTCGCCGTTTGACTTTCGTTGCTTCGTTTTATTTGATTCTTTTTGCAAACCGGAGTTCTTAAGTTGAGCTTTCTGGTTAGATCTCTTATTTGAGTTTTACCCGTGCATTAGATGAGTGCTTATTGTATGCTTTTTTGTTTTGCGATAGAGTACCCGGAGTGCGCCGCTTGCTACTTCGAATCTCTAGGTTTCACGGATCATCAGCAAGGCAAGTAACACTTTGATCATACCTTTTTACTACCCAGTTTTATTGCATTAGATCAATCCTCAAATAATTGCATGATTAGGATCTGATTAATATGTGGGTTTTGGGAAGTAGATGAGGTAGTATCTATTACCTGTTTTATTATCAAACCCTTGGGAGTTACTTCTACATTTGCTTATGCCATGCTACGCTAGTAGACGTGGATTGGGTGAGTGTATCCATGACAGATGTGATATTTTTATTTAAGGGTTCAACTTAAGGTGGCAACTTTAACACACATCTGGGTGGATTGAGGCACCTGGGTATTCCAGCGATTGCCTATTGTTTTTTTATGGACCGCCACCCAGGCTCAAAGGGATCATGAGATTATTCATGCTAGAGACTTCCGTGTGCAGCCACAAGCTACTATGGGCTCTAGGATAGTTGATTAAGTCGTGCGAACTCTTAGAGTGGTAGACTAGCAGATGTAGGGTAAAGTAGGTGTAACTGTCTACCTGATCGTAAGGTGCTAGCGCTTTTGAAAGACTACGTCTCGGTCATCCGTTTCTCAAACACCATGTAGTGCGAGAATTCCAATGGAGGAGATCGAGTCTTGTGGGGAAAAGTGCGCAAACCTCTGCAGAGTGTATAAACTTATCCTGGTTAGCCGTGTCCCCGGTTATGGACATCTTGAGTATCTAGTACTTGGATTATCATGTGAATCTCATCATGTTACTTTAATTAATTTTGTTGGGTTTTAAATGATGATGCTTAATTGGGAGTGAGAGGGTATGGTGTCTACACTCTCAATGTTTAACAACCACCATGATAGTTAAATAAAATTTAATCCTTTGTAGTAGGGAAAAAATGGCTTTACGCAAAACTGTAACCATAGAGCTTTCCACCAGCCATATATGCATGTAGTATAGCCTATTTATGTTCATTACTCTCTATGTGTTACATTGCCAAGATATTCCATGTCTTGAATTGTTTCGGGCTGCAACGCTCATGTTGCGAGATTTTCGAACGACAGTAAGGTGCCTTAGGTCATGGTTCTATACTCAGTGATGCCGTTGGAGTTGATGGACTTGCTTATCTTCCAAGCCTTCCGCTGTTATCGTTATTAGATGGCCTTATGCCATATTTATTGTAATAAGTTCTCGTTTGAGACATTCGATGTAATAAGTGTGTGATTTCTACTCTGTTATAAATCCTTCAAGTACTGTGCATGTCAGCATTACTGATCCAGGGATGACACTGAAGCACAGAGATCAGACTGTTTGAGGTCTGGTCACTACAAGATGGTATCAGAGCACACGCTGACTGTAGGACACGACCACTAAGCTAAAAGCCCTAGATCACTACTCACTCTTCTCATTTCTGACTCCTCATCTTTTCTACTCTTTTAGGATGGCGGATGCAAGGAACAAGTTCACGCTAGGGGATGAAGATACACCCTTTGGACGCCACTTGAAGGAAGTCAGTAGATACCTGAACATCGGAGTACCAAGCTTCACCGGGACCTACAACTCCACTTTACTCGAAGAGGAGCGCTGGATGATTCAAGTTCAAGTTCCACGAAGGACATTCACACCAGTCACTGAGCCCATAGATTTTTCCTTTGATGCACCAACCTGGAGTCTAGGAAAGAGTATGGCAGCCCACATCACCATGGGACACATTGGAGAAGTTTACCACAATGACCTCAAGGACACTATCTACCAGATTTGTGGGCGCCGAGATGAGCAATGGGAGATGATCAGCACCAGGAAGGATAGATCAATCGCAGCTTTTATCCAGGAGTTAAACCATCACATTCGACGCCATGGGAACCAGATGTGCGCAGGAATGATAGATCTGAAAAAGGCGATGACAAGAATCACGGAGCTGGAGGAAGAACTCAAGGCTACACACGAAGATTATATGGAGGAAATCGAAGTATTAGTGGAGAAGAATGACGACCTAACCAGGAAGCTAGGAGTTTTCATGGGAGACCCCGCGCCAGGAGGAGAAGATGACGATTCCACTTGCCCGGAGAACTATATCATCATCGACGACACCGACTCGGACCCAGCCGATAGTGATGATGACTATGTTGATGAAGCTGGAGCGGATATCATGGAGTCTTCATCTGAGTAGTTTTTCTAGTCGACCACCATAACAGTAGTAGTATTCCCCCATGTACCTAGTATAGTCCGAGCACTTTTATAATGATAGTTAGACCGTTGTATGCCCTTGTTTGAATTGAATGAAGTGATTTTGTTTGCATTTGCCTCATGTGCATATGGGTAGTGTTTTCACTCTAGACCTCATTCTTTTCTTTTTTCTCATCTTTTCTAAACCCTCAGATGCCTCCGAGACGTGACAATGGATTTTATTTCCCACCGGAGCTCACTCAGTTGATCCAGCAGCAGAATTCATTGATGCAGTTGCTAGTCCAGAATCAGAATCAGGGGAACAACAACAACAACAACAACCCACCACCGCCACCACCTGTTGGTCACTTAACCCATTTTCTTAGACTGAATCCGCCGATGTTCTCCAGTAGCACCGAGCCGATAGTTGCAGATGATTGGCTCCGTAAGATAGCAAGGGAGTTGACCACTGCAGGATGCACAGAAGCGCAAAAGGTGCGCTTTGCCGCACATCAACTTGAAGGACCCGCAGCATCATGGAGGGAGAATTTCACAGCCACTTATCCTATCGACACTGTCACATGGGATCAGTTTCAAGAAGCTTCCGTCTCGCCCATGTTTCAGCAGGAGCTATGGCCATGAAGAAGCGTGAGTTTCGCAACTTGTGCCAAGGAGGACGGACAGTTGGCCAGTATATGGATGACTTCAGTAAGTTAGCACGTTATGCCCCAGATGACGTTGCTATAGATGCAGCTAAGGAGGAGAAGTTTCTGGAAGGACTGAATGATGAGCTGAGCATGTATTTGATGGTAGCAACTGTCAACAACTACCAAGAGTTGGTAGATCGTGCTCTTATGATTGAAGGGAAGCAGCAGCAGATTGAAAACCGCAAGAGGAAGTATAGACAAGGGAAGTACAATTCTGGAGCTTAGCAGAAGCCACGTTTTACCCCGAAATCGGGAGGACATTTTCAGCATACCCATGGAGGAGGGAGTTCGCATAATCATAATGGCCCCAAGAATGGTAATGGGAATGGGGGAAGCAACGGTCAGAACTGTACCAACCCATCAACCTCAGCCAAGAGAGACCAGAGCCAAGTCACTTGCTTTAAGTGTCAGAAGACTGGACATTATGCCAATGAATGTCCTGAAGCCCAGAATGTAAATGGCAATGGAAGCTCTGGAAAGAAGCCGAACCCTTTCAACAGGGGACAGGTGAACCACGTTAACGTGGAGGAGGTTGAAGCCCAGCCAGATGCAGTAATAGGTAAGTTTTTGGTTAAGTCATTTATCGCAATCGTTCTTTTTGATCCTGGTGCATCGCATTCATACATATCAAGGGGATTTGTGGATAAGTATAAATTGCCCACCAAGGTTCTTAGAACACCTATGTTAGTAAGCTCACCAGGAGCGGAGTATATGGCCAATCGAGGATGTTTTCAAGTGCCATTGAGTATAGGTAGGCATGTTTTCCCCTCGGATTTAATCATTCTGGAATCGCAAGGTTTGGATGTGATTCTAGGTATGGATTGGCTATCGATGTATGGAGGAAACATCGATTGCACCAGTATGTCGATTTTGCTTACCACCCCGGAAGGGAGAAGAATCAAGTATGTGTCACGGCATGAGCCGAAGAGGACACAAGTAAATTCCTTATCATGAGTTGTGTAGGAGGAAGTACCAGCGGTGAAGGATTACCCCGACGTATTTCCAAAGGAGTTGCCAGGCATGCCACCGGATAGAGACATTGAGTTTTTGATTGAGATTTTGCCAGGCACAGGGCCGATATCTAAGAGACCGTACCGGATCCCGCACAAGATTTGGAGGAAATTAAGAAGCAGATTAAGGATTTACTGGATAAAGGCTTTATTCGCCCAAGTTCTTCACCTTGGGGATCGCCAGTACTTCTAGTGGAGAAGAAGGATGGATCATTGAGGATGGTTGTTGATTATCGAGGATTGAATGAAGTGAAAATTAAGAACAAGTACCCGTTGCCGATGATCAACGATTTGTTTGACCAATTTCAAGGAGCTAAGGTATTTTCCAAGATCGATTTGCGATAAGGATACCACCAGTTGAATATTAGAGAGAAGGATATACCTAAGACGGCTTTTACCACTAGGTACGTGCTGTATGAGTATACCGTTATGTCATTTGGTCTGACTAACGCACCTGCATATTTCATGAACATGGTGAACAAGGTGTTTATGGAGTTTCTGGATAAGTTCGTCGTGGTGTTCATTGACGATATTTTGGTCTACTCAAAGAATGAAGAAGAGCATAAGGAGCATTTGCGTTTAGTACTTGAGAAGCTCAGAGAACATCAGTTACACGCCAAGTTTAGCAAATGTGAGTTTTGGTTGAAGGAAGTTGGATTCCTCGGACATGTTATATCCGGAGAAGGAATAGCAGTAGATCCTACCAAGGTTGTCACTGTGACAAATTGCGTAGCACCAACGACAGTTGGAGAGATCCGGAGTTTTCTTGGTCTCGCAAGATACTACCGGAGGTTCATTGAGAATTTCTCGAAAATTGCGAAGCCCATGACGGAGTTGTTGAAGAAGGATACCAAGTTCAAATGGACTAAGGAAAGTGAGGCCAGTTTCCAGTAGTTGAAGAAACGTTTGGTTACATCACCAGTGTTGATTCTTCCAGATCAGTGCAAGGATTATGAGGTGTATTGTGACGCTTCACGTCGAGGACTTGGAGCAGTGCTTATGCAGGACGGAAGAGTTGTTTCGTATGCTTCACGACATCTTAAGCCCCATGAGTTAAATTATGCTACACATGATTTGGAGTTAGCAGCAGTAGTGCATGCATTGAAGACATGGAGACATTTTCTCATCGGAAACCATTGTGAGGTGTACACAGATCACAAGAGTTTGAAGTACATCTTCACGCAGAAGGAGTTGAATCTCAGACAAAGGAGATGGTTGGAGCTCATCAAGATTATGATATGAGATTGCATTATCATCCCGGAAAGGCTAATGTAGTAGCTGACGCGTTGAGCCGCAAGAGCCATGTCAACACACTCTTGACTGGAGAGTTACCAAAGGAGTTAGCCGAGGATCTTCGAGAACTATGTTTGGAGATAGTTCCAAGAGGCTATGTAGCAGCATTGGAGATTCAGTCTACTTTGATGGATAAGATATGAGAAGCTCAGAAGACTGACAAGGAGGCCTCTATAAAGGAGAAGATGAGCAAAGGAAAAGCTAAAGGATTTCGTGAGGATGAGCACGATACCTTATGGTTTGAGGACCGCGTTTTTGTGCCTAATGACCCGGAGATCAGGAAGCTAATTTTGCAAGAGGCCCATGATTCGTGGTACTCGATTCACCCAGGGAATACCAAGATGTATTTGGATTTGAAAGACACTTTCTGGTGGACCGGAATGAAGAAGGATATTGCGGAGTATGTAGCAGTATGTGATGTATGTCAGAGAGTGAAGGCAGAGCATCAAAAGCCAGCCGGATTGCTACAGCCATTGCCGATACCTGAATGGAAGTGGGATAAGCTAAGCATGGATTTTATCACGAGATTGCCCAGGACTCGTTCAGGCTATGACTCGATATGGGTTGTAGTCAATCGTTTGACGAAAGTATCTCATTTCATCCCAGTGAAGACCACTTACACCAGTGCTAAGTTAGCAAAGATATACATGACCAGGATCGTATGTCTGCATGGAGTTCCGAGGAGCATTGTATCACATAGAGGAACCCAGTTTACCTCAAAGTTCTAGAATCATTTGCACGAAACTTTGGGTACCAGACTAGAGTTCAGTACAGACTTTCATCCGCAGGCAGATGGACAGACCGAGAGAGTCAATCAGATTTTGGAGGATATGCTGAGAGCTTGTGCGCTAGATTATGGATCTAGTTGGGACGACAATTTGCCATATGTGGAGTTCTCTCACAACAATAGTTATCAATCCAGTTTCAAGATGGCCCCTTTCGAAGCTCTGTACGGAAGAAGGTGCAGGACACCATTTTTGTGGCATGAAGTTGGAGACCACCAGATGTTTGGACCAGATTTGATTAAGGAGTCTGAACAGAAGGTGAAGTTGATTCGCGATAGGCTCAAGGTAGCCCAGTCCAGGCAGAAGAGTTATGCAGATTCTAAACGCAAGGAGACAGTTTACGAAGTCAGAGATAGAGTTTATCTTCGTGTATCTCCACTTCGAGGAGTTAAGCACTTTGGAGTTAAGGGAAAGTTAGCACCATGCTTTGTGGGACCATACAAAGTTTTGGAACGCATGGGAGAAGTTGCTTACAAATTGGAATTGCCCGAAGGATTCTCAGGAGTTCATGATGTGTTCCACGTTTCCCAGTTGAAGAAGTGGCACGCAGAGATGGCTGATATATCGCTAAGAGATACAGTGCCGCTGGAAGCCATTCAGTTAGATAGTGATTTGACCTATGAGGAGAAACCAGTCAAGATTCTCGAATATGCCAGCCGAGTCACCCGCAGCAAGGTTATCAAGTTTTGCAAGGTTCAGTGGAGCCACCACAACGAGGATGAAGCCACCTGGGAGCGAGAGGAAGATCTGCTGAAGGACCACCCTCACCTATTTTCTAGCCAACCCGAATCTCGAGGGCAAGATTCATCTTAAGGGGGGTAGGTTTGTAACATCCCAAATTTTCAATTTGGAATGTTATACACTAGATCATCATTGCATATCATATTTTATTGTTTTTGGCCTGATCCAGAAATTCTACGCAAATCAAGGACCCACAGAGAGATTGGGGATTTCGTTATTTTCATATTTGAGTCTTCTCAAAATTTGAAAATAGGATCATTTGATTTTAATTATTTTATCTTCAATTATTTCTATTATAAAAATATGAGAGAGGAAATAAAATGACTTTCCCAAAATAAAGAAATAATGAGGATTTAATAATAAAATCAAATAAGATTTTATTTTGGATTTTATTGCTATTTTATTTGAATTTAGGAAAAATGCGCGTTTTTCAAAATTGTACTTAGGCCCCAGATAAATGTTCATCTTGTCCGACTTGATTTTAGAAGTCTGGGAAAATTTATTTCGGGATTTTTGGAGTCCGTTTAGTATTTCTTTTATTTGTTTTTCTGTGCGTAATGTTTTAAAAAAAAGTTACCGCCTTACCGGGCCGTGTCCGACCTGGAAACTGCGCCCGGACGGCCTTTAAAGGCCAACGGCCCGCCCCGGGCTGAAACCCTAGCCGCCGCCCCGGCCCGCCTCGAGACCGCGCCGCCGCCACCGGATCCCTTGCCGCCCCTCGCCGCGCCGCCTCGCCCGCCGCCGCCCCTCGCCGCCCGCCGCCCGTCCCGACCGCCCCCGCCGCCGTCGCCGATACCACCGCCGCCGCCGACCGCCCGCCCGCCCGAGCTCGCGCTGACCTCGCCGGAGGTAGCCGCCCCACCGCCGGTGGTTTTCTAAGAAAAATCGCCCAGTTTTTTAAGCCGCGGTTAATTTATTTTAATAGACCGGTTTAGTTTTTTTTTCCGGTTTAGTTATTTAGCGGACGTTCGTCTGTACGTTTGTTTTAACGAACGGTTTTCGTCGTTTAGCCGCAGCTAGCGAACGTTCGTTCGTTAGCCTATTCATCCGTTTTTCTTTTTCTCGGATTTTCCGCGATTATTTTCGATCGTGATTTCTGATCCGATTTTCGTTTTAGTATAACTTTTCGCTCGTTTATCGGAATCAAGCGATTCAAGCGTCTAAAGTTCCGTCTCGAAACTCTCTTTCCGTTTAATCAACTGAAACAAGTTTTTGTTTCTGTAAAATTTGACTTAGGTCCAGATTAGTAAATGAAGCTTGTTTCTTTCGCCATTTGACTTTCGTTGCTTCGTTTGATTTGATTCTTTTTGCAAACCGGAGTTCTTAAGTTGAACTTTCTGGTTAGTTCTCTTTTTTGAGTTTTACCCATGCATTAAATCAGTGCTTATTGTATGCTTGTTTGTTTTGCGATAGAGTACTCGGAGTGCGCCGCTTGCTACTTCGAATCTCTAGGTTTCACGGATCATCAGCAAGGCAAGTAACACTTTGATTGTACCTCTTTACTACCCAGTTTTATTGCATTAGATCAATCCTCAAACAATTGCATGATTAGGATCTGATTAATATGTGGGTTTTGGGAAGTAGATGAGGTAGTACCAATTACCTGTTTTATTATCAAACCCTTGTGAGTTACTTCTACGTTTGCTTATGCCATGCTACGCTAGTAGACGTGGATTGGGTGAGTGTATCCATGACAGATGTGAGATTTTTATTTAAGGGTTCAACTTAAGGTGGCAACTATAACACACATCTGGGTGGATTGAGGTACCTGGGTATTCCAGCGATTGCCTGTTGTTTTTTTATGGACCGCCACCCAGGCTCAAAGGGATCAAGAGATTATTCATGCTAGAAACTTCCGTGTGCAGCCACAAGCTACTATGGGCTCTAGCATAGTTGATTAAGTCGTGCGAACTCTTACAGTGGTAGACTAGCAGATGTAGGGGAAAGTAGGTGTAACTGTCTACCCGATCGTAAGGTGCTAGCGCTTCTGAAAGACTATGTCTCGGTCATCCTTTCTCAAACACCATGTAGTGCGAGAATTCCAACGGAGGAGATTGAGTCTTGTGGGGAAAAGTGCGCAAACCTCTGCAAAGTGTATAAACTAATCATGGTTAGCCGTGTCCCCGGTTATGGACATCTTGAGTATCTAGTACTTGGATTATCATGTGAATCTCATCATGTTACTTTAATTAATTTCTTGGGTTTTAAATGATGATGCTTAATTGGGATTGAGAGGGTGTCTACACTCTCAATGTTTAACAACCACCATGATAGTTAAATAAAATTTATTCCTTTGCAATAGGGAAAAATTGGCTTTACGCAAAACTGTAACCATAGAGCTTTCCACCAGCCATATATGCATGTAGTATAGCCTATTTATGTTCATTACTCTCTATGTGTTACATTGCTAGCATATTCCATGTGCTGACCCGTTTTCGGGCTGCAACATTCATGTTGCAGATTTTTTGACGATTTAGTAGTAAGGTGCCTTAGGTCGTGGTTCTATACTCAGTGATGCCGTTGGAGTTGATGGACTCTCTTATCTTCCAAGCCTTCCGCTGTTATCGTTATTAGATGGCCTTAAGCCATATTTCTTGTAATAAGTTCTCGTTTGAGACATTCGATGTAGTAAGTGTGTGATTGCTACTCTGTTATAAATCCTTCAAGTCATGCGTAACAAGACATTCTTGATCCAGGGATGACATTGAAGCACGAGAGATCGATTTGTTTGATGTCTGGTCGCTACAAAATCCATTTAATTAGACATGGTTTAAAACACAGATATACATGCATATATATCCAACAACATATAACAACATGTCCAACAACATATTTAATCAAATCCAACATATATCCAACAACATAGTTCAACAAAGTCCAACATATCCATATATACATAACCAGAAACAAGTTTGCAACAACATATCCATATAGACATACATATCCAAACAAGTTTTCCTAAACAACAAGGAAGCACCAGAAGAATAGTACACTCCATGAGTCCAAGCTTCCTCATGTAAAGCAAATCTGCAAATTGGGAAAGATGAAAGTAAGAAGAAGAAGAAGAAGAAGAAGACTAGCTAGAAGAAAAGGAAGAGGATGAAAAGAAGAAGAATATTGGAGCTAACCTAGCTAAACTTGGTCATTTTTGAGCTAACCTAGCTAATTATGCCATTTTTGACCTAACTAAGCTTATTGTGTCATTTTAGAGGACAACAAGCTAAGTATATGACATTTATGAGGTTAGCAAGGTTATTATGCCATTTACGAATAAGAACAAGTAAGAGGAGGAAAAGAAGAAGAAGAAGAAGAAGAATAAGAAAAGAAGAAGAAGAATTCTTCTTCTTCTTCTTCTTTCCTTCCTATTCCTTCTTTCCTTCCTCTTCCTTGATTTTCTTCATCTTATTATGTAATTTGTGGACTAAATAGGCTAAATTATGTCAAAAATGGACTAAACAGGCTAAATAAGAAGAAAAATACCGTTATCACGGAGGTGTAGGAAAAATTGAATGCCTCACATTACTAATAATACTCTGAATCGTCTATATATGCTCCGGGATCATTAAATGCATCATCATCATCATCACTATTAGTGACGTGCTCATCATCATCATCATCAATAAATGCATCAACATGTGGAAGGCCTCCTTTACGTAATCATTCAAGCATTGACAGGTCATCTGTAGCAGTAACTTCTTCTTGTTCCGGCTCTTCTTGTTCCGGCTTTGGGGTGAAGTCCGATTCACTATCTTTGTCTACTTCAATATTCTAGGCTAGAGTAGAGCGGTTCTTGAAACGTTTTTTTGGAAAGATGTGTTTCTTGGAAGAATTCTCCTTCGTCATATGTGTCTTGGTTAATGTGAGGTTCATAATCCTCTTCATTGGGGGGAGGTGGTCTAACACGTGGCGGCACTTCATAAACGACATACCAACCACTAAGATTTGGATCACTTTGACAGGCCCATGGTAGATAGAAAACTTGGGTTGCCTGTTGAGCTGTAATATAGACATCAGGAACAACCAAATGGGTGCTTTGTTTGATTTCTACTAGCCCTATATGTTCATGAGTCCTTCTAGTCTCCCTCGGCTGGAACCAATAACATCAGAAGACTGCGACGTTTGGTGGGTTTTCACCATAGAATTGAAGTTCATAAATTGCTTCAACTCTTCCATAATACTCGATATCTCCTTCGCTGATAGCAGAGACACAACAATTGGAAGACTTTCGGTCGGCCATAGATAGCTCTTTGCCATAGGTACGAAAGCGATACCCGTTGATGTCGTATTTGTCAAATGAACGGACCTTATAGTCAAAACCGTTAGCTACTTGTCTCAATTCGGCATCCATAATCTCTAAATTAGCCTACATGTTTAATACGAAAGGATTGTTGTGTTAGTCGCAAATTAGCCAAAGAAATGGAATGGTCTAATGGAAGTTACCATTTATTTGAACCAAGAGATGAAACCGGGATATTCGCCTCCTTGCTTTGCCAGAAGCTCATACTCTTCGACGGAATCCTTTTGGATCACCGCTCCATACGAGAATATGGCGATGTATCGACTGCATACCGAGATCTTACTCGATGTACAGCCACACTTCTATTAGGTTGTTGAAGAGATACAGCGAAATGGTCCGCCATTCTTCAACATCCAACGATACTAGTTTCCAACCACTGGCTGGTGCGAGATTCCCTTTGAATAGGCTGAGGTTGGATCGATCCTTTTTAGGGTCGTCAGCATTGTACCGAGGCTTCGGAATATGCAAATGACGATTTTTGGCTTCGTAGTGTGCTGTCACGAAGTTTGCCGCCTCCTTAGTGATGAATGCCTCGGCCATTGATGCCTCACATCTACGTTTATTTTTACATTTTGCTTGAAGCGTCTTCTACATCCTCTCAGTTGAGTAGCACCAATGATTTTGCACGCCCCCCCAATCGTGCCTCGGTCGGGAGATGCAAAATCAAGTGTTGCATTGGATTAAAGAAGCTTGGCGAAAAGATCATCTCTAACTTGCGATCAACTCCGGCGCCAACTGTTCCATTTCTTCTAGGAGGCCAGGCGATAGTTCTTCCGCACAAAGAACACGGAAGAAATAGGTCAGCTCTTCCAGTAGTAGCCATTCATCCTCAGGGATGAAGCCACGCAACATCACTGGCATTATCCGCTCAATCCATATGTGCCAATCATGACTTTTTAGACCAAATATTTTCAATTTTTCAAGACTCGCTCCCCTCTTTAGATTTGCTGCATACCCATCGGGGAACATCAACTGCATTTCAAGATTGTACCATGCCTTTCGCTTCGTCCAGTTCCGCTTTCCTTTCGGTTCTTGCATGTTTTGTAACGATCTATCACATAGCTCCTCTTGATCGACTCTAGCCTTAGTATTATCCTTTGATTTCCCTCTATGCCGAACAATGTACCAAAATGGCTTGGCGATATTCTTTCGATGTGCATCACGTCGATGTTGTGTGGGCAAAGGAGGTCTTTGAAGTAAGGCAGATCCCACAAGCATGTCTTGTGAGTCCAGCGTGTTCCTTATTATACCCCTTGAAATAACACGGGACGCCTGGATCTCGCTCGAGAGCGTTTAAGCGATCTAGGGTCATTGGCTGTCAACACGGTGGTGTAGAGTGTTTGACAACTCTACCTTTGATGAAGTTCTTCTTGTCTTTCCTGAACTTATGGCAAGGATCTAGAAACGGTCTATGCAAGTTGAAGCAAGTATACTTGTGCCCTGCCGCCAGCCAACAAAACTCAAGAGCTCCCTTGCATGTGGGGCACGTGAACCTTCCATGCACACACCAGCCAACGAATAGCGCATACGCCGGCAAGTCATGCGTCGAGTACATGTACCAGACACGCATTATGAAGTTCTGTTTGCTAAAGGCGTCATATGTCTTGAACCCATTATCCCAAGCTTCTTGCAATTCGTCCTTAAGCGGCTGCATGTACACATTCATATTCTTCCCCGGATAGTTGGGCCCTGGAATTATCAACGTCAGGAAAATTTTCTTTCTTTGCATAATCTGCTCGGGGGGCGCGGGGGGGGGGGGGGGGGGATATTGAGTGGAATGACAAACACGGGCCAACAACTGTATGGGGCTACCGCCGGACCAAACACACTGAACCCATCCATGCTGATGGCGACTCGAGGATGCCTTGGATCTGCCGTTTTTTCCTTATGTAATGCATCGAAGCGCTTCCACGCTTCACCATCCGATGTGTGCACCATCATCAAATTCTCATCTGCATCTAGTTCAGTTTTTTTGCCCATTTTGTGCCATGTCATCTGTCTGGCCGTCTCTTCGACCATGAAAAGATGTTGAAGTCTTGGTACGATTGGCATATATCGAAGAACATTAATGGGTATTTGGGTCTGCATCTTCTTACCCATACCATTGTCTACCACAACATACCTGGAAGAATTTCAAATGGGAGAATAGTTCAAGTCCTCATACTTAAGCCTAAATAAGACACATCCTTTCTCACACGCATGTATCTTCTCATAGGGCATCTTAAGAGCACGGAGGATTTTTTCTGACTGGTACAGGTTTGGAGGTAGCACATGGCCTTTGGGTAGAAATCGTCCGAATACTATCATCATCGCGTCGTAGCATTCTCTACCCAAGTTGAATTGAGACATCAAAGCCGTTATTTGTGAGATGGCACCCAGCTGACAAAGCTCAGTGTGCTCATGGAGAGGACGTTTTGAGGACTCCAACATTTCAGTGAAGGCCTTTGCAGATTCCTCCATCTCCTCGTCCGAGTCCCGAGCATCGTCAAAGTCTTGCACCATGTCTGCGGTCCCGGCACCATGCTCGTCGGTGCGACGACGAACCACCTCAGCTCTGGCACGTTGGGCAGACACACCATGTAATGTCCAGACCTTGTAACCAGGCGCAAAACCAAACTTCTGCATGACTTTATTCATTTCAACCTCATCCCTCTTTTTATAGTTGTCGCACCGGGCACAGGGGCACCAGCTTAATTCCTGGCCATTTGCAAATGCAGCTCTAACAAACCCCTTGGTTTTTGTTAACCATTCCACGTTCAAACATGCTGACTAGTGTAACCGATGTACATCCACGCACGATCACTCATATTGACTTCCTACTGGACACACAAGAAATATATACATAATTAAGCAAACCATATCCATCAGTTAATGGAGTTTGTCAGTTTTATTACGTCCATGCAACCTACACGCTAATAGGTAAAGATAGGTCCTAATCCCACCCGAGTATGTGTAGATTGGGTTCGTTTTCCCATGCTCTGCTCCGGATCCGACGCAAAATTTCAGGAGCACCTCCCCGCTGTTCTCCTGATACATTTCTCGGCAATAAGCAGAGAAGATTTGTACCCGGGGAACAACAGGGAGGCACTGACGAAATTCTGCAACGGATCTGGAGCAGAGCATATGGGAAAACGAACCCAATCTACACATACTCGGGCTGTCCGTGGATAACGTTGGACAATTTGAAAGAATCACGATTATAAATATGCATGCATATTTACAGATGTAACCCTTTCGAACGGGAGACGCATAGTGGTTACGCATAATGATGATTGACACCTATAGCTAGCAAGTTTCATCGTCACGAAGACCAGAACAGAGCAAATGAAGGGGGGGGGGAGGAGATGTCATTTGTGCTCACCAACGAACGCAGGGGCGGAGCTCGTCGAACACTAGACCCTCGCAGCAACGAAATAACTGCACATTTAAATCGAAAGATGAGTAACATAGCAATTTTGTTTCTTCCGTCGACCTAACTAAATATTTACAACAGGACAAGCGGGTTAGGGGGTCCTTGGCATCGATGGAACCCTAAATAGCAAGTATTCTATACCGACGGCCATAGGTACCTCGCACTGACAATACTTGCGATTTAGGGTACCATCGACACAGAGGAACCCCCTAACCACTCGTCCCCGGGAAAACTAAATAGCAACTACCATCGGTGCAAGTTACATGAGGCGGTCGACGTTGAACACTAGATCCACATCCCACAAGCGAAGCCGGCGCCCGGCGTCGCACAACAATAGTTCTGGTGGCCGATGACAGTCGAACACCTTGGCGAATTAGTCTGGCAGCCTCTGCGGTGAGAATTAAAGCCAAGTTTTTAAATTTCAAACAACCAAACCGACTTGAGTTAGTTTGGGTGTTTCAATTTTCAACACTTAGATTTCAATCGTCATCTCTCAGGCTGCCAGAAAAATTCACAATGGTGTTCGACCGCCATCGACGCCGAGAACTGTTGCTGCTAGACACATGACCCCTGTGTCACTCGTGGGACGTGGATGTAGTATTCGACACTGATGACCACATGTACCTCGCACTGACGATACATGCTATTTAGGGTACCATCGACACCGAGGAACCCCCTAACCCGCTCGTCCCCGCGTAAACTAAATAGCAACTACCATCGGTGCAAGTTACATGAGGCGGTCGGCGTTGAACACTAGATCCACATCCCACAAGTGTAGCCAGCGCCCGGCGTCCCGCAACAATAGTTCTGGTGGCCGATGACGGTCGAACACCTTGGCGAATTTGTCTGGCAGCCTCTGCGATGAGGATTAAAGCCAAGTTTCAAAATTTCAAACAACTAAACCGACTTGAGTCAGTTTGGGTGTTTCAAGTTTCAACACTTGCCTTTTAATCGTCATCGCAGAGGCTGCCAGGCAAATTCGCAATGGTGTTCGACCGGCATCAACACCGAGAACAATTGCTTTGGGACGCCGGACGTCGGCGTCACTTGTGGGACGTGGGTGTAGTGCTCGACACCGACGGCCACATGTATCTCGCATTGACGATACTTGTTATTTAGGGTTCCATCGACACCAAGGAACCCCCTAACCCGCTCGTCCCAGGGCGCCCTCAGCTATGGCGACGCACGGTCAACGGTTCAGCACTCGGACCAGGGGGTTCTTAGCATGGGCGTCGGGACCGGTGGGACCCACTGGCTCCACCATCTAACCCCTCGACAACCCTCTTCCTTTTTCCCTTTTTCCTCTTCTTCTACTTACTCTTCTTTTTTTCAATTTTCTTCTTCTTCTAATTATCTAAACCTAAATCTAGCAGTAACCTAATCCTACCACTATAACCTAAACCTAAACACAAATAACAGTAGAAAAAAATCACCTTTGCTCGGCGATGGTGGAGGAGGCAGCGCAGCCAGGCGGCAGGAGAGGCGCCGCGGGCGGGCGGGCGAGCCGAGGTGGTCGGGCGGGCGGCGAGCTGCGGGCGGGCAGTGCCGTGCTTGGTGGTGGAAAGACAAGCCGAGGCGTGGCGGCGGGGTGGGGCGACGAGCCGGGTCGAGGCGGTGGGGCAATGGGGGCGGTCTTGGCGAGGCGGTGTGGCGATGGGGCAGCGGTGTGGTGGGGCGATGGGGCGAGGCGGCGTGGCGAGGGGGCGGTGGGCGATGGGGACAGGCGGCGTGGCGGCGGGGCGAGGTGGCGGGGCAGAGCGGCGGTCGAGGGTGGCGGCGCGGGTGGTGAAGTCCAGAGGAGATACAGATCGAGAGAGAGAGAGAGAGAGAGAGAGAGAGAAAGAGAGGGGTGGGGGCGCGGGCGCGGCCCCTTTTCTGCTAGTTGGTCACAACTCTTTGTCGTCAGCTAGCACACGGCAAAGAGCGTACCTAGTGGGGTGGGGCCGGGGGAAACGACTGTTAAAATGACCAGTTTCTTTTCCGTTCGCAGAAGACGGCAAAGAAAAGGCCGTTAGGTCGTCCTCGTAAGCCCAACACCCACCCTCTTTGCCATCAGCTAGCAGACGACAAAGATACGGCTGATGGAAAAGCCTTCCGCTGCCGTCCGCTGCTCTTTGCCGTCCGTTTTCTTGTGGCTGATGGCAAAGCCTTTCTTTGCCGTCCGCTAGCTGACGGCAAAGAGTCGGCAGACGGCAAATCTGCTGATTCCAGTATGCATCTTTTCTTTTAAAGGTTTTGGGATTAGGAAGGGTAGGGCCACTGGGCGTCCTACAACATCATATCAAGTTCGAGACAAAAAAAAGGGCTTATGCTGTAGTAAATCTTAAGAACAACATGTTATGAGGATGCATATTTTTTTAGTAAATGTTAACAGTGATATAAGCAAGCCATCAGGATATCATAGGAAAGTAACATACTGCTGTAACGGCCATTTGTAGTGATGATTGGAGTAGGCCAGCAATATGTCCAACCATAGAAGGAGTCAACAGCGTAAATGAAGCCCTAGTGTTCAATAGCATCAGAGAGCCATGGAGGATGTATGATCCTGCGATGGACGTGCAGATTTATCCACTTACTGTAGTGACCTGTTAGATAGGCGAGACCGCGGTTGAAGAATGCAATTAACCTGAAGTCTTTCTAATTCACAGATCTTGTGGGCACTTGGCAGATTACAACCTGGACCAAATCAAACTTGGTATCATGTTGGCTACTGTAAGATTCCGATTATTCTGGCCGCGGTCCCAAAGAAGTGAAGTGTTAATCAAAGGAAGGGGCGTCAATCACCGGGTGTAGACCTCCACAAGCATCCAGCTGCCGCGACCATCGATGAGCACCATCCAACACATGTTCATGTCGACCTAGTACATACCGTTAATGTAGTTGAGGGTGAAGGGGATCGAATCGTATTCGAGGGGGTTGATGCTCGCCACCCTACAATCTTTACGCTGCATGACATGCCGTTTCTGAAGATCAGGTGGCATCAACAAGCAGGGAGCGGTCTTAAAAAGCTCCGGCCTGAGGGCTTTGAGTAAACGGTACAGCCTCAACGAGCACGCGGTGAGCGGCATGGTATTGGGATTGTCCACACGCGAAACAATGAGTTTGATTAGCTTCGTGGGGAGCAAATTCCAGCCACTCTTTCGGTGGATGCTGCTCAGTTCTGCCATTGTTAGTGCTTGGGTTTCGGAATAGGGGGGAGGTGCGTAGCAGGGATAGAAGATTGGACGATTATGTGCGGACGAGGATGGAGAAGCGAATATGTGTTGCGGGAACTGGACAAGTGATGATGACAATATAGTAGCAGCACGACGCTTGACTTGTGAGACACATCCCAGCAGCATAGGGTCATATCGATGCCAGACAACTTGAGTGATCACAGTACTAGTACAATAATCTATAGTACCTACCAGTACATGCCCGAGTAGTATAGTGGAGTAGGACTCTACTCTACTACTAGCACCGCGGTGTGAAATGACTACGAACCGCCATCGGTGCTAACGCCAATCCCCAACAAACGTTCGCTAGGAGACATGGCAGTTGCAAACGCACACGTCGCTGTTACAGTACATGTGTAAGGGTGGCAGTTTTGTCAAATACTATGGCTTAAAAAAGGCCACTGTCGGATGGAAATCTGACGGTTATGTGCGCATTCGCCAGGATTGGGCTCATGGCAAACAATCACAAGATATCATTACTAAAAAAGGTTAAAACACCCAGGCTAGAACTTGCACCGGCTGACCACTAACAATGCTACTAATATAGTTGTAAAATGGTGAGAGAACGTGTCTACGTGGTGTTCAGAATTATATGCAAACTAGTAAAAAGAAACTCAGGGAGTACTAGTAAGTACACCATCTATCGCTTTGTGTGCTACTCCTGCGTCATGCGGCGGGCGCAACGTCCCCTATAGCCACTCTCATTTCATGGACAGCCTGGTCGATGCCTACAAGGTGCCCTGCGTCAACAAGAGTTTCGGCTGCAAGAGGTAGGTCGACGAGTACTCGTTGGCGGAGCATAGGTCCAAATGCGCGCACGCGCCCTACTACTACTATGAGTGCATGCCGCCGTTTGAGGGCTCGCTGGTGAGCCTCGTGCATCACCTCACAGGACCGTACGGCAATCACTCCTTGCCCATGGTGAACATCAAGTACGAGATGTGCTACCCATTCGCCGTGCCGGAGTCGCTGGACGATCACTGTTGTCTGCTAGTCGCAGAGGAGGACGACAGCGTCTTCCTCTTGGCCGTGGGCACTGGCAAGGCCTGCGCAGGCCGCCGCCCCCATGTGCGTCAGGCGCAACACCACTAACGCTGACACGAGGCTGATGTACAGGTGCATTCTCACTGTTGCTTCCCCTCCGGCGTACAAGGGTGACCTCGGCACCTCCCTCATGTTGAATGAGACTGTGGTGAGCTGCTCCATTCCTAGCAATGTGGACATGGAAGAGGGCTACTTTCATATGAATGTTAACCCCAAGATGACGCACGGGGACTCCAAGGAGGTTCACCTGGGTATAAGCATTACCAAGTTAATTTTTCATCATTCATCTTCGCTCAATGTAACCGTTGTCTAAGAATGTGGACACTTCTTATTTAGTATAGAACCTTCCATGCATGATCTTGCTCTATCAGAGTATTGCGCTTGAATAAAAGTTTATCCATCCATTTATGGTTTAGTCTAGAATCTGCCATGTATGTTTTTGCTCCATTAGAGTTCTCGCTTGCCATTTATGAGATTAATGTTAATTTATACTCTCTTTTTTTGAAAAGGAGGATAACCCCCCACCTCTGAATCAATCGATAAGTTTTGGATGCAGGTTGAACAGTTGAACGCATTTTTTTGCAAAAGATTTTTTATCTATTCACCCGGATGCTTGTGAACTCTAGAGAAGAAATAATATCCGAAGAAACCTATCGGTATTTGTTACACAGGAGATGACCCTCACATACTTTGTCAAAATAAACAACTCCCCGATCAATGTATTTCACTATTCCGTGCAACGCGCGGGTGTCTTACTATATATAGTTCTACCACCGCCTTGGTTTATTGGTCCCCATTGCAGTTTGTGCCAAATTTTGACCATAAATTTAACTAACAAGATGCTCATGCACTACAAAAAAAGGCACTTCCGTGATGATACATGTTTGTCACAGTAGGTCATGTTTTCTGTCATGCATGTAGATCCATGACGATTCTATGACAGAATCAAGATAGTCATACATGTGCTGTTGTAGAAGTGTTCCATGACATTACCAAAATTATCATCATGGAAGTGTCCACCTCCATGCCGATAAATCGGGCGTCATAGAAGTGCTTTCGTCAAGAGTGACCAACCCGTGGCATCCACCGTAATAGGTCACCGTTAAGCTATCGGGTCCGGTTTTGGATCTGATGACCCGTTAACAGCCCGGACCAATGAGGATTTTCCACGTGTAAAATTGTCATTGGCCAGAGGAAACACGTGTTGGCTCACCGTTGGGACAGATGTCATCCATTCCTCAGATAGGAGGCGCCTATGATACGTCGACACGTGGCATGGCCCAACAGAGGCCCATTCCGGTGAAAAGTCCGGCCCATTTGACTTGGTCAAATGGGAAAGGGCCGGCCCACGGAAAGCCTATTAACGGCCTATTCGTATATAGCCCATTCACGGCCCCCTAACTCACGGCCCATTACGGCCTACCGGAATTAAGCCCAGTAGCTTCATCTGGGCCGTCCAATATGATTCCAGCCCGTTGTAAATTCCAGCCCATGTATGGCCCATGATGTCTTTCGGCCCATACGAGGCCATTTGTAACTCTTGGCCCATTAACGGCCCATGGTGAATCTGGCCGCAATGAACAGTGTACCGCTTTATACCCATTAACGGCCCATTATTCCATTGGGCCGTTTCCAACCCGTGTTGTCTTTCGGCCTTCTCAGCACCCATTTATTCTTGGGCTTATTTCGAGCATTCGTTTACTTATGACCCGTTACTCGCCTTTTCTGCTTGTGGGCCAAATTCAGCCCGTGGTTACAATCGGCCCATTTGCGGCCAGTTAATTCGTTGGGCCGTTTTCGTAGTGTCATCAAATACGGCAGATTAACGACGGCCTGTTATGGTCTTCCCATGAAAGGACGATTCCAAATCTAGCCCGTTTACGACCCATAATGTGGTCTGTTATTGGCCCATGTTTGGCCGATCGATCATACGGCCCATAGAAGGCCCATTGATGCCACGACCCGTAGAAGAACCATTGATGCCACGACCCGTAGAAGGCCCATTGATGCTACGGCCCTTATAAGGCCCATTGTTTCTACGCCCCGTAGGAGGACCATGGTAACTACAGTAAATATGTAGCCCATGGTTATTGTGGACTAGTTTTAAAAAATAGCTTATTGCGGCCACTAGCAAACCGTGAAAAAAGAACTGCACTGACTACAAGCAAACAAATAAAGACAACAAGGAAATAAATAAGCAAGCAACTTACGCTAGCTAGGATATCATGGCTATTACACATATTACATGCACTGGGCATCAAAGTTCGCCACCAGTGCAAATATAGGGAACAAAGCCGCATATCATATACACTGGTTGTCAAACTTGGCGACCAGTGCAAATAAACACCGTAGCAAAACAAGTCCAGAACTGAAACCACTTCAGAAGAGCTCAAGAAACAATATCCTGGGTACCCATAATGTTGGCAAGATGCTTAGAAAGCTTATTAAATTTCTCTTGTTTGGCGCTTAAATCCTCTAGCACTTGCTGTTGCACAAGAAAGTATGCATCTGAATTCTCCAGGGACTTCCTCAGTCCTTAGGCTTCTTGCCGTAGCACAACTGACTGATGCCTTTCAGCTTGTAGGTGAGGCTTAAGAAGCCGAAGTGATTCAGGCAGCGAGTTCGAAGATCTTGTGCCAACGGTACTGGCCAGTAACTCGAACACTACATCAACGCAGGACTTTGGGGTTTTCTCACTGTCTACAAGATCGTTTTTATCACCTTTCTTGGAGACCAACAGGGTTGTCTCACTATCTTGAACCTTATCTGCATTACTTCCTCTACCATTGCATAGTGGGGTGCTCTTCTCCAATATTCTGTTCGCATATTACAAGAGAAACAAGCAGACACATCACAGGTTTAGCATGTAGTATACGAAACTCATTTTGGTAAACCAGTTCAGTAGTAAGGTGGACATGATATTAGCATGAAACAAACATATATCTATGTACTATGGTCACTGTATTGCCATATGATTCTAGTTTATGTTGCCAAATCAAGATAGAGACACAATTCAACTCATATATTTTTAAGACACAGCAGCATGGACAGAATATAAGTGTGAGAAACTACACAACATTGGCCACACTTGTAATGTGCATCACATGAGAACCTAACTGTTTATACAACTGAAACTGAAATCAACATAGAGCAAGAAGTTAGAACAGCAATCCAGTTAAAGAAATAGGTTTAAAACATACCTGTTGCGCCATTGGAGTTTCAACTGGATCCTTCAAATTCAAAAGTAGTTGGTATGATTAAATACAGTGATGCAACAACAAAGGAGTATGGACCATAGCTACGGAATGTGACCTGTGAACAGTTGCTCTTCTGCTTTAAACGTGGAGTTGGGGTTCGCTGGTGGTCTTCGTGCTTTGGGCACTGCAGTTGCTTTACAAACTGCTCGTGTGGGGGTACTCTGTGGTGGACATGGTGGTTTGTCAACTAGAAGTGGGTTACTTTCCGCTGGGATTGGGGTTAGATGGGTTGTAGCTGGTTCTCTGCCCAACTGTGTAAGTGTGCAATCTGGAAGAGTCTCGATTATGTGTGGTGGGGCTAGTTTGTGGGCCAGTACAACCATGGTTCTATCTGCATCGACGGGTTGCACTGTCTTTTGTGAAGAATGGGTTTTTGCTCCCTTAGATACTGCCATCACCCCCTCCAATTCAAATTGTTGATAAACAAGAAAAGAAATTGAACGTACAGACATTGTATGATAGACAGATGTGGTAATTCACATATATGTTGTCTAACCAAACAGGACAACATGACACAATTTCACATATATGATGCCTAACTAAAAAGGATAGCATGACACAGTTTCAGATATATGATGGATAACTTAACAGGATATAATGGAATAATTCAACATATGATGAGTATATAAACATGATGACATGACAAAACTATATGATGTCTTTCTAAAATAGGTTGGGATGAAATAATTCACATACATGTTGTCTAAGTATACAGGATGGCATGATACAATTGACATAATTGATTCATATACTAAGCAGTTGGCACTCGCTTGTATGATCTCTAAACTAAGCAGATGGAATTCAATATTGTGCATATGATGTCTAAACTAAGCAATGCAAGACACCATATGCATGATATGAGAAATATAAACATTGCAACTTAGAGCATACACCTCAGGTGGGATATAGGACTGCCCATCTGTCTCTGATTCCTCCTCTGAGGAGCTCCCTGTAACCATCGAGATATATGC
Organism: Aegilops longissima; assembly: GCA_021605205.1. Lineage (NCBI taxonomy): Eukaryota > Viridiplantae > Streptophyta > Magnoliopsida > Poales > Poaceae > Aegilops > Aegilops longissima. Next base: position 327,772,319 of record CM038679.1, on the reverse strand, counting down.
TTCAACATGTACCATTGCCTTCTCTAAAGACCTTGTTTTCACTCCTAATTTTTCCATAACCGGCTCAAATGGCTGATACACATGAAGAGTAGTTCAATATACACAGATTGTCGACAAATGGAATAAGTAATGAAAAAAAAGATGGCATGAGATAATTCACATATATGATGCCTGGCTACATGGCGGTGCATAATTCACATATATGATAACTGGCCGAAAAACATGACATTGCATAATTCACATATCTGATGTAGAAAGCAAACAAGATGCATTCACACAAAGCATATCTAATCTAAGTAGATGGCATGGCAATGCAAGACAGTATATGCATGATATGAGCAATATAACCCTGCCAAGTTACAGTATGCACCTCGGGGAATACGATGGTCATCTATCTCTGAATCCTCCTCTGAGGAGCTGTTTGTAACCAGCAAGAAATCTGCATCGGTAGGTAGCACTGACTACTCAGAAGACCTTGTTTTCACTCCAGATTTTCCCATGACCAACTCAAACGGCTGATGCACAAGAAGAGTAGATGAATGTATAAAGATTGTTGACAAATGGAATACATTATGAAAAAAATATGGCATGATACAATTCACATATACAATGACTGGCTAAACAGGATGGCATTTCATGATTCACGTATATGATGCCTAGCTAAAGAAGAAGGCATTGCATAATTCCCACATACTCCTTCCATTCCTAAATATTTGTCTTTTTAGAGATTTCAAATTGACTACCACATACTGATGTATATAGACATATTTTAGAGTGTAGATTCAATCATTTTTCTCGGTATGTGGTCACTTGTTGAAATCTCTAAAAAGATAAATATTTAGGATCGGTGGGAGTATGATATAGAAACCAAACAGGTGGCATTCACACAAAGAAAATCTAAACGGGTGGCATGCATGATATGACTAACATCAGCATGCCAGGTTAGAGCAAACACCTCAGCTGGTAAATATGAGTGATCGGCTCCCTCTGAATCCCCATCTGAACACTTATCTTCCTCTGGAATACAGTCGAGAATGGCGGGAGGGGGGCCACTTCGACCACCATGGAGCGGCGTCTTCATGACATTATATTCCCACGCAACGGTCTTCTCTTTTTCTCTACATGTTCAGTACTATTGTGTACAATAACTGACATGCATAATAAAAAAATAGTTAGATTTTGTAAGGCCTAAGTGGTGGATGCAGAAATCAGAACTGATGGTAGCAAACGAGTGGATAGATACAAAACTAATGATAGCAGGTAGATTATAGCTTCAGTTTTAAAAAGATAGAGAATGTATCATCTATTGTTTGTTGCCCACCCAACACGAACCACATAGAAGACCCCAGATGAACCAGATAGTAGACAGATACTATTCATTGCTGCCTCGATATGAGACCCATGGGCATTTTAAAAGTCAAGTTTGAACAATAAAGTAGCAGGTATAATAACGGGTGTATAACGTAAGAAAACACAAAAGACTGCGACCTCTCTTGCGGAACTGTGTAGTCCTTAGGTTCATCTGCTCAGTCGATGATGGTAATGCAGTTGGTGTGGCTGCCGACAACGGGGAAGATGATCTGAGGCGGCGAAAGAAAGTCTGCAGGGGCAATCTCTGCTGTAGTGAACGCTTCTGTCGATGGTGGACCTCAGGTGGGGTGGATGACGGCAAGGCAGGAGCAGGACATAACACACAGAGTTTTCTTTGACGCCTATCTGAAAATGAAGTAAATCTGTAATGGCTCCTTAGAATTGGAGGATTCTATAAACGCAGGGACATGAAAAACACAGGAATAGGATAGGAATGCACGTGCAAAATAGAGCATTCGGAAACATAGGATTTCTCTCAACCTGGGTGTTTGGTTCACATGAATTGGAAGAACACAGGAATGGAGAAACATGGTCAAATTAAAGTCAAACCACGTGAAAATGAAAAAATAAGAATCTTTTTATGCCAGTAATGCAATTAGTCCTGTTCTTCATGCATATTAATTTGAAAAGGACGTCCAAGTGGATATTAAAATTCCTACGTTTTTTCTTTGAAGGAGACACCAAAGGAAAATATCCTCCAGTTTTGCTTTGCTCCACTCCTTCTAACCAAATGCACGAATAGTAGCACCATAGTAGTTCCATAGCAAAGGATCCCTGAGGGATCGACATGAATGTAGAGTAACAGAGTGGTGCAACAAGTGTACAACCTCTTTGGCATAGCCTTGTCGAACTCGGCATCATTGGGTTGGACATGGAGGATGGTGATGCTGGTGTGACTGTCGGAGGCGGAGAAGAAGATCAGAGGCCTCTGGAAACGGCACCGAGGGTACTGCTCTGCTGTGATGGATGGTTCCGTCGTTGGAGCAGCTCCGATGAGGTGTATGGCGGCGAGGCTGAAGCAGGACACGACAGACAATGTTAATCTGAAGTGGGACTCTAATATCATCTCCAATATATGATGTAAAATACATCACCAAAAAGTGCTAGATGTAAAACGCATCAGCCGCACCATGACCACTCTGACAGATGCTGTGAATACTGTTCACTCTGAACTTAACTGAAGAAACTGAACTTTACAGTCGAAACTGAATCTTACTGTCAAAACTGATTGACTACTAGCAGAGCATTGCAGTAGATGTTTAGGGCGTTCGAGCACTAGTAGCAGAAAAGCAGTGATCTAAATCAGCGAGACGCCTAGCAGGAACGACTAGAGAGAGCAAGTCGTGCAGAAGATCATGAGTGAGTGCTAAAGCAGCAACTCCTATAGCTACCGGTGGTCGTGCATGCAACAGCAGCAGCAGCGCGAGCAAGAGCAAGAGCAGTGTAGCAGCGCGACCGACAACAATAGCAGAGAAGAGCAGTAGCACAAACGAGAGCAAGAGCGGAGCAGCAGCGCGACCGACAGCAATAGCAGAGAAGAGCAGCAGCACGAACGAAAGCAAGAACAGTGCACCAGCGCGACCGACAGCAAGAAAAGAGCCGCGACGCGAGCAAGAGCCGGAGCAGCAGCAGCAGCAGCAGCAGCGCGAGCGAGAGCCGGAGCAGCTGCAGCTAGTGCCGGTGTGGAAGTCGCCACCAAGGAAGCAACGACATGGGGGTGAGACACCATGGATGAAGTGGCCAGCCACGACAACGTCGATGGAGACCCGCCATGGCTGCTCGGAATCGAGCACCGGCAGCCCCGTGAGATCGAATAAAAGATAAAATGCAGCAGTGAGTGCAGAACCTCCTTGGTGGCGCCGAGTGGGCCTCGGCTTCATCAGAGGAATTGGTGAGGGTGCAGCGGTTCCGGTGGGGAAAGTCGAGACGATGTTGTGGGGATGGAGGTGGCGCGATAGACAAGGCGAACGTCGGGGAAGCTCCTTGGAGTTGGAGGACGGGGCGACTGATCCGGCGGGACGACGAGATCAACGACGGATCCTCATCCGGTGTGGTGGATGAGGCAAGCGAGCTGTTGCGGTAGATGACGTCGTCGGGGAAGAGTCTCCGGGTGGGCGGTGGTCGGGAGGCCGATGGAGAGCGTGTGGTTTCACGGGTTTTGGCAGCCTCGGTGTACGAAAGGGGGGGGGACAAAGGGGAAGGTAGGGGGAGCCATGGCTTAGGGATGCGCTTGTCCGAAATGTAGGGTAAGTTACCAGCGTACCCCCACCGGTTTTGACACCGCGACATCGAGCCGATATTTCCGTCTGAGGGGTAGAAGGGGGATTTCACGTGTCTGGGCTGCGGGACCGATTTAGGTTGAGGAGGGAGTTTTCACACGCATCGAAATTTCAGGATAACAAGGCGCGGAGCGGGTTGAAGAGGCGGGAGTTTCAAAGCAGATGAGACAAAAGATACTCAAGCTTGAAATTTTTGGGATAACAAGGCGCGGATTCTTTGTTCGACAGAACAAACTTAATGTGTACAAAAAAACAATTCATACAAGACACAAGAGAGTCATGTCCCCTTTTACTATATTGCTATAGATGTCATTGAAAAAACTACAAGAAAAATGAAAAAAAATCAGGAGAACAAGATTACCCTGTACAGTACCAAATCGATTCGCACTTCCCTCAACAACAACAAAAAACAAATCAATTCCCACCAAAAGAAAGAGTCATGTCCCTTTTTATATGATTACAAATGCCATGATCTCGAATTTCAATTTTTGAATACACGTTATGTTGAATTCGAATATATCGTTAGGTGACCTTGTGGTTTATAATGGATGTAGTCCTACATTTTGATCTTCCATCATATATGAACATTTTACTCCACCCTATGAACATATATACTGTCGTCTACCATATGGAATAAATTTGAATCAATTTTCATTATTTGAATACGATTGTTGTCAAGTTATACAATCATTTAAATATTATCTTCATAACAAAAAACATGCATATAGCAGTAATAATATTTCACTATGAACTACATGTACCATACGATCTCCAATTCAAATATTTGTATCCATTTTATGTTGAATTCAAATCAGAGTACATTGGTCTAGGTAGTGAGATGTTCGGGATAATCTAAACCCTGTTTTCATATGTATATTTTTTGGCTGAATTGGGACAAGTTTCGGTATAAGCTTCTTGCAAAACTAGAGATTCTCTCAACAAGCCTCGTGGTTCCGAGAGGGAATGTGTCACCTTTATGTGTGAAATGAGATACGCTGCCTCCCCCCTGATTTTCTTTACAGAGGCAACATAGAACTATATGAGTGCCCTGTTAAATTTTGGAATTATTCCGGGTTCATTTGGCCTTCTTTATACATTAATTGAGTTTTTGGACATTTAATGTGCATAATCCAAATTTGAACAGCAAGCACATGCTCCGGTGCAGCAAAGTTGGTTGAAAACTCACATGTGTGTCCTTGGGTGAATTTCTAGGTCCCTGCAAGAAATGGGAATCAAATTCAAAGATCTTGGCGTCGTGACACGGCCGAGAACATGGAGAAACTTGGTTTTAAAATTCATGTAATCCAAAACTAGCCTGGAAATCATGAAACTTGACATGGTGTCATGTCATGGCACTAACATGTTGTGGTAAAAAACTGTATGATTTGGAACAATTTTTGGCATAAGCTTCTTGCAAACTGGAGCTTCTCTCAAGAAGGATCGTGGTTCTGAGAGGGAACGTGTCACCTTTGAGTGTGAAATGATATACGCTACCCCCTTGAGTTTTTTACAGAGGCAACATAGAACTACATGAATGCCCTGTTAAATTTTGGAATTATTTCGGGTTCGTTTGGGCTTTTATACATTTTCCCAGGCCATCGCGGCGTGGCGGGACATCTCTGCTACATCCGCGGCGCGGCGAGACATCTCTGCTACTTCTGCGATGCGACCGGAGCAGTCTACTACATCAACGGCACGGCGGGCCCTCCGTGCTGCTTCGGCTACGCAACTGGACCTCTGTGTTGCTACTTCCGCGCAGCGGGACATGTCGGATGCTTTCGAGGCGAGGCGGGAGATCTCTCGTTCTTCCATTTCCATGCTCGCCTCTCCCTTGTGGTAATCTCTCGACCCAGAACTCATGTTGGCCATGGCAGACGCAAGGGAAAGATGCTGAATGACTTGTTTGTTTTTGTGTATGAGGAATTGACGAGGAATGTGCAGTCATCTTGGCATAGTAGTCTTTATAACCGAGTACTAATACGCTCCTAAGTGGAAACCATTTACTCCCTCCGTCTAGGTGTGTAAGTCATCTTACGAAAACCAAGCTATCCCAAAACACTTAGGCGCGGTGCATTAACTTCTACCTCGTTTCTTATTTGTTGACATATCAACCAATAAGAGATGTGGGTGTGCATGCTTTTAATGACTTGAGACTACCAAACATGGCATGCAGTGGTTAGTTCATTGCATGCAATGCTATTGATATGTCTCCAACGTATCTACTTTTCCAAACACTTTTGCCCTTGTTTTGGACTCTAACTTGCATGATTTGAATGAAACTAACCCGGACTGACGCTGTTTTCAGCAGAACTACAATGATGTTGTTTTATGTGTAGAAAAGAAAAGTTCTCGGAATGTCCTGGAAATCAACGGAGGCACTTTTTGTAATTTATAAAAACTATTGGGCGAAAGAAATACACCAGGGGGCCCAGGGGTTGTCCACAAGACAGGGGGCGCGCCCCCCTATCTTGTGGGCCCCCTGGACCTCCTCCAACCTCAACTCCAACTCCATATATTACGTCTCGGGGAGAAAAAAATCAGAGAGAAAGTTTCATCGCGTTTCACGACACGGAGCTGCCGCCAAGCCCTAATCTCTCTCGGGAGGGCTGATCTGGATTCCGTTCGGGGCTCCGGAGAGGGGGATTCGTCGCCGTCGTCATCATCAACCATCCTTCATCACCAATTTCATGATGCTCACCTCCGTGCGTGAGTAATCCCATCGTAGGCTTGCTAGACGGTGATGGGTTGGATGAGATTTAACATGTAATCAAGTTAGTTTTGTTAGGGTTTGATCCCTAGTATCCACTATGTTCTGAGATTGATGTTGCTATGACTTTGCTATGCTTAATGCTTGTCACTAGGACCCGAGTGCCATGATTTCAGATCTGAACCTATTATGTTTTCATGAATATATGTTTGTTCTTGATCCTATCTTGCAAGTCTATAGTCACCTATTATGTGTTATGATCCGACAACCCCGAAGCGAAAATAATCGGGATACTTCTCGGTGATGACCGTAGTTTGAGGAGTTCATGTATTCACTATGTGTTAATGCTTTGTTACGGTTCTCTATTAAAAGGAGGCCTTAATATCCCTTAGTTTCCTTAAGGACCCCGCTGCCACGGGAGGGTAGGACAAAACATGTCATGCAAGTTCTTTTCCATAAGCATGTATGACTATTTACGAAATACATGCCTACATTACATTGATGAACTGGAGCTAGTTCTATATCACCCTATGTTATAGCTATTGCATGAGGAATCACATCCGGCATAATTATCCATCACTGATCCATTGCCTACGAGCTTTTCATATATTGTTCTTCGCTTATTTACTTTTACGTTGCTACTGTTACAACTACTACAAAAACCCAAAAACATTTATATTTACTTTTGCTACCGTTACCTTTATTATCATACCACTTTTGCTACTAAACACTTTGCTGCAGATACTAAGTTATCCAGGTGTGGTTGAATTGACAACTCAACTGCTAATTTTGGCTCCCCTTGGGTCGAATCAATAAATTTGGGTTGAATACTCTACCCTCGAAAGCTGTTGCGATCCCCTATACTTGTGGGTTATCAAGACTAATTTCTGGCGCCGTTGCCGGGGAGCATAGCTCTATTCTCTGAGTCACTTGGGATTTATATCTGTCGATCACTATGAAGAACTTGAAAGATGCTAAGACCAAGATTTTGCCCTCAACTACAAGGGGAGGTAAGGAACTGCCATCTAGCTCTGCACTAGATTCTCCTTCCGTTATTAGTAAGATCGCGACGCCTAAACCTGCTATCGCTATGAATTACGATATGTCGCATGTTATTGATGATGCCATACGCTATGCATGATGAAACTACTACATGCATGATACTACTTTGCCATTAGGTGAATTTCTAGATGAACAACTTGCTAGAGTTAGGGGGGATGAAAATATTGAAGAACCTATTATTGATGATAGTGATGATGAAAGTTCCCCCAATGATTATGTTTTACCTGTTGTTCCTGAGGGTTATGTTATGAATGAAAAAGCTGCTATGGAAATCCTTGCTTGCAATGATAGAAATGATCTCAAGAAATTATTAGCTAAATGGATGCAACAGTCTCTTAATGCTAGAATGAAACCCGATCCTGCTTTTGCTACTTCACCTATCTGTGTTACTGATAAGGATTATGAATTCTCTGTTGATCCTGATATTATTACTTTAGTTGAATCTGATCCTTTTTATGGCCTTGAATCTGAAACTGTCATGGCACATCTGACCAAGTTGAATGATATAGCCACCTTGTTTACTCATGATGAGAAGTCTCGCTATTTATATATCTTTAAGATATTCCCGTTCTCATTAAAGGGTGATGCTAAGACTTGGTATAATTCTCTTACTCCTGGTTGTGTGCGTAGTCCCCAGGATATGATTTATTACTTCTCTGCTAAATATTTCCTGCTCATAAGAAACAAGCTGCCTTATGGAAATATATAATTTTGTGCAAATCAAAGAAGAGAGTCTCCCACAAGCTTGGGGAGGCTTCTCCGATTATAATGCTTTGCTCGATCATCCTCTTAAGAAAAGTGAAATACTTGATATCTTTTATAATGGACTAACCGATGCTTCCAAGGACTACTTGGATAGTTGTGCTGGTTGTGTTTTCAGGGAAAGAACAGTCGACGAAGCTGGAATACTATTGAACAATATGTTGACTAATGAAAATAATTGGACTCTTCCCGAGCCAGTTCCTGAAGTAATTCCTGAACCAATTGAGCCAACTCCTGAGCCTATTCCTAAACCAACTCCGAAGAAGAGAGGTGTTTTATTTCTCAGTCCTGAAGGTATGCAAGAGGCAAAGAAATCAATGAAAGAAAAAGGTATTAAAGCTGAAGATATTAAGAATTTACCTCCTATTGAAGAAATACATGGTCTTAATTTACCGCCTAAAGAACCACATTGTCTTGATAACCCGACACAGGTAGTAAAGGTAAATTCTCTCTATAGATGTGATAAAGTTGAAATACCCTCTACTAAATTTCATAGCCCATGCTTAGATGAATTCGACGACTTTATGGCTAGACAAGAAAGTTTTAATGCTTATGTTGGTAGAGAGTTAATGAATAATGCTTTCGAGATAGGACGCGTAGGTGATATTCTGGCTAGAGTTAAAGATGAACTTCACCGCGTTAGCAAATATGCTTCTATGGTTGCTACTCAAGCTGAGCAAGTACTTAAAGCTCAAAATGATTTTATTGATGAATTAAATAATAAAAATGACTTTGCTGTTAGAGTGGCTACTAGAACTGGTAGAATGACTCAGAACCTTTGTATCCTGAAGGCCACCCTAAGAGAATCGAGCAAGATTCTCGGAGAAATAATTTAGAGGCACCTAGTTCTTCTAAAAGAAGAAGAAGAAAACGATAGAACTTTGCATGCTTCTAGTGAACCTCATCAGAGACACACCGAGAATCCCAATGATATTTCTATTTCGATCTTTGAAACACAATCGGTGATGAACATGAACCTAGTGATAATGTTAATGATAATGTTCATGTTGATGCTCAACCTAGCAAAGACAATGATGTAGAGATTAAACCTGTTGTTGATCTTGATAACGCACAATCAAAGAATCAACATTATGATAAGAGAGATTTTGTTGCTAGGAAGCACGGTAAAGAAAGAGAACCATGGGTTCAGAAACCCATGCCCTTTCCTCCTAAACCATCCAAGTCAAAGGATGATGAGGATTTTGAGTGCTTTGCTGAAATGATTAGACCTATTTTCTTACGTATCGCTTAAGCGATATGCTTAAAGTAAATCCTTATGCTAAGTATATGAAGGATATCATCACAAATAAAAGAAAGATACTGGAAGCTGAAATTTCCACCATGCTTGCTAATTACACTTTTAAAGGTGGAATACCAAAGAAACTTGGAGATCCGGGTGCTCCAACTATACCATGCTCTATTAAAAGAAATTATGCTAGAACTGCTTTATGTGATCTTGGAGCCGGTGTTAGTGTTATGCCTCTCTCTTTATATCGTAGACTTGAATTGAATAAGTTGACACCTACTGAAATATCTTTGCAAATGGCTGATAAATCAACTGCTATACCTGTCGGTATTTGTGAGGATGTGCCTGTTGTGGTTGCAAATGTCACTATCTTAACGCACTTTGTTATTCTTGATATTCCTGAGGACGATAGTATGTCTATTGTCCTTGGTAGACCTTTTCTTAATACTGCAGGGGCTGTTATTGATTGCAACAAAGGCAATGTCACTTTTCATGTTAATGGTAATGAGCATACGGTACACTTTCTGAGGAAACAATCTCAAGTTCATAACATCAATTTTATTGAAAAAGTTCCAACTATCATTTTTTGAGGTTTTGAATTTACTCTCCCTACGGTCAAGAAAAAAATATGATATTCTTATTGTTGGGCATATTCATATCCCTGTTTAGGTAACTTATTGTTATTCTAAATTTCTCTGGTTCCGTGTTATTCGGAATGGGTTCGTTAACAAGACTTGATCAACCTTGTTAGTGGGTTCATTTTGATGATCACGAGATGGATGAAACTAGAAGGCACAACCTTCTGTACCCTCCTTTTACTTTCTGTTATTTAGAATAAATAAAGCAAAATTAGTATTATCCGTCTGTTTTCTGAATTATCCGTGCATTAAAAAATAGTCTGAAAATAAAAGTGCTCCAAATGCCCTGCAAACTTAGTATGATTTTTCTGGAATATTTGAGGATTTTAGGCACTGAAAACACTGCAGGAGGGCCAAGCACCAGGCCACGAGAGAGGAGGGCGTGCCCACCTGTCTCGTGGGCCCCTGGTGGCCCCCCTCCACTTATGCCAGCACCCACACACTCCATCTTCTACCCAAAATAATCGCCATCCAGCTCAAGCACGAGTTCTAGCTCACTTTGCTCTGATTTTTGATCTCCTTGCTCAAAGCTCCATACACAAAACTACTTTGGGAGATTGTTGCTTGGTATGTGACTCCTCCATTGGTCCAATTAGTTTTTGTTCTAGTGCTTTATTCATTGCAAATTTTTGCTGCATAGGTGACCATGTTCTTGAGCTTGCATGTTAAATTTTTGAGGTCCCAAGCAATTCCAATGCATGATATAGGCTCTAGGCATTTGTAGGAGTAGTTTCTATCAATCTTGTTTAGTTTTATTCAATTTTATTTTGAAGTTACTAAAATTTCAGAAATTTTCAGAAAATGTTAAGGAGGATTTTTAAAGGCTCTTCCAGCCAAAGCTCTCAAGAAAATCAAGCCAAAGAGAAGGAAAAAGCCAAGTATAATCTTCCTCGCTTAGCGGAAGTACGGTCTTGCGAATGGCCATGTGAGGATTTCTTGAAAGAAGCCAGAATTCATGAAGACTTTTATGCTTTAATCCAGACTGCAGGCCTCACCGGTTTCATGAACGACCGAATCGATCAGTATCTCTTACTCACCAATACTTTCGTGCAAAACTTTTATTTTTATCCTAAGAAATCACCGCCTTTAGTGTCATTTCATTTATATGATGAATTCAAAGAAATGTCTTTACGTCATTTTTGCGCGATATGTAGGATACCTTATGAGGGAGAATTAGATGAACCCCATCGTGAAGATGTGGGTGGCTTTGTTAATACTATTGCTATAGAGGAGCCAAAGAAGGGCTCCGAGGCGAAGGTTTCTAGCATACACTTTCTCGTTTTTCGCTATTTTGCGATATTTGCTAGTAGATGCTTGATGGGTCGTGGAAATAGTGGAAATTTGAGCGTTCCAGATATTATTATTCTTCAACATGCTTTGCTAGGAGACAATAATTATAGTATGGGTGCCGTCGGTGCTAAACGGCTAGCCCTGGATCGTACAAAAGGCCCCATATTTGGAGTTATCTATGCTTCACATCTTGCTGAACACTTTCAGATACCCATTAGGCACCATGAGGAGGAGACAAATTACCTCCTCACATTTTAGATTACAAGAGCATGGTAGCACACAAGTTTATTGTTGACAACGAAGAGAAGATGCTCTTGTATAACCTTAGATTTAATAAGAAACACAATGAGACTATTATTTTGCCTGCGCCTCTGTTGTTTGATTTGACTGCAGATAATTTTCTTGTCACACCGGAAGCAGTGAACAATCATCGAGCTCAAGCTTTTACTCCTAAACCTAAACCTGAGCCGGAACCTAAGCTGGACCCTTATCGTGCATCATCTGTCCAGTGGGATCCGGAGATGACCAGCCAGTGGTATCCTGACTACACCTCCCATTACACCGGGGAGAGTAGCGGCGGTCCTTGGTACTAGACCAACTTAGGCCAAAAGCCTAAGCTTGGGGGAGTACATATTTCTCACCGACTTTACATTCATGTTCGCACACTAGTCGTCGGTGCTCATACTCTTTCATTGTATTATCCATGTTAGTTTAATTTTATTTTTCTAGTTTTCTTCTTGTGTGTTTGATAAACCTTAAGAAAAACCCAAAAAAAATTAGTTAGTTTAATTTCCATGCTTGCAGTAGAAATTAAAATGAAAATCCAAAAAGATTTCTAGTTCTTCTTTTTTACTTGTTGGGAGCTTTCCCGTGTAAATAGTTTTATTTTCTTTTCTTTCTTTTGGGGGTTGAGAAGACCATATTGAAAATGCTTAGTGGCTCTCATATGCATGATTGTTTATTTAATTTAGAGCCCATATTAGTTGTCTTCTCTCTTGAGTTGAATGCTTGCAGATTCCAGCTTAGTCCAATGCACGTGCACTCTTATTATTATACACATCGTTCGATCGTGCGAGTGAAAGGCAATAATGACGATATATGATGAACTTATTGGGATGAGAAAAGCTGGTATGAACTCGACCTCTCTTGTTTTTGTAAATATGATGAGTTCATCATTTCTGAGTCAGCTATTCTGAAGTAAACATATTTGCAATGACATTTAGAGATTATAGTTGCTTGTGCCATGCTTGATTAGCTATGAATTATAATGGTTTACATTGCGTGCCAACATGCTATTAGAATGATTATGATGTGGTATGATGGGATGGTATCCTCCTTTGAATGAATTGAGTGACTTGACTTGGCACATGTTCACACATGTAGTTGAATCAAATCAACATAGCCTTCATGATATTTATGTTCATGGTAGATTGTATCCTATTAATGCTTGTACTCGGTGTGAATTAATTTTAATGCATGTTTACGACTGTTGTCGCTCTCTTAGTTGGTCGCTTCCCAGTCTTTTGCTAGCCTTCACCTGTACTAAGCGGGAATACTGCTTGTGCATCCAAACTCCTAAAACCCCAAAGTTGTTCCATATGAGTCCACTATACCTTCCTATTTGCGGTATCTACCTGCCGTTCCAAGTAAATTTGTATGTGCCAAACTCTAAACCTTCAAATGAAATTCTGTTTTGTATGCTCGAGCAGCTCATGTTTCAACTAGGGCTGCCTATATCTTCCATGCTAGGTGGGTTATTCTCAAGAGGAGTGGACTCTGCTCCTCATTCACGAGAAAGGGCCGGTAACCAGGATGCCCAGTCCCATGATCCAAAAAGATCAAAGCAAATCAAAATAATTGAACAAAACTCCCCCAGGGCTGTTGTATGTTGGAGGCACTCGTGGTTTCGAGCAAGCCATGGATTGATGCTTGTTGGTGGTTGGGGGAGTATAAACCTTTACCATTCTGTTTGAGAACTGCCTATAATGCATGTAGTATGGAAGATACAGCCATCTCATAGTTGTTGCGTTCACAGCAAAAGTATGCCGCTCAAAATGTTATTCAATCTCTATTTTAAAATCGAGCTCTGGCACCTCTACAAATCCCTGCTTCCCTCTGCGAAGGGCTTATCTATTTACTTTTATGTTGAGTCATCACCCTTCTTATTAAAAAGCACCATTTGAGAGCACACTTGTCATTTGCATTCATTATTATTAGTTTATATTGGGTATGACTTGACTGGATCACTTTTACCATGAATTACAATGTTTAGTCAGTCCTTGATCTTTAAAGGTGCTCTGCATTTATGTTTTGCGGTCTCAGAAAGGGCTAGCGAGATACCATTTTGTTATATCATGTTATGATTATTTTGAGAAAGTGTTGTCATTCGAGTTTTATTATTATGGCTGCTAGCTGATTATGTTATTGATATGAGTAATTGTGAGACCTATGTGTTATTGTGAGTATGGTTAGTTCATAATATTCGCTGAACTTGAATGTTGGCTTTTCATGTTTACAACAACAAGAGCAAATAGAGTTTGTAAAAGTTTTTCTTTATCACTTTCAGTTTATCAACTGAATTGCTTGAGGACAAGCAAAGGTTTAAGCTTGGGGGAGTTGATACGTCTCCAACGTATCTACTTTTCCAAACACTTTTGCCCTTGTTTTGGACTCTAACTTGCATGATTTGAATGAAACTAACCCGGACTGACGCTGTTTTCAGCAGAAATACCATGATGTTGTTTTATGTGTAGAAAAGAAAAGTTCTCGGAATGTCCTGGAAATCAACGGAGGCACTTTCTGGAATTTATAAAAATTATTGGGCGAAATAAATACACCAGGGGGGCCAGGGCCTGTCCACGAGACAGGGGGCGCCCCCCTAGGGCGCGCCCCCTATCTCGTGGGCCCCCTGGACCTCCTCCGACCTCAACTCCAACTCCATATATTCCGTCTCGGGGAGAAAAAAATCAGAGAGAAAGTTTCATCGCGTTTCACGACACGGAGCCACCGCCAAGCCCTAATCTCTCTCGGGAGGGCTGATCTGGAGTCCGTTCGGGGCTCCGGAGAGGGGGATTCGTCATCGTCGTCATCGTCAACCATCCTTCATCACCAATTTCATGATGCTCACCGCCGTGCCTGAGTAATCCCATAGTAGGCTTGCTGGACGGTGATGGGTTGGATGAGATTTACCATGTAATCAAGTTATCTTTGTTAGGGTTTGATCCCTATTATCCACTATGTTCTGAGATTGATGTTGCTATGACTTTGCTATGCTTAATGCTTGTCACTAGGGCCCGAGTGCCATGATTTCAGATTTGAACCTATTATGTGTTCATGAATATATGCGTGTTCTTGATCCTATCTTGCAAGTCTATAGTCACCTATTATGAGTTATGATCCGACAACCCCAAAGTGACAATAATCGGGATACTTCTCGGTGATGACCGTAGTTTGAGGAGTTCATGTATTCACTATGTGTTAATGCTTCGTTCCGGTTTTCTATTAAAAGGAGGCCTTAATATCCCTTAGTTTGCGTAAGGACCCCGCTGCCACGGGAGGGTAGGACAAAAGATGTCATGCAAGTTCTTTTCCATAAGCACGTATGACTATTTACGGAATACATGCCTACATTACATTGATGAACTGGAGCTAGTTCTATATCACCCTATGTTATAGCTATTGCATTAGGAATCGCATTCGGCATAATTATCCATCACTGATCCATTGCCTATGAGCTTTTCATATATTGTTCTTCGCTTATTTACTTTTCCGTTGCTACTGTTACAACTACTACAAAAACCCAAAAACATTTATCTTTACTTTTGCTACCGTTACCTTTATTATCATACCACTTTTGCTAGTAAACACTTTGCTGCAGATACTAAGTTATCCAGGTGTGGTTGAATTGACAACTCAACTGCTAATACTCAAGAATATTCTTTGGCTCCCCTTGTGTCGAATCAATAAATTTGGGTTGAATACTCTACCCTCGAAAGCTGTTGCGATCCCCTATACTTGTGGGTTATCAGCTATTAATTAACAAACAAACATTAAGTTCTCTTGTTTTCCCTCCTCCTTGGTCACGATGAAAACCTAAGATGATGACGGAGGGAGTAGGTTGTGATCGGTGTGAACAGGTTTGCAATTAAATATGGCGTGGTAGTAGTAGTATTTTGGAATGTGACGAGACGCGCTCAAAATTTATTGACGGTTCTAGTTTTGAAGTGCGGCACTGTTCCCGAATGGCGTAACGTGGGCACGTGTTTTAGACCATGGTGTAGCATATGCCATGGTACTAGTTCTTTTTCTACTATTGTGTACGTGCAATAACTGCCACCGTCGGATACATATGTTACGCTTATTGGGGCGTTCGAGAGGAATAGCCTCATGGAGAGCTATAGACTAGTCTTTTTTTCAGACGCGTTACACCTATCTCTCGGGACTTCTCGCAGGCACCATATCTAGCTCCCTAGGTCGATGCCACCCACATACACTTGTACTCTGAGTTTAGTACGCTATACAGGAAGAGAAGAGGTGCACGCATGCACTCATCCTCTCTCTCACACGCATCTATAGCTACGAATTGTAATGTTCTCAACCATCTGATTGGCTCTATCATAGGTTTCACATTGCTCCTTGGCCTTGCGAATGAGAAGTTTAAAACGCGGACGCTAAGATGGAGGCGCGAGGTTTTTTTTAATGTGCGGGCCACACACAACACCAACACGACACGAGCTTCATCTGCTTGGTGCGCATGCAGTCCGGTGAGTTGTCCAAGTATAGACACAACCAGGCCCTCCTTGGTATCCGCGCCTTGACTTAGGCTGGTCATAGTGGAGAGTAACATAGACTAGTTACTAGTCTATGTTACTACCTTCATGGTGGGTAGTGTCATATAGTATGTGATAACATAGTACTAGATGTCTTCATTTATTACTTTGTAGACTCATTTTGCATTGGAAAGCACTATGTGATGGTAACATATTATGTTACTCTATTTTCCTCTCTCCTCATTAATTACTTGCCACCTCATCATTTTTTCTTATGTGGCATCTATGTTACTACCTATGTTACTCCCACTATGACCAGCCTTATGCGTAGAGAAATTAGGATCGGAGGGAGTACTACTAGTAGTAGTACTACTTTGATGTGTCGTGTCAACTTGCACAAGTATGCAACACTTCCTGAACAAACAAGCATATAAGCTATTATACTTACTTCTTATAAGTTGGTATACTTCTTACCCAAAGGATCTTTATATCCAACAGACACAAATATCCATTCGACTGTTGGAAATTACTTTAACTGCTGATCTGATGTCGAAGTAATTGTTGCATCGCCACCAAAGCCCGCCCTCTATTAAGCTAAAGTAGACCGAGCTAACCCCTATATTAGCATATTACTAAGATAAACAGAGGGCACTGTAGAATCATTTAGGACGTGAGCTTGTCAATCTAAATGTGGAGGGACACTAGCTTAGCCCCAGCCAGCAGCTTGAGTGGAACTGTGAAGAAGGTTAGCTCGTGCATGGCGACGTCTCCGGGATCCTTGCTGCTTGTCACCTCCATTTCCACCTTGACCATGTCGGTCCTGCCTTTGGGCTCCCCCGGCGGGCCGTTCGCCCACAGCTTGGCCACGTAGTGCCGCAGTGGGGACGACCATGCTCTGATGCAGACGACCGACACGGTGATAGGCGCGCTTATGTCGAGCATGCCGCCGACCAAGAAAAACGCGCGACCGTCCTCCTCCGTGAATAGAAAGAGCCATGGCTCTGGTAGTGGCACTTGCAGCTGGAGAACCTTGCCGTACTGGATCCTGTGCACGGGCATGGGATGCACGGTGCTGATGTGGTGGGAGAGCGCTGGCGGCGGGCCTTCCTAGCCGCAGACGGGCATGGGGCATTTGCAGGGCGCGAGCGGACACATGCTCTGCTGATCGGCAAGCTTGTAGTAAGTGACGTAGAGCCCACAACCTTCGTGCGGACATTCCACCCTCACCGAGGAGAGGACGGCATCCACCGCCGTGTTCCGCACGTCGAAGCCACCACCGCACTCGCACTTCTAGCACTGCCGCTGGTTCTCAGGGCACACGACGCGGCAGTCCGCGCAGGCCAGGTGCCCTCCCTTGCACTGCACAAATCAATCGAACAACACATCAATCAAGAAACTTGTACCTTCCTCAATCAGCCGAACGGACGAGGTGTATTCGAACCTCGTACACTGGAGGCTTCAAGGGGCGGAGGCACAAGGGGCAGTGGAGCAAGGTGAGGTCCATCCAGACCATAGAGTGCTCCATCGTCGAATCTTGTTCTGTCTACATGATCTTGCCCTCCTCGTGCACAACCATTTCTCGCTTTATTAAGGCCGGGGCATTACAAAGCTTTACCGTCACATATTCATACTACTTCAAGGTGCATTAAATCAACACATGCAAGTATCAAAAGGAGAGTCATGGCATACATGCATGCATGCATTGTAATTAATGCATCGATAAACGAAAATTATTGAAATATATCGAGTGCAGTACTTTGGTGTGTCACATCAACTCGTACAACAAGAAGTTTGATTACTACAATGCCCTCTCGCCTTAACCGCACCTACCTTTGGCTGCATGACAGGTGGGCCACCCACCTGTTGGGCCCACATTTCATACACGCAAAGGCAGGAGCAGTAAGTCAATGAAGCTGTGTCCCTCCCTCGCCCATGAGCGTGGCGGCTGGCAGGACTAGGAGAAGCTTTCGTTCGCTACACGCTCTCCCTCCCGCACACGGTGGACATGCAGCAGGTCAATCGGTGTCAGATGGCCAGAAGCATACTGTAGTACTCCTCCACTGTAGTAGTACTCCATCATTGTTCGACTTCCCGAAGAGGCGAAGAGCCAAGCGCAGCCCGGACGCTCGTGTGGCGGTTTCATGTGTAGAGTAGTCTAGGATAGCGTATACCATGCCTGTAAGCTTAAAATTGTTGGGGTCGGCTCCATGCTTTTTTTGATTAAAATAATCTTCTGGCCCTACCTATCATCCTGGTGATTGAAGTTTGCACGCTCATCTGGTCAAGACAGGAATATATATTTTAATTTGTGGTGGGGTAAATGTTAGAGGTTGTAGCAAATGGATTATTGTACACTACGGGTCTCTCAGCCAAGTTTAGAGGCAACCATGTGGGGCCAGTGCTATGATGTGTCGCATCAACTCGTACAACGAGGAGAAGCTTGATTTTACTACTACACGCCTTCTCCCTCACTCATGCGTGCGGTGGCTCGCAGACGAGGACAGGCTTTTGCTTATAGTACTACAACAAGCTATCCCTCCCGCTCGGGGTGGACGGACATGCAACAGTGGATTCGATACTGTAGAAGCAATAGTAGTAACATCATTGTTCATGTGGGGACCCCGACTCACAAGTCGTGATCACCGAATGCACGTGTACAGTGATCCCAGAGATCAATGCTCACTGAACACACACAGAAGCTGAATAACAAGAGTCTTATATCCATACATACCGTCTTACACAAATTATGACCATTATGGTCAAGTCTTACATAGATAAAGCCACAAGGGCTGAATACCAAATAAACTTAAGAAGCGGAAATCTTCGTCGATAAGTAGAACCCGTGCCATCTGCCTTAACCCTACAGGCATTCTGACTGGGAAACGTCCTAGTTCGCATGTTCATCTCCAAAGAACTCTTCTTCGAACTCCTGCTCTTCCATGCCTGGCCAATTAAATAACCAGTGGCAAGCCAATGAGTAGTTTGAATGTACTAGCAAGCAACCCATGATTTGGTTCAGAGTAACAATGCAACTGTACAACAAGTAAGCAACCTAGCTTCAAGCTAGTTGAGATGTCCTATCGACTGGTGAGATATGCATCAATGAACATGGGTAACCTTGAGAACATGTTACAGATATCAACATAAATAGGGTTTGGATAAATGCCATTTCATTCAACATGTCAAGTCACCACCTTGACACAAATAGTTCTCTTCCACGCACACACATGCACCGAGATTGTAAAATTTCTGGACATAGTTTAAGTAGCACCTCCCAACTGTCCATGACCGTGGACACGGCTATTCGAATAGTTTGACACTCTGCAGAGGTTGCGCACTTTATCCACATGATCCCGGAAGCTTTCGTGTCATCCACGATCCCGCAATACCTCAAGTCCTCGGGGAAAGCACCCGATCATTACCTTTCCCTAGACGACACTAACATAGGGTCCACTCGTTGACACACGTCCCTCGTGTATAAGCAAAAGATCGTGGGACTTTGCCCTTTTCACGTTATCACGCATACATGAAGGGACCGATGGTGTGTCCGGTGCCCTGTGAAAACAGTCATGGCCGCCTATCCAAGCGCGACCCCATCCCAAGAGTGACCTCAAGTAACCCTCATCACTAGTAATGTGGGCACCATGCTAGTATCAGCCTAAGTAATCAATAATGCCCCGTCCCACAAAGGGGTAGAGTGGTTTCACATGTTTGGTTGGGACGGTAATCACACATAAATCTAATCCATCATTTTACACACTCCAAAAGCTCTCTTCGGTACACCATTTCTTCCTCAAGTGGTGACCTTAGTTCATCATCTCCCAAGGGAATTAGGGGCACCCGATGGGGTTTTCAAAAGAATGTAACCATGAAGATTTCATGGTACACATGCATCATTATGCATCAAATAGTCTCTTGAAAATGCAATCATGAACAAGGTAAGGTCATGAGTAGGCGTATGCATCATGGAGTGGTTCACAACAAGTTTTACCACCGTCATATTTCATCATCATGCAATCGGAAAAAGGGTACCGATGAACAAGAGGGCTGACATGGTCAAAGGGCTGCTTGCCTTGATTGGCTTGGTCTTCAAGTTCTTCAAATCCTTCTCCTTCTTCTTCTTCTTCAGCAACTTCGTATAATACGGGATCTAATCGTCGCAAGAAAATAACGAAAAAATAAGGCAATAGTAAAACAGAAAAACCAAAGTGCTCAGAAAAATGTCAACTTATTTTTGATAAATACTAGGGGGAAATCTAAGAAGGGTAAAATTCCTAGTTTTGGATTTGGAGTGGCATAATAGGGGAAATGGATTTACAAAGGTATATTTAAATGCTTAAAATCACATTTAAATATTCTAGTGAAGGAAAGGTTGTTGGATTTGAATGAAAGTTGCACCATTAAATAGGTTGCAATACTTTAGGAATTTAGGAGTTGGAATTAATTTATTTGGACAAATATTTTATCCCGTGGAATTTTTAGAAACTTCACAGAAAAAGAAAAATAAAAGTGGCCTTTGTGCCTTTGGGCCGAAAGGCCACAAGGCAGCAGCCCATAGGGGAAAAGAGGCCGGGAGAGCCAAGACGACTGCTTGCATCAGGTTTTAAACTCGATTTAACGGGACCCAGCTGCCAGTGGGAGAGAGGGGGGCGAGAGAGAGGTGAGGATGACAGGCGGGGCCCGCCTGTCATCTCTGTCCTCGCGACCAGAGGGTCGGCGTGTGAGGGAGTCCTGGACTAGGGGGTGTCCGGATGGCCGAACTATCATCACGGTCGGACTCCATGACTATGAAGATACAAGATTGAAGACTTCGTCCCGTGTCCGGATGGGACTTTCCTTGGCGTGGAAGGCAAGCTTGGCGATACGGATATGTAGATCTCCTACCATTGTAACGACTCTGTGTAACCTAACCTATCCGGTGTCTATATAAACCGGAGGGTTTTAGTCCGTAGGACGAACAGCAATCATACCATAGGCTATCTTCTAGGGTTTAGCCTCCTTGATCTCGTGGTAGATCAATATTAATCAAGCAGGAGTAGGGTATTACCTCCATCGAGAGGGCCCGAACCTGGGTAAAAACATCGTGTCCCTTGTCTCCTGTTACCATCCGCCTAGATGCATAGTTCGGGACCCCCTACCTGAGATCCGCCGGTTTTGACACCGACATTGGTGCTTCCATTGAGAGTTCCTCTGTGTCGTCACCGATAGGCCCGATGGCTCCTTCGATCATCAACAACGACGCGGTCCAGGGTGAGACTTTTCTCCCCGGACAGATCTTCGTATTCGGCGGCTTTGCACTGCGGGCCAATTCGCTTGGCCATCTGGAGCAGATCGAAAGCTATGCCCCTGGCCAACAAGTCAGATTTGGAAGTTTGAACTATACGGCCGATATCCATGGAGACTTGATCTTCGACGGATTCGAGCCGCAGCCAAGCGTGCCGCACTGTCTTGATGGGCATGATCTAGCTCTGCAGCCGAACAGTGCCTTGGAGGCCGCACCATCATCCGCTCCGACCCTTAATCCGGAGCCAGATTCCCCGATCGAGGACGAGCGGTTGGACACCGCCTCGGGGGCTACGATCTCTACGGCGATCGAGCCGAACTCCGTCCCTGTACTTTGCGAAGACCTCAACTTCAGGGTGCCGGACTCCGAACCCTCCGCGCCCCTGCCAATCGAATCCGATCGGGCGCCGGTCATGGAGTTCACTGCCGCGGACATCTTTCAGCACTCGCCCTTTGGCGACATCCTAAATTCACTAAAGTCTCTCTCTTTATCCGGAGAGCCCTGGCCGGACTACGGATAGGAAGGTTGGGATGCGGACGACGAAGAAATTCAACGCCCACCCACCACCCACTTCGTAGCCATTGTCGAAAGCTTACACGACGTGCTCGATTTTGACTCCGAAGACATCGACGGTATGGACGACGATGTAGGAGGCAACAATGAACCATCACCTATAGGATGCTGGACAACCACCTCATCTCATGATGTATACCTGGTGGATACACCTAAAGGAAATGAAGACGAGGAACAACGGGACGCTACGAAGGATAAATCCCTCGAAAAGCAGTCAAAACGGCAACGTAAACGCCGAACCAAGTCCCGCCTCAACAGGGAACCAGCCATAGAGCAGGACGAACCGGTGGACGACGAACACGCTATCGAGCAATCGTCCGAACAAGACAACTTGGATAAACAACCCGTCCCTGGCGAAGACAACAGTCCGGACGATCTCACGCCGGACAAATTGTTGGAGCAAAATAACCTCCAGAAAAGGCTCGTCGCCACTGCGCGTAGCCTGAAAAAGCAGAAGCGGAAGCTCAAAACAGCGGAAGATGCACTCCGGATCAGATGGAGCAAAGTATTCAACACGGCAGACAAATACGGCGACAGTCGCCGAACAAAGAGCTATCCAAATAGAAAACTACTACCCGAATTTGACGAAGAGGCGATAGAGCCCCCACAATCAAAAAATAAGAAGGCCACCCAGTCGGATGGACGACCCCACGGCAAAAAGAGAGCGGCAAATAGCACCGCACACAAGCCGGCACGCGATCCGCATAAGGATTCACATCAAAAGGATGGCCAAGTTAGGTCCATCTATGGGCCGAGAAAGCAAGCTCTTCAAAGCAATGCAACACGCCAAATATCCGAACATCACGGCACATCCAAATACAGGGGCGCCGCACACCCCCTATGTTTCACTGATGAGGTGCTGGATCATGAATTTCTAGCGGGATTCAAGCCCGTAAACATAGAGGCATATGACGGAACAATAGACCCTGGAGTCTGGATTGAGGATTACATCCTCCACATACACATGGCTCGAGGAGACGATCTCCACGCCATAAAATACTTACCCCTCAAACTGAAAGGGTCAGCTCGGCATTGGCTTAAAAGCCTCCCCGAAAATACCATTGGAAGCTGGGAAGAGCTCGAGGATGCGTTTTGGGCAAATTTTCAGGGGACCTATGTCCGCCCTCAGGATGCAGACGATCTAAGTCATACTCAACAACCCGGAGAGTCAGCCCGGAAATTCTAGAACAGGTTCCTTACTAAAAAGAACCAAATAGTCGACTGTCCGGACACCGAAGCCTTAGCAGCCTTCAAACACAACGTCCGAGACGAATGGCTCGCTTGACACCTCGCCAAGAAAAGCCAAGAACAATGGCCGCATTAACAAGCCTCATGACCCGCTTTTGCTGGAGAGGATAGCTGGCTAGCAAGATGCAGCACCAGCGACCCAAGTACATCCGAAATCAGGGATGGAAATGGGAAACCACAGCGCAACAAGGACCAGCGCCGGATTAAGAGGAACGGTCCAATGAGCGCGGCAGTCAACGCCGGATTCAAAAGCTCACGATAGAACAATAAAAAACTGCCCCTTAAGGACAATAGCGATGAGCTATCAACAAACAAAATCTTGGACAAGATATGTCAAATCCACAAGTACTCCGGAGGCACGCAAACCATACCCACAGAGATTGTTGGGTCTTCAAACAGTCCGGCAGACTCAACGCCAAACACAAGGGGCTCGACACACCAAGTGAAGATGACAACGAGCACCACAAGCAGAGCCCCGGAAAACAAAAGAATTTCCCACAAGAGGTTAAAACAGTAAACTTCGCTTCACGTGATCAAAGGGAAAAACAGAGCGGCGCCCACTAAAATGCGCGCCGCACACTGGTTGTCAAAACCAATCACCTTCGACCATCAGGACTATTCCGAAAGTATCCGGAACGCAGGATGGACTGCCTTGGTATTGGATCCAATAATCGACGGATTCCAATTTACACAAGTCCTCATGGATGGCGGCAGTGACATAAACCTGATATATCAGGACACAATCCGCAGAATGGGGATAGACCCAACCAAAATTTGCCGTAGCAACACCTCCTTTAAAGGAGTCATGCCAGGCCCATATGCCAATTGTACGGGCTCCATACTGCTAGAAGTTGTGTTCGGTTCATCCGATAACTTTCGTCGCGAAAGGTTAATCTTCCATGTCGCCCCGTTCAAAACTAGCCATCAAGCACTATTGGGACGCGAAGCTTTCGCCCGCTTTAACGCAATACCGCATTATGCATCTCTAACACTTAAAATGCCCGGTCCACGCGGCATCATCTCATTAAAAGGAAGTATTAAGTGTTACTCAAGCACGAAGGAACGTGAGACTGCATTGACAACCCCACACAGTCGGATTTCGGGTTCCGGCAGACCCTTGAGTTTCGAACACTGGGGTGCGTGCGGAGATCCGACCCTCCACTGTCTCGTACCTCACTGAATCGCAGGAACCTAAACTACTAACGGAGCAGCACAAGAGACACAAGATTTATACTAGTTCGGGCCACCGTTGTGGTGTAATACCCTACTCTAGTTTGTGGTGTGGTGGATTGCCTCTTGGGCTGATGAGGAACAGTACAAGGAAGAACAGCCTCGCGAGGATCTGTTCTTGGCGGGTGCGATGAACTGCTAGGTGGTGTTCAGTCGCCTCTCTCTATATCTCGCTTGTTCTCTTGCTATCTTTCTGTATGTTCGTCTAGATTCCAGATCTCTCTACCCTGTGGGTGGCTAGTGCTATTTATAGGCGAAGGCCCTGGGCCTCTTCCCAAATATTCAGCGGGAAGGGCGCCAACAATTGGCCATTTTGAAGGGGAACAACGGGTACACTTATCCTGACTAAAGTTTGTCCTCGCCTGCCAAAGGCTCTGGTGATGACGCTGCTTGGGCTCCACGATGACTCCTTCCAGCCATTGGGCTGGTCTTGGTCTTGTTGCATAAAGCGGATGCCTTTGCTTGATACTCTGCTTTGTGCTTGCTCCCTTTGCACCAAAGAGGAAAGGAGGACACTGTGCGGGCTGGCGCCCGGCTGGCGCCCTTGGTCGTCATGGCTTGCGTCATGGGCACCTCGTGAGGTACCCTGCCTTGAACTCTCCGCCTCCTCATGACCCAGCCTAACAAGGTCGTGCCTGAGGAAGCTCCTCGTCGTCCGCCCTGCGAGGCTTGGCCCCTCGCGAGGGTCTTGAGCTTGCGTTGATGAAGATGGGCCGTCCTGGGCCTCCTTTGAGCCACGCCGCAGGCATTTGGCGAGCAAGTCCGGGGACCCCGTTCCTGTAACGCCGGATAGCCCAGGCCTGGCGCGCCCGAACTTGGCGGCAGAGAGGCGAAAGGGCAAGTGCGAAGAGTCACGGGCCCTAACAGCCTGCGGCCTTGGGCGCCGCGTGGCGGTTGATTGGACGCATGCGCACTGCTTCCCCACGATGCCTTGGTAACCACTCGGATTCGACAAGTCCCTGCATGCAGAGTCGGCCATGATTACCGGTGATCGTGGAGGCCGACGGTTGGCCTTCGCCGGCTATAAGTACGGAACGGCGCGCGCCCTTCCAGGCTATCCTTCTGCTTCTCCTCCTCCTTGTTTCGTCTGGTTGCCATGGCCCTGATCCGCTGGTTCTCCTCGGAAGAGAAGGGAAAGGCTCCTCAAGAGGATCCTGACCTGCTCCCCCCAAAGAAGCGGCTTGCTCTCTGGTGTCAGGGCAAGAGCGCTTGCCAGGAGGCGCCCATGCCCTGGTGCGTGCGGCCGCCACCTGGGTTTCCTCTTCCCTTGTACGCACACGTTGGCGGCTCTGAAGGAGGCGACGCCGGGCGCCACGGGCGGCGCCGCTGACGATGCCGGCGGGTCACGAAGGTGTGCGTCTTCCCCCCTGGAGTCCACGCCGAGGGCTCTTGCCGGGAGTTCGTGCTTCGCGTCGCCACGCCTCCTAAGTCTTGGATTCGTCTTCCTTCTTTCTTCGCCTCTGTCGTCCGTGGGGAACCCTCGACTCTGGCTGCAGCACGCCGGCTGCGGCACCCTCATGACCGGGCAGAGGTCGCGTAGTTGCCCAGGCGAGGTCTTCATGACTCGAGGCTGGGGCGAGGTCGCCTGGTCTGCAGGACGAGGGCGCCCTCACGATCTACAGAGCACGATGGTTCTTCGGTGGTGTCCTTCAAGGTCTTGACGCTGAGGGTCGCTGGCTGGAGTGCTGCCCGGGAGAGGTGGTCGGGTCCGCTGTGGTGAGACAGAGGCCGACCGCCCACTCCTTGACAGCTCCCGTGCAACGAAGGCGCCGGAGGATCCAGCGACTCCGCTGAGCTCTTCGCGACGCCGGAGACGAGCGACGACAGCTACGAGCCCCCGAGCCTGCGCCGCTGCCGGAGCAGGGCGGGCTCGTCAGGCCATCGCCGCCCCTGATCTGGATGGGATTGGCGCCGGACCGGGTGGCCCACTGTTGATGATGGCGTCTGCCGCGGTGGTCCCTGTAGGTAGGACTCCTTAGGATTCGCGTCTTTTGTTCTGCGAGGAGCCAAGAATGTACCCAGGGGCTTGTAAGACGTTTGTAACCGTTTGTCAATATGATCCTTATTGTGAGGCGGTCGAGATGCTCATTCCGTTCTAGCTCGGTTTCTTCCTTTCGGACCTCGTGAGGGCTTGATGCTCTGCGCCGACAGCGGTCCCAGTCCCAAAGCGGCTTCAGCCGTCGCTGGTATCTGTGTCTCGATGCCGTGGTCAAGGCCGGGAGGTGGCGCCCGAGGTCCGTAAGAGCCTACGAGTCGCGATGCTCGGGGTCCCCTTGGCGCTCAAGTAGCCATCATTGGTGAGAAAGGAGAGTGACGTTGCTAACACGGGGTTGCATTGAGTGTGGGGATGGTGTCGCGATAACTAGTGTGTCCGGAAGGTGACTTATCTCGAGGGTCAGGACAATGCCTCCTGGTGCGGCGCTAGGTCCGTGCCTTGGCCGGCGAGAGATCGCGTGGCGAGGTCGTTTCGTGCTCCTTGTAGGGACCCTGCAGGTTCACCACAAAAGGAACAAGAGCTCGCCGTGGCGATCGTTAGTTCTGCCATTAGTTGCTTTGGAGAGGCACGAGAGGCCTCGCGAGGTGTTTTGGGGCACCCGTGAGCCAGCGCGGGACTCACGGGGCCCTACCTCAAGGCGGTTGCGCCTGGCTCTGGGCCTTATCTTCGAGTGTGTTCCTGCAAATTTGGCGGATGCGGTGCTCTCGTCTTTGGGTCCCGGCTCTCGGGCTGGTCTCGGCCGTCTGGCAAGCCGGTCGCGATACCATGGACAAGACCAGAGGGTGAGGGCGGAGGCGGTAGGAGCCACGAGTCGTGATGCTCAGCACCCCCCCCTTTAAGCATAAGCTGGGTTAGATGACTGAAACTCTCGTCCTCGGGTCCGGCTCTCGGGCTGGTCTCGGCCGTCGTTGGCAAGCTGGTCGCGATGCCATGGACAAGGCCGGAGGGTGAGGGCGGAGGGCGGTAGGAGCCCTGAGTCGCGATGCTCAGGAACCCCCCTTTAACGTGCAAGATTCCGTCACCCAGGAAAAGGTACCAAATAACAAGCATGGTGGAATGAGAGCATAATCCTAAGGAAAAAGTAGGAAGGATACATGCCGCTGGGACTGGCCCGAGCGGCTTGGGGATGATGCAGCCCGAGGGGCGCCCCCAACAGGATAGGCTAATTACATGAAATAAAAGGGATAAATGCCGCAGGGACGGACCCACGCGGCCTGGGAATAATGCGGCCCTGAAGGCGCTCCCAGCCGTAAATAAAACTTAAAGATGTCACCTTGTGATGTTGGGGACGAAGGGGTGTTGGTGTAGCAGACTCGGTGGGCTGCGGGAGCCGATCCTCACGAGCACCCAGGCCCAGGGGCCTCGGGAGGCTCCGGAGGCGCTGGTGGCTCCTCATAGACCATCTCCATCTCCGCCAGGGCTGCGGAACGCCTGGCCTCTTGAGCCTCCAGGATGTCCCTCATGAGATCTTTGGTGCTTGCTGCTGCCGTTTGGCAGGCCACACGGCACGCGCCTGCGTAGCTGTGGGCGGACCCGCAGCGTCCCACTCGCGAGGGCAGGCGCTCTTGAGACGCGGCTCGGTTGAGCCTGGTATGTCGATCAGACGCGCAGCCCACCATCCTCGCTGGATGGGGGCCACAGTGGCAGGCGGTGGCTGCCCCTCATGACCCTTGACTCTTGTAACTCCTGAATGGCCTTGCTTGCGAACTCCCGAGGTTCGGCCCTCCTTGCCTTGCTCCTGCTTATGGAAACATGCATCAAGCACACCTCTCGTGGTGCCCAAGCGCCTCCCTCGTGACCTTGGCGAGGTCGGCGGCCCTCGAGGAGAGCCCCCCGGCGCTGCTCGAGGAGGCGCTGGGCGCGCTTCCTATGCGATGGAAGGAGGCTCCCCTGCCCCACATGGGCCCCGAGGGGCCTGCCTCTTGAGGAGCCGGACGGTCGATGTCTTCTTCTTCTTGGGTGCGGCCTCGGGAGGCCTCCTGCTGCTGTGGTCTAGGTCTTCTAGCGATGCGGCCTGAAAGGCTCGCTCCAGGGAGCACACTGCGTCTCTCTCTTCACAGGGCACCGTGATGTCCCCGCCGCTTCCTGGCATCTTGAGGACGTTGTAGCCGTGGTGGGTTACGACCATGGATTTGGCCAACGCTGGGTACCCAAGGATGGCGTTGTACGGCAGGCGAATGTGGGCGACGTCGAAGTCGATGAGCTCGGTGTGGTAGTTGTCGCGAGCCCCGAAGGTGACAGGAAGGCGGACCTGCCCGATCGGGACCATGGAGCCGTCTGTGACTCCGGAGAAAGGCTTGGCTGGCTGAAGCTGACTGTAAGGCACTTGAAGATTGTTGAATGTCTCCACGGACAGGACGTTGATCCCTGCTCCGCCGTCGATGAGGGTCTTGGTGACTAGCACATTGCTGATGATTGGGGAACAAAGCATCGGGAGAACTCCGGCTGTGGCTGCGCACTTGAGCTGATCCGCTGAGCTGAACGTGATGGCGCACGCCGACCACCTGAGAGGGCGCGTGGCCTCGAGCTTGGGGAGGACTGCATTCACTTCGCGGGCGAACTGCTTGAAGATGCGCTGAGAGGCTGGGGCTTGAGCTCTGCCCAGGATGAAGGCGATCGCACGCGCTTCCTGGAAGCCCCCAGCCCCCTCGTCCTGATGACGGTCTTCAACTCTCCTTGGCGGCGGCGGCGGCGGAGGGAGGCCTGCGTTCCCCTGGGGACGATCCTCGCGAGGCTGATCCCTCCAGCCTCCCTCGCGAGGTGGGTCTTGCCAGAGGTCCTCGCAAGGTTGGTCGCGCCACCCTTGCGCGGGCATGATCTTCCCAGCGTCTGCATTCCTTCCTCCTCCTCGGCCGAGCCCGGTCGCTGCGCTCGGCGTCTGCCGACCCTGCCTTCACGTCGGCCGGAGCTCTTGGCATTCATTGGTGTTGTGGGTGTGGAGGTCGTGGTACACGCGATGATCGACCGCGCCCTTGGAGGACTCGGGCTGATCTCGCCTTGCTTGGTGTCTGGTTCGCCATGAGCACGGCAGCCCCTTGCGCTTCACGTCCTTGGCCTTGGACTTCTTTTCTTGGGATCCGTGGCAGGCAGCTCGAGGAGGGAGGCGCCCTCCTCAGCCTGGCGCACTTGGTCGCCAAGTTGAACAGCTCAAGGAGGTGCACAGATCTTCATGCATCGCCAGCTCCACCTTCATCTTGGCGTTACACGCCGTCGGAGAAGGCAGAGATGATGGCCTCCTCCGTTACCACAGGGATCTTGGTAGCGTTGTTGAAGTGCTGGATGTACTTTTGCAGGGTTTCCCCTGGCTGCTGCTTGATTCGGCGCATGCCACTCACAGCGGGTGGCCGGTCGCGAGTACCCTGGAAGTTGGCGATGAAGCGGGTGCGCATCTCGACCCAGGAAGAGATCGTGCCTGGGGCCAGATTCAGGAGCCATGGGAAACCAGTTCGCCATGACCTTTTCATCCCCGTTGGCAGCCTCGATGCCCAGCTCGTAGAGCTGGAGGAACTCTGTAGGGTCAGCTGTGCCGTCATAGTGAGGAGGCAGGTCTGGTTTGAACTTGGCGGGCCACGCGACGCTGCGCAGCTCGGAGGTGAAGGCGCGGCAGCCCGCCGTGGCCGCGGGGGGCCTCGGACGACAAAGAGCTTGGTCTTGTGGGCCTCCCGCGCTGGCTGGGGGCAGCGCAGGTCTGACGTCTTTGGAGCGGGAGCTTCGGGCAGCTTCTTGTGGGCGAGAACTTCTTGACAGCTCTGCTCTGCCGTGCGGCGCGCCTAGCGAGCAGGTTCCGCCCAGGGCGCGCCTTGGGGCCAGGGCGCCTTCTTGAGGAGGAGGCGGCTGAGGCGCCCCGGGAGCTTCATCGCCCGCGCGGGGCGGGGTGCGGTGCTGCGAGACGGACGGTGCGGGGGCGCCTCCTGCAGCGCGGACGAGCTCGGCAACTCGGTCGAGCCATTCTTCGTAGACGTCGTCGACGGGGCGGTAGCGCAGGAGCTCGTTTGCCGCGATGAGTGCAGCTCGGGCCTCCATGGCCGCGCGGGGCACGCGTGTCGAAGAACCAGCGGGGGTGAGCGAAGGCGTGGCGGTGCGGCCGTCCCGCCTCATGGACGGGTGCTGGGACGATGCTTGCTGCTCGTTCCCCGCCGGGCCGGTGGCGGCGTTGACGGCAGGTGACGGGGAACGATGAGGGCGCCTGCCGACGGGAGCTGTCTAGGCGACATGGGAGGTGAGGGCGGCTCGGCGCTCGGCGCGGGCCCGACGGGCGTCAAACATGGTTGCGGTGGTCGAGGAAGAACGAGGCGACGAAAGGAAGATTCCGGCGCACCCCTACCTGGCGCGCCAAATGTTGGATTTCGGGTTCCGGCAGACCCTTGACGTTCGAACACTGGGGTGCGCGCAGAGATCCGACCCTCCACCGTCTCGTACCTCGCCGAATCGCAGGGACCTAAACTACTAACGGAGCAGCACAAGAGACACAAGATTTATACTAGTTCGGGCCACCGTTGTGGTGTAATACCCTACTCTAGTTTGTGGTGTGGTGGATTGCCTCTTGGGCTGATGAGGAACAATACAAGGAAGAACAGCCTTGCGAGGGTCTGTTCTTGGCGGGTGCGATGAACTGCTAGGTGGTGTTCAGTCGCCTCTCTCTATCTCTCGCTTGTTCTCTTGCTATCTTTCTTTATGTTCGTCTAGATTCCAGATCTCTCTACCCTGTGGGTGGCTAGTCCTATTTATAGGCGAAGGCCCTGGGCCTCTTCCCAAATATTCAGCGGGAAGGGCGCCAACAATTGGCCATTTTGAAGGGGAACAGCGGGTACACTTATCCTGACTAAACTTGGTCCTCGCCTGCCAAAGGCTCTGGTGATGACGCCTGCTTGGGCTCCACGATGACTCCCTTCCAGCCGTTGGGCTGGTCTTGGTCTTGTTGCACCGAAACGGATGCCTTTGCTTGATACTCTCGCCTGTGCTTGCTCCCTTTGCACCAAAGAGGAAAGGAGGACACTGCGCGGGCCGGCGCCCTTGGTCGTCATGGCTTGCGTCATGGGCACCTCGCGAGGTACCCTGCCTTGAACTGTCCGCCTCCTCATGAGCCAGCCTGACGAGGTCGTGCCTAAGGAAGCTCCTCGTCGTCCGCCCCGCGAGGCTTGGCCCCTCGCGAGGGTCTTGAACTTGCGTTGATGAAGATGGGCCGTCCTGGGCCTCCTTTGAGCCACGCCGCAGGCCGCAGGCAGGCAAGTCTGGGGACCCCCGTTCCCAGAACGCCGACACACACCTATCCGGCTCCGCTAGTCAAAGAACCTGAATTGGTCATTCAAACCCCAGATACGGCTAGACGGGTCCGGCGCCTACTAGCGGCATACCCCCACAAGGGGCTGCATTGTAACGCCCCGGATTTGATGCGCCAGGTGTCCGCCAGTTATTTGCCGTTGTTGCCATGTCGTTTGCTTGCGTGTTGCACTTTGCCATGTCATCATCTGCATTTTATATCATGTCGTCATGTGCATCGCATTTGCATACGTGTTCGTTTCATGCATCCGAGCATTTTCCCCGTTGTCCGTTTTGCAATCCGGCACTCCTATGTCTCCCGGCGCCCCCTTTTACCTCTTTTCATGTGGGGGTGTTAAACGGTCTCGGAATGGACCGAGGTTTGTCAAGCGGCCTTGGTATAGCACCGGTAGACCGCCTGTCAAGTTTCGTGCCATTTGGAGCTCGTTTGATACTCCAACGGTTAACCGGGTAACCGCAAAAGCCTTCTTCTCTTTGCAGCCCAACACCTCTTTCAAACTGGCCCAAAACCCAGCAAACTCCCCTCCATGCTCTCGGTCGTTCGATCACGATCGCGTGGCTGAAAACCGTGCTCCATTTGGACTCTCCTAGCTCCCTCTACCTATATAAACACACCCTCCCCCGAAATTCGCGGATGAATCCACCCTAACCCTAGCTTTCGTCCTCCTCCCGCCGTCGGACATGTCCATATCGTGCCGAACATGTCCGCCGGCCACGTCGTCCCGGCCAATCGTGGAGCGCCACGTCGCCTCCGCCGCCGGCTCCTCCAACCCGCAGCCGCCACGCCGCCACCGGCGCCCCACTCGAGCCAGCGCCAGGCGCATGGCCCGCTGAGCCTGCAGCAGGCCCGCCCGGCCCGTCCGGCCGCGCCGCCGCTCTCGGCGCCCCGCTGGCGCGCCCAGGCGCCTCGTGCCGCCAGCGCCTCCGCCGTGCGCCTCCGCCGCCCCTACGCCCGGCTGGCTGGGCCGCCCGCCTCCCGCCGCCGCCGCCGCCGCCACCTCGCGCCGCGCCGCGCCGGTCGCCTCCCTCGCCGGATCCGGCCACGGCGCCGTACCCGGCCTCCTCCGCCCCTCCTCTCCGACTCCGGCGCCCTGCTCCGGCGAGGCTCCGGCCACCTCGACCCGCGCGCCCGATCCGATCCAGATCTGGAATCCGCGGTTGACTTTCTTTCCCCCTCGTTTTTCTCTAAGTCCGAGATATCTGCATATTTTTAGCTCCTGTTCATCATGCCATAACTCTGCATCCGTAGCTCCGTTTTGGGCGTATGATATGTCAAATTGTTCGCCTCGACGAGTACATCATTTCATCTCATTGCATTATTTAAATTTGAGCTCATCTTGATGCCCGAAATGCTGTTGGAAGAGGGCTATGTGATGTTAGTTTTAGATTCTTATCAGAACATGCACTTTTGTCATTTTTGCCATGATTGATGTGTGCACCCTATGAACTTGAGTCCTACATGTGCTTTGTAATATGGCATGCCATCTTTACAGGGGTGTATGCCATGTATTTTTGTGATCTCTGTGGTGACTAGCACAA
The DNA here is from genome assembly GCA_021605205.1 of Aegilops longissima. Classification (NCBI taxonomy): domain Eukaryota; kingdom Viridiplantae; phylum Streptophyta; class Magnoliopsida; order Poales; family Poaceae; genus Aegilops; species Aegilops longissima. The sequence goes on along the minus strand of CM038679.1, from coordinate 327,739,045 downwards.
GCATGCAAACTAGGCTTCATGATGTTGCTGATTTCAGCCCCTGTTTTGCTGATATTGTTATGCCATGTAAACTTGATGCTATAGAGAGATCCATGCTTATTTTGAGATACTTCAGTAAGGATGTTTTGAACATGTGGTTATTCTCTATCCAGCCATTCCCTTGTTTGCAATTATGGAGTTCCATAGCTTGAGTCAATCGAGCTCTACGTTTGCTATAAAATGTTTCCTGGCAGGTTGTTTACATGTTATTCAATTTTGCCAAGGTTGTTGTAGTTGATCCGTGTAAACTATGATGTTGTTCTTTCCATGTATAGCTTCTATGCCATGTCTTCTTACTGTGAGTTTCCTTGCCATGCCATGTATTGCTCTGTGGTGAGTGGTTCATGCTCATCAACATGCCTACTTATTGTTGTTCCTGCCATGTTTAAATCTGTAATATAACTTGCCATGTTTACATGGGTGCCATCATATCTTCTAGTCCTTTTTGGCTCATGGTCAGTAAGGGACTCTTGTTCTATGCATTTAGTAGTATCATGCCATGCCTTTGTTTGCCATGGTAAGTTCCTGTAGCATGTTGTTTGATAGCTCTAAACATTGCAACCTGATGTTATTTCCTGATAAGTCTGAAACTGTTATTATTTGCAATCTTGCCATGTGTGTTTGAGCATGTTCTAGTGATTTCTGGAGATAGTTCAGTGTTCATGTTTTGTCATGCTCTACCTGTGCATCATGCCCATGCCTTTTGTTTTCACGTTGAGGTCCTGTAGCATGTTGTTTTGATGCTTGCAATATGCCTAGTTGCTGTTTTGGACAGCTAGTCCTTTAAACTTGTATAGTGTGCATGTGTTGATCCGTTGCTCCGTTTTGAGTGTGCTCTATATGAAGCTTGCTTAGTTTTGCATGTAGTTTCATATTATCATGTTGCATCCTTGTTTTGAGGTGTTTGGCTTGATGTTTGTATGCATTTTGCATCAATGCCATGCTTATCTTGTTTTGCTCATATCTTCTAGGCCGTAGCTCCGAATTTAATGAACTTTATATGTAATTTGACTAGAATTTCGTGTAGATAATCTTGGTGCATTTTAACTTGCTGTTTAACAACTTGAACATAAGGTTTATTCAGATCTGGACCAATTTATAAATTTGCATATGAGGACTTACCGGAATTGTTATATGTTGTTCCCGGCCTCATTTAAACTTGCCTTGATGTGTTGCTCTTGTTTGCATCATCTTTTGCCATGAGTAGCTTCATGTAGTCTTGTCATGCATCATGCTTGTTTGTGCATCATGCCTTGTTCATGTGTGGTGTGTTTACTATGTTGTGTGCTTCTTCTTGTTAGTTCCTGTTTCGTTGCGATCGTGAGGATTCGTTCGTCTACGCTTGGTTCGTCTTCGTGGCTGCATCTTCTTCATGGACTCGTTCTTCTTCCTTGCGGGATTTCAGGCAAGATGACCGCTACCCTGGATCTCACTACTATCATTGCTATGCTAGTTGTTTCGTTCTATCGCTATGCTGCGCTACCTATCACTTGTTCCTCAAGCCTCCCAAATTTGCCATGTCAGCCTCTATACTTTGTCACCATTCCTAGCAAACCATTGTTTGGCTATATTACCGCTTTGCTCAGCCCCTCTTATAGCGTTGTTAGTTGCAGGTGAAGATGAAGTTTGTTCCTTGTTGGAACATGGAGATGTTGTTCCTTGTTGGAACATGTTTACTTGTTGGGATATCACAATATATCTTATTTAATTAATGCATCTATATACTTGGTAAAGGGTGGAAGGGTCGGCCTTATGCCTGTGTTTTTTTCCACTCTTGCCGCCCTAGTTTCCGTCATATCGGTATTATGTTCCCGGATTTTGCGTCCCTAACGCGGTCGGGTGATTTATGGGACCCCTTGACAGTTCGCTTTGAATAAGACTCCTCGGCAAGGCCCAACATTGGTTTTACCATTTGCCTCACCTATGCCCTTTTTCCCTTGGGTTTCAGAGCCCAAGGGTCATCTTTATTTTAGCCCCGGGCGGTGCTCCTTCGGTGTTGGTCCGAACCGAGCAACCTCTTGAGGGCCACCACGGGCAACTCGAGGGTTGGTTTTACTCGTAGCTTGACTTATCCGGTGTGCCCTAAGAGCGAGATACGTGCGACTCCTATCGGGATTTGTCGGCACATCCAGGCGGCTTTGCTGGTCTTGTTTTATTCTGTCGAAATGTCTTGTGGCCGGATTCGAGACTGATCGGGTCTTCCGGGAGAAGGAATATCCTTCGTTGATCGCGAGAGCTTATCATGGGCTATGTTGGGACACCCTGCAGGTATAAACTTTCGAGAGCCGTGCCCGCGGTTATGTGGCAGATGGGAATTTGTTAATATCCGGTTGTAGCAAACTTGAAGCAAACTCTTCTAAAATACACCAACCGTGTGCGTAACCGTGAGTGTCTCTTTTCGGGGTTGATCGAGAGGAGAACACGGTTTCTGGGTTATTCTAACGTAAGTAGGAGTTCAGGATCACTTCTTGATCATTACTAGTTGTCGGCCGTTCCTTTGTTTCTCTTCTCGCTCTCATTTGCGTATGTTAGCCACCATATATGCTTAGCCACTGCTGCAACCTCACCACTTTACCCCTTCCTTTCCCATTAAGCTTTGCTAGTCTTGATACCCATGGTAATGGGATTGCTGAGTCCACGTGGCTCACAGATTACTACACCACCAGTTGCAGGTACAGGTTTGCGATGCTTATGACGTGAGAGCGGTGTTACTGTTTTGGAGTTCTTCTTCTGCTTTTTCTTCGATCAGGGGACAGGTTCCAGGTCGGCAGCCTGGTCTAGCAGGGTGGATGTCGTTCGAGCTTCTGTTTATGTTTCATCCGTAGTCGGATGTTGATCTTGTATAGAATGTTGATGTATTCTTGTGGCATTCGTGCCTTATGTATGTATCCCCATCTATTATGTAATGTTGATGTAATGATATCCACCTTGCAAAACCATTTCAATATGCGGGTCTATCCTTGGTGGGACCTTCGGGTTCCTTTTGGATAGGGTCGCATATTGGGCGTGACAAGTTGGTATCAGAGCCTCGACCGACCTTAGGAGCCCCCTTGGTTGATCGTGTAGTTTGGCCGATGTCGAGTCTAGAAAAACTTTTCGGAATCTAGTTATATCGGAGAGTAGGAATTCTTTTTACTCCTCAGTCCCTTCGTCGCTCTGGTGAGGAATCTTGACATAGGTGTTTTGAATTACTCCTCTTCCCCTTCAAATTTTTCTTTAGGATCACACAGTTGGTTTTCCGATCGTTGGCTCTCAGCTCTTTTCATCCGGTGCATTTCTCTTCAAGTCGACTCGACCATCTTCATCTTTGCCAAGTTCAATCCTCAGTTCTTCCTCCGACGTCGTTGTTTTTCCTTGTCCGAAGTTGTCCTTATTTTTCCCACCCTCCCTCCCTTCTTCCTCTCGGAACCGGAGTCCGTAATCGAGTATCCACCCTACTCATGCGAAGTCTTTGCTTTCTTTCCTTAAAGATTTCAACCGGTGTTTTCCTCTTGAAGTTATTCGTCGGTTTCCCCTTTCAAGTTGCTTTTGTTTTCCGCCCTCCCACCCTTTTTCTTCCCGGAGTCTGACTCTCTCTCGACCATCAATTTCATTCGTGTGGAGTCTCTTCAGTCTTCCCTCAATTGTTTCAACCGGTGAATTCTCGTCTCGTTCGTCATTCTTCATCCCTTTATTTTTCCGGTGCACTCAATTCAAGTTTTTCGGGTTGATCACATTGTTTTCCTTGGATCAAGTGTTTTCCCTGCTCGTTCGCCTCTCCCGAATTTATCATTCCGGAGTTCCGAAGACATCTCAGGAGATTCGTCTGTGTTCCAATTAATTCGAGGTTGTCACCTCAGTCAAATATTTCAGTTGTTCTGGTGCATCATCTATCTGTTCAACATCCCTTTCCAACGGTGTTTTCTCCTTAGTGGGCCCTAACCCACAGGTCTTTTCCCAGGATCTTACCTGACTCTTCTAATTTCCCCGGAGTTATTCTCAATTCTTTTCAAGTATGACGTAAGAATGGATCCCATCAGTCAGATGCCTTGTCAAGATTGATTTCAAATCATTTCATTGTTGGCTAAATCTCTCTGTTTTTCATTCTTCCGGAGTATCTCAGTAATTTTGGTGATGTTTATCGTCGTCATTTGAAGACCGAAGTAGAGTTTCTCTTAAATCTTGTCCGTTCCCCTGGAGATTCATGGTGCTAGCTCGATGTTATCTTATCTAATTGTTTCTAGTCATGCAAATTCTTTTCATCCATACGGAGCATTTCAGGAGTTGCTTCCTCTCTCGATCATCCGATGTCATATTTTCAGAATATTTCTTTGTTCTAAGTTTTCAGAGTCGTTCTCCAATTATTCTATATCCGTGCCCCTTCGTTTGTCTCAATATTCTTCCGGTGCTGCGTTCAAGCATTCGTTAATCAGTTCGCGATCTCTTCGATCTCTTTTCTCTAAATTCCCTCAAGTATCTTCGTGCTTTTCTAATTCTTTCCGGTGATCCGTTCTCTTCTCTTTGTTCATTTTCATTTTCACGGTGGTTCGTTGAAGATTTCTTTTCGGTTTTTCATCATATTCAATTCATTCGTTCTTTCAATCCTACCGGTGGTTCTTGAAGACCTTCTCAAGTTTGCGATATGTCACTTCTCAATCCTTTTCATCAAGAATAAGTAGTATGCAAATCCATTGCTTCCCATCAATTTAATTGGTAGAGGATAAGCATAACATAATTCTTATTCTCATTTCATCGTGGTCAAGTTGATTAATTCTTTCTTTGGAGATTGTTCGTGAGGAGTGTTTTTCTCGGATCTAAGTGGTTCGTCTTTTCTTTTCCGGAGTTCAAATTTCCCTCGTCCATCTCGTCGGAACCTCCATCTAAATCATCGCAACGCTCATCTTATTCTTTATTCCTTCATTTTATCTCATCATCCTTTTGTTACCGGAGTTCTTCATGGTGGTTCTTCATGATTTAATTCTTTCTTCAGGAGTTCATCAAGATTTTGTTGGCGGAGTTCAAGTATCTTTTCTTCTCGCGTCTCGAAGTGCAAATAATTCTCCGTATTCTTTTGAAGTGGAGTTTTGCATCTCTTCGTTCTTCTCAGCTATTCAATCTTTTCCGCTTGTGGTCGGTTATCACCTTATAATTTTGAGATGTTTTCCATAAGTCCACAACAAGCTTATTCTTTCGTTGTTGATTTTCTCAACAACTCCGTTCAATCCTTCTTCTAAGGTTACTTTCAATTCCATTCGTGGCACAAGTTGTCATTTTCTTCTCCGTTCTTGTCATTCAACTCTTTCATTTCTTTCCGGAGGTTTTGTGTCATGTCTTCCTCAAGTATCATTCCATCCTCTCAAGTTCAAGTTCTATTCCTCCATGTTTTAGCCGGAGTGCTGCCTAAATCCTTTCAGCCTTATTCGTTTCTTATTTCATTCTAAACGGAGCGGTTTCATAGTCTATCTGATTCAGTGAGCTTTCGATTCTCGTCATTCTCGTCGTTCGTCTCTTCTTCTCGAGTGCTTTCGATTCTTTGCCTCTTCTCTCTTGCGTTTCTTGTTTCACCTCATCTCCTTTTCCCTTCCGTCTCGGTCCTAAGATCTCGGGACGAGATCTCTTGTTAGTGGAGGAGTGTTGTAACGCCCCGGATTCGATGCGCCAGGTGTCCGCCAGTTATTTGCCGTTGTTGCCCTGTCGTTTGCTTGCGTGTTGCACTTTGCCATGTCATCATCTGCATTTTATATCATGTCGTCATGTGCATCGCATTTGCATACGTGTTCGTTTCATGCATCCGAGCATTTTCCCCGTTGTCCGTTTTGCAATCCGGCACTCCTATGTCTCCCGGCGCCCCCTTTTACCTCTTTTCATGTGCGGGTGTTAAACGGTCTCGGAATGGACCGAGGTTTGTCAAGCGGCCTTGGTATAGCACCGGTAGACCGCCTGTCAAGTTTCGTGCCATTTGGAGGTCGTTTGATACTCCAACGGTTAACCGGGTAACCGCAAAAGCCTTCTTCTCTTTGCAGCCCAACACCTCTTTCAAACTGGCCCAAAACCCAGCAAACTCCCCTCCATGCTCTCGGTCGTTCGATCACGATCGCGTGGCTGAAAACCGTGCTCCATTTGGACTCTCCTAGCTCCCTCTACCTATATAAACACACCCTCCCCCGAAATTCGCGGATGAATCCACCCTAACCCTAGCTTTCCTCCTCCTCCCGCCGCCGGACATGTCCATATCGTGCCGGACATGTCCGCCGGCCACGTCACCCCGGCCAATCGTGGAGCGCCACGTCACCTCCGCCGCCGGCTCCTCCAACCCGCAGCCGCCACGCCGCCGCCACCCGGCGCCCCCTCCACTCGCGCCCGCATGCTGGCTTCTGGCTGAGCCTGCCAGGGAGCCGCCCGGCCCGTCCCGGCCGCGCGCGCCGCTCCTCGGCGCCCCAGCAGCGCGCCTCCGCCGGTGCGCCTCCGCCGCTGCGCCGCCCGGCTGGCAGCGCCGCCCGCCTCCCGCCGCCTCGCCCGGCTGAGGCTGTGGGTCGCCGCCCGCGCCGCCGCCACCTCGCGCCCAAGCCCAAGGCTCGGTCGCCTCCTCGTCGGATCCGGCCACCGGCGCCGTCCCCGGCCTCCTCCGCCCCTCCTCTCCGACTCCGGCGCCCTGCTCTGGCGAGGCTCCGGCCACCTCGACCCGCGCGCCCGATCCGATCAAGATCTGGAATCCGCGGTTGACTTTCTTTCCCCCTCGTTTTTCTCCAAGTCCCAGATATCTGCATATTTTTAGCTCCTGTTCATCATGCCATAACTCTGCATCCGTAGCTCCGTTTTGGGCGTATAATATGTCAAATTGTTCGCCTCGACGAGTACATCATTTCATCTCATTGCATCATTTACATTTGAGCTCATCTTGATGCTTAAAATGCTGTTGGAAGAGGGCTATGTGATGTTAGTTTCAGATTCTTATCAGAACATGCACTTTTGTCATTTTTGCCATGATTGATGTATGCACCCTATAAACTTGAGTCCTACATGTGTTTTGTAATATGCCATGCCATATTTACAGGGGTGTATGCCATGTATTTTTGTGATCTCTGTGGTGACTAGCACAAGCATGCAAACTAGGCTTCATGATGTTGCTGATTTCAGCCCCCGTTTTGCTGATATTTTTATGCCATGTAAACTCGATGCTACAGAGAGATCCATGCTTATTTTGAGATACTTCAGTAAGGATGTTTTGAACATGTGGTTATTCTCTATCCATCCATGCCCTTGTTTGCAATTATGGAGTGCCATAGCTTGAGTCAATCGAGCTCTACTTTGCTATAAAATGTTTCCTGGCAGGTTGTTTACATGTTATTCAATTTTGCCAAGGTTGTTGTAGTTGATCCGTGTAAGCTATGATGTTGTTCTTGCCATGTATAGCTTCTATGCCATGTCTTCTTACTGTGAGTTTCCTTGACATGCCATGTATTGCTCTGTGGTGAGTGGTTCAAGCTCATCAACATGCCTACTTATTGTTGTTCCTGCCATGTTTAAATCTGTAATATAACTTGCCATGTTTACATGGGTGCCATCATATCTTCTAGTCCTTTTTGGCTCATGGTCAGTAAGGGACTCTTGTTCTATGCATTTAGTAGTATCATGCCATGCCTTTGTTTGCCATGATAAGTTCCTGTAGCATGTTGTTTGATAGCTCTAAACATTGCAACCTGATGTTATTTCCTGCTAAGTCTGAAACTGTTAGTATTTGCAATCTTGCCATGTGTGTTTGAGCATGTTCTAGTGATTTCTGGAGATAGTTCAGTCTTCATGTTTTGTCATGCTCTACCTGTGCATCATGCCCATGCCTTTTGTTTTCACGTTGAGGTCCTGTAGCATGTTGTTTTGATGCTTGCAATATGCCTAGTTGCTGTTTTGGACAGCTTGTCCTTTAAACTTGTATAGTGTGCATGTGTTGATCCGTTGCTCCGTTTTGAGTGTGCTCTATATGAAGCTTGCTTAGTTTTGCATGTAGTTTGATATTATCATGTTGCATCCTTGTTTTGAGGTGTTTGGCTTGATGTTTGTATGCATTTTGCATCAATGCCATGCTTATCTTGTTTTGCTCATATCTTCTAGGCCGTAGCTCCGAATTTAATGAACTTTATATGTAACTTGACTAGAATTTCGTGTAGATCATCTTGGTGCATTTTAACTTGCTGTTTAACAACTTGAACATAAGGTTTATTCAGATCTGGACCAATTTCGAAATTTGCATATGAGGACTTACCGGAATTGTTATATGTTGTTCCCCGCCTAATTTAAACTTGCCTTGATGTGTTGCTCTTGTTTGCATCATCTTTTGCCATGAGTAGCTTCATGTAGTCTTGTCATGCATCATGCTTGTTTGTGCATCATGCCTTGTTCATGTGTGGTGTGCTTACTATGTTGTGTGCTTCTTCTTGTTAGTTCCCGTTTCGTTGCGATCGTGAGGATTCGTTCGTCTACGTTTGGTTCGTCTTCGTGGCTGCATCTTCTTCATGGACTCGTTCTTCTTCCTTGCGGGATTTCAGGCAAGATGACCGCTACCCTGGATCTCACTACTATCATTGCTATGCTAGTTGTTTCGTTCTATCGCTATGCTGCGCTACCTATCACTTGTTTCTCAAGCCTCCCAAATTTGCCATGTCAGCCTCTATACTTTGTCACCCTTCCTAGCAAACCGTTTTTTGGCTATGTTACCGCTTTGCTCAGCCCCTCTTATAGCGTTGTTAGTTGCAGGTGAAGATGAAGTTTGTTCCTTGTTGGAACATGGAGATGTTGTTCCTTGTTGGAACATGTTTACTTGTTGGGATATCACAATATATCTTATTTAATTAATGCATCTATATACTTGGTAAAGGGTGGAAGGATCGGCCTTATGCCTGGTGTTTTGTTCCACTCTTGCCACCCTAGTTTCCGTCATATCGGTATTATGTTCCCGGATTTTGCGTCCCTAACGCGGTCGGGTGATTTATGGGACCCCCTTGACAGTTCGCTTTGAATAAGACTCCTCCAGCAAGGCCCAACATTGGTTTTACCATTTGCCTCACCTATGCCCTCCCTTGGGTTTCCGGAGCCCAAGGGTCATCTTTATTTTAGCCCCCCCCCGGGCCAGTGCTCCTTCGAGTGTTGGTCCGAACCGCAGCAACCTCTGGGGCCACCACGGGCAACTCGAGGTTGGTTTTACTCGTAGCTTGACTTATCCGGTGTGCCACGAGAACGAGTGCGTGCGACTCCTATCGGGATTTGTTGGCACATCCGGCGGCTTTGCTGGTCTTGTTTTATTGCTGTCGATATGTCTTGTAGCAGGATTCGAGACTGATCGGGTCTTCCGGGAGAAGGAATATCCTTCGTTGATCACGAGAGCTTATCATAGGCTAAGTTGGGACACCCTGCAGGGTATAAACTTTCGAGAGCCGTGCCGCGGTTATGTGGCAGATGGGAATTTGTTAATATCCGGTTGTAGTAAACTTTAAGCAAACTCTTCTAAAATACACCAACCGTGTGCGTAATCGTGAGTGTCTCTTTTGGGGTTGATCGAGAGGAGAACACGGTTTCGGGTTATGTCGGCGTAAGTAGGAGTTCAGGATCACTTCTTGATCATTACTAGTTGTCGACCGTTCCTTTATTTCTCTTCTCGCTCTCATTTGCGTATGTTAGCCACCATATATGCTTAGCCGCTGCTGCAACCTCACCACTTTACCCCTTCCTTTCCCATTAAGCTTTGCTAGTCTTGATAGCCATGGTAATGGGATTGCTTAGTCCACGTGGCTCACAGATTACTACAACACCAGTTGCAGGTACAGGTTTGCGATGCTTATGACGTGAGAGCGGTGTTACTGTTTTGGAGTTATTCTTCTACTTCTTCTTCGATCAGGGGATAGGTTCCAGGTCGGCAGCCTGGGCTAGCAGGGTGGTTGTCGTTCGAGCTTCTGTTTATGTTTCATCCGTAGTCGGATGTTGATCTTGTATAGAATGTTGATGTATTCTTGTGGCATTCGTGCCTTATGTATGTATCCCCATCTATTATGTAATGTTGATGTAATGATATCCACCTTGCAAAAGCGTTTCAATATGCGGGTCTATCCTTGGTGGGACCTTCGAGTTCCTTTTGGATAGGGTCGCATATTGGGCGTGACATGCATGCATGTATCACAAGAGACAATAAAGCTCAATTTTATTCACTTCTTCGAATCGTACACTGTTTATTTAATATAATGTGCATCTTTCGCACGATCTTTTTTCTTTTAAACTAAGTTCCTCTCTTTTCTGAGATGAACAACGTGCTACACCCGTCCGGGATCGGCACGGCGGAGACACTGGCGCAGCGTGCGGTGAGGGACCCGTTAAGGATTCTTTTTGATTAAGACCTGCGTAAACCTTTTTCTTGTCTCTTGTTGATATACATCCCTGGTTTCTTACTATAACCGAGGAGGAGGCTGGCGTTTTGGAATTGGCCGCACCAGAATTTTTGCGTGCACGGACACGGGGCTTAGGGCATTATTCTGCCCGTTTTATAAAGACCGAATACCTTAGGGAGTATTGGCGTCTCGAAAGTTAGGCCTTATATGCATCAGCTCTGAATCATGTCTTTGGTCAAATGTTGGGTTTGCCCGGCTCCTGTGTTTTGCTGCCTTACGTTCCGTTTTATCGGCTAACGCGGAACTGGAGAACTCTGCGATTGTGCCCGGTTGGCCGGGCGAGCACCTCGATGAAAGCCGAAACCGACTGTCATGATATCGCGAGACTGGTCACCCACTCGATGACTCATCGGAATGTTTAGAATTCCTCTGCATTAACGAAGGACCGGTTTTCGGTCAGGCACATACACACCCCGAATTCAGGAGAGTGCGGTGCCCCCAGGGGCTATATAGTAGCCCCACCCTCGAACTCCTATGGCTAAGTGAAAGTGATAAAGCATTATAGTCTAGTTGCCTAGTTTGCTACGCTATCACCTCCTTAACAGGACCAAGACGTTGGATTAAGTGTGCAAGAGCGCCTTCTTTGCAAACACCCCCGCACTATGTGCGTGAGGGCTGAAGCCACGGACTGCCATCTTTCAGGTTATATATACATATACATATACGACCGCACAGGGAGTAGTCTACTACTTGAACGCACAAGTATAAAAAGCTCTTATATTGTATTGAAACATTGTTTTCACCAAACATACATGTCATTTAAACATAATATCCTTCGAGCACTGCGTCTCTATTAAACGAGCGCCCTGCAGGACTTCTTCAAAGTAGTGCTCAGCAGGTACTCGGCTTTTGTCCGAGTCTTGGGATGCAACGTCGGTGGCCCTCATATCTGTCCAGTATGTCTTGACACGGGCCAGAGCCATCCGCGCTCCCTCAATACACGCCGACTGCCTTATTGCGTCGATACGCGGTACCGCACCAAGAAACTTCTGCACTAAACCAAAATAACTCTTCGGCTGGGGTCCGCCCAGCCACAAATGAGTCATGACATGCTGCATGGCAAGTCCGGATAGTCGATTCAGCTCGGCCCATTCGGCCAACCGATCGGTCAACGGAAGAAGACGCTCCGGACTATGGAACTGCGACCAATATAGCTCTTCCCTTCTGTGCCCCTTCTGGCCTCGGAAGTGCTCAATCGCGTCCGCAGCGCTCGCCGCTAAGTCCAGATAAGCATCCTCTGAACTCCACAACTTGTCCAATTGAGCATACTTTGGATCCGAATATTTCCTTCGCAGCAGAAACGATTTTCCAGCCGCAATTGCCCCGGCCTGACTCGGCTCCTCCTTGGCAGCTCTCAAAGCCGAATGGGCATTCTTGGATTCGGCGGCGGCCTTTTTCAGGCCCTCTTGCTCCGCTTGACGTTCTTTTTCGAGAACCTCGCAGCGATTGGCAGCATTCTTCAAATTTCTGGCCATATCGGCCATTTCTTCTTTGCTTCGGCAGTGAGCAGCCCGTTCGCTTCTAGCTCTTCGCCGCCCCATGACCCGCATTACTATTTCTGGCTTGCTCTTTCGCTTGGCGAGTTCCGCCTCAAGCTCCTCCATAGCAGCGGCACCATCTGCATTAAGCATACAAATAGTAAGACATGGGCGTCAAGCTCCTTACTGTGTCCGCGAGGAGTCGCATACCTTGTGATTCATCAAACCATTTATTGACCAGCGCGATGTCCGCATCCGCCTCGTCAAGTTGCCGCTTTAATCGTCATATTCATCAGTCCGGCCACACGGACGCCCGCCACCTGTTTAGGAGCGGCGATATGTTATAACTGAGATTTTGATCCTCGGCACGCTGTCAATTTTGACAACATACCGAGTCTCAGGGGCTACTATCTATACAGGGCGCATTCTATATGCATAACCCCGTCAGTAAGCTTCTGACGGCTTCATGTAATCCGCTCTCCACGGATGCAATCCTTTCAATCACTGTACCCATTAGAGCACGGTGATCTTCTGAGATAGCCGCTCGCCCGAGCAGATCCTTCAGTTCCTCCGACCGCACACCACTTGGCGCTGGACCTTCCGGCCTCGCTGGACTTGGGGAAACCCTCCACGACGAGACGTCAGGGTCATCCGCCTCGCATGAGGGTGCGACAGGTGGAGGCGTTTCGCTCTCCATCATCTCCAAAAGAAGATCCCTCGAAGACGAGCTCTGCTGAGAAGGGCTGAGGTCCGAACTACAAGGTACAATTTCGGTTATCCTCATAAATAAATGCAGGGATGTTCCTTATTTACAAAACCCCTTCTTTTTACTTACGGCTCGCTGGAGGGCTGATCCCCTTGGGGAAATAGTGCGGCTGGGTTACTTCCCAGCACCGGACTCTCTTATGAAGATTCTTTTCCCCTCTTTGAGGCCTTGACCTCCGGATCTTCCGAAGCGGTCGTCTTTTCTCCTCGAGAGATGGGACTTTTAATCCCTCCTTCTTGGATAGCCTCCTTCGTAGAGGCAGTTGCTTCCCCTCTCCCCCCTTCGCCTTCTTCAAAAGGCGTGGCCTTCAACATCCTGGTCAACATGGGATCCGGCGTGGTCTCTGGGAGGGGAGCCGCACACCTTATTAACTTTGCCTTGGCTATCCACTCCTTTTCAAGAAACGACTCCTTATATATATATATATATATATATATATATATATATATATATATATATATATATATATATATATATATATATATATATATATATATATATATATATATATATATATATATATATATATATATATATATATATATATAATGAATGAACAACTTGTCCGATTCTGGGACTACTTACTTGAGTATCTCAGGCGATTGCAGCTTAGTCCTGCGTCCTCGGTCAGGTCGGACACTTCTCTTGTGATCCGAAGAACAGTTTATACATCTCCACGAGGCGTCGTGCCCATAAAATTTTGGAGGCTCGTGGTCCCTCTGAATTAAATTCCCACAGGCGGAGGGGGCGTTTGCAGGCAGAAGGCGCCGGATCAACATAACCTGCGCCACCGCAACCAGATTGATCTCCCTCTCTTGGAGGTCTCGAATACGGCCCTGCAACAAAGGAACATCCTTGGACGGCCCCCAGTCGAGCCCCTTGTTGACCCATGACGCCAACCGCTGTGGTGGACCTGAGCGGAAGGTGGGGAGCGCCGCCCATTTGGTGCCCCGGGGAGCGGTGATATTAAACCACTCCCGTTGCCACAAACCAAGCTCCTCTTGAAAAGAGCCCTCGGGCCATGGAGCAATAGCACATTTGCTTATGACCGCCCCTCCGCACTCTGCTTGTTGCTCCCCGATCATCTTTGGCTCACCTTGAAGGTCTTGAGCCACAGTCCAAAGTGGGGGGTAATGTGGAGGAAGGCCTCACATACGACAATGAATGACGAGATATGGAGGATGGACTCCGGATTCAAGTCATGGAAATCCATCCCATAATAAAACATGAGCCCCCACACAAAGGGATCCGTCGGAAAGCCTAAACCCCGAAGGAAGTGTGACACGAACACCACGCTCTCGCCGGGCTCGGGAGTGGGAATGACCTGCCCTGGAGCAGGCAGCCTATGTGAAATCTCGCCGGTTAGATACCTGGCGTCTCGCAGCTTTAGCACGTCTTCTTCCGTGATGGAAGAAGACATCCATCAGCCGTGCTGGTCGGAGCCGGACATCGTCGAAGGTCCGAAGTGCATAAATCTGAAGTTGTGGGTGTTAGAACTCGAAGCGCGAGGCGAACTCGATGGAGGGTGTAAAAAGAAGAGGGCCTTGGTCTCATTATAAAGAGGTTGAATACCAAGAGCCCACCCCGTAGTCGATTAGGACTCGCCTTTGATAGAGGAGGCGGGCCAACGGGCACGGTTGGGTTACCCACGTCCGTATTGATGAGAATCCCGGAATAAGGGGGCACAATCTATGCTTTGATAAGACGTGCCAAGGCAACCGCCTCGCTAAATGCGCTAAGGTGGAACGGTAAAAAAGGTTCATATAAAAGCCTGGCCGGGGTGTGATGTCACGCCACGGAATACATCAGCAGATCTGTGCAAAAATTATTCTCTCTACGTGTTATGTCGAACTTGTTTTGCAGAGCCGGACACTATCCTGGTGTTCAAAACCTTCTATGAAGTATTCGGAGGAGGAACCCGCCTTGCAATGCCGAAGACAATATGCGCGCCGGACTCGTCGTCATTGAAGCCTGGTTCATGGGCTACTGAGGGAGTCCTGGACTAGGGGGTGTCTGGATGGCCGAACTATCATCACGGCCGGACTCCAAGACTATGAAGATACAAGATTGAAGACTTCGTCCCGTGTCCGGATGGGACTTTCCTTGGCGTGGAAGGCAAGCTTGGCGATACGGATATGTAGATCTCCTACCATTGTAACCGACTCTGTGTAACCCTAACCTATCTGGTGTCTATATAAACCAGAGGGTTTTAGTCCGTAGGACGAACAACAATCATACCATAGGCTAGCTTATAGGGTTTAGCCTCCTTGATCTCGTGGTAGATCTACTCTTGTACTACCCATATCATCAATATTAATCAAGCGGGGTAGGGTATTACCTCCATCGAGAGGGCCGAACCTGGGTAAAACATCGTGTCCCTTGTCTCCTGTTACCATCCGCCTAGACGCACAGTTCGGGACCCCCTACCCGAGATCCGCCGGTTTTGACACCGACAGCGTGCTCACCGGCGGCGAAGCAGGGCACGGCGGGTCGAGGTGACGGCATGGTTGGACTCGGCGTGGAGTCGCCGTTCGGGTGGTGCCGGAGTTGGCTGGAGGGGAGCAATGGTTTGCCGGAAACGAGGTCACGCGGCGGAGGTGCTTCTGGCATTGATGGTTCCGGCCGTTCCCGGTCGCAAAAAGAGCGGGGAAGAGAGGGGAAAGGGTCAGCGATGCCGCGCGGTTCCAGATCGAGAGAAAACGGGGGCGGAGGAGGCCTGTACCGCGCGAACGCCGATCAGCCGAGGCGGCAGAGCTCGAGCTCGATCTCGAGCTCGGGCGGCTCTGGAGACAAATGGGTGGTGCGGGATGTGGATTAGGAGTGTGGGGGAGCGACAGGAAGTGAGAGAGGGGCTCGGGGTCGCCGTTTATAGGCTGGCCGAGGTCCGCCGTAGGCGCGGCCTACGGGTGCCCGCGGTATCGGCTCGGGTGGCTGTTAGAGAGGGAATGGAGGGCTCAGGGGTGTTCGTGGCGGTGGTCTAGGGTGCCGGGGAGAGAGAGGAGGAGCGGGGCAAGCTGCGGGTGGGCCATAGGAGCGGCGCGAGCATTGGCCGAGCGGGGCGGTGCTCTGGCGCGAGCTGCATGAGAGAGGGGAGGGCGCGGGAGCAAGTGGCGGCCTTCTGGCGTGTGTCGAGGGGCATCGATTGGCACGCGGCGGAGGCTCAAGGTGGCCGGGAGACGCGGCGTCAATGGTCGGGACCACGCTGACGTGCTCCAGAGCACGCAAATGGCCGGCACCCGCGGCTTTTTCTCGCGTCCTCACGCGTCCACTTGCGTCTGGCAGCTGAAGAGGGCATGGGCAAAAGCTGGGGAGAGCCTTGGATGCTCTGGAAAGCTGAGAGGAGAGAAGGAGGCTGACAGAGAGTGAGGAATCCACTGTCCAGAGAAGAAAAATGGGGTTCTCCCCCCTTCATCATTGCTTCCTCGGGCAGCAAAGCACACAGGTTCTAGAGGGGGACTAGGAGGGATCGTGGCAGAAAGTTGAGCCCACGGAGATTAGTGAAAGAGGTCAAAAATGGCATTTTGGAAATGTGTCAGAAGGTGTTTGATAATGGTTTGGGCAAGTAGATGATTTCCATTTGCCATGAGACTCCACAGGGTGAAATGGCACATATAATTAGGGGCTTCCACCATGTTTGGGCTCATTTGGGTAAAGTTACCAATGCAGCTTCTGTAAACCCTAGAAATCAACAGAAAAGGACTTCCCAAGATTTAGTCATGCAAATCTGTTCTCCTTGATGCACCACTTGGTGTAGTGTCATCATTTGAGGTTCTAAACATGTCCACAAAAGTTGAGATCAAAAGGAGAAAGTTGCCAATGTAGAGTTGTCCAAATTTGGTTCTGGACAGGAAGGGTTTTGGGGCACTTTGATCAAGATAACATTTTCTCCAACTTGTGCCATTTGGTCTAGATGAATTACTAGACCATTTGAGCATGTTCACAAGGTTTGAGAACATTTGGACATGTTGGCAATGTAAAGTTGCTCAAACTTCAAAATGGACAGAAATGGTTTTGAGGAGATTTCATGGGGTCATACTATTCTCCATGACATGATACTTGTCAAGATCATCAAACATGTCATATGTGACATGCTAGAATTTTCTTCGAATTTTTGGAGAATATTTCCTTTGTAAATATTTCAAAAGCTTGAAATATCCAGAAAGGGTTTTTGAGGGATTTGACCAATATTTTGAACATGACCATGTGTTGAAACTCTTATATATGGAAAATATATGTCCATTGAGTATCCCTAATTTTTCACAAATATTTTTAAAGCTTTAAAATAATTTTAACCTATTAAAGACCATTTCTGGCCTTAAGAAAAAGCATTTAAATAAAATAGGAAAATAACTTCTAAAATTATATTTTTATGGTTTCGGGTATCCTATATCTAATAGGAGTCGAATATATTTTTGGAAAGATTTTTACTGCCCTTAATTAAGTATTTGCAGTGCAAATCTCAATTCAGGGATTTTTGGAAAACTAATTTTTGAAAATACTATTTGGCCAAACTATTTTTGTAAGAAAATACTATATTGCACTATACACATGGCATGATCATTGGGCAGAAGTTTGGGGCAAGGAGATGAAGTATAGAAGCTGGAGTTGTGTTGACTTAAGGAGCACCTAAAAATCACAGAGAGAAAAACCAACTCCAAATAAAAGCCAAATGATGCAAAAGATTTTGTCAAACCACATTTTATCATGATTTATCATCTTAAGTGTTGTCCCATGGAAATCAGGGTGTGACAGACCTACCCCCCTTACAGGAATCTCATCCCCGAGATTCCCAAACTAGGCGCGGAAAGGGATACAGAAACTTGGATCTGGGGTAGTCTTCAATTCCTCATGTTGCTTCTGCCTCCGTGTAGTGCTCCATTGAGCTTGAAGTACTTGATGGAGTGGCTTCGTGTATGACGCTCTTCTTGATCCAGGTTGCTAATGGGTAGCTCGCGGTAGGTTAGATTGGGCTAGGGGTCGATGGCTCGGTGGCTAATGCCCTAGTAGAGATCGGGCAAGTTAGGAAGTTGGAAACACTTCCGGGGTTGTGTCGCGTGGAAAATGCTGTGCACATCAGGTAACTCAGGTGGCAACTCCAGCTGGTAACTGTCTTCTCTTCGTCTCGTAGTGATCTCAGAGGGGGTTGTTAAATTTTTGGAGTGATCTCGAAGGGGGCCGATGAATCTTGGTGTGGGTCTCCTTGTCATGGAAATGCTTGGTTCCTTAGAGAGGAGTGGCTTGCAGATACACCTGGTCTTCAACGCGGAGGTTTACTTCTTGACGATGGTGGTTGTTATAGTTCTTCCTCCTAGACATGACGATCTTCAGATGTTCCTTGACCAGCTCAACGATTATTCTTCCATCTTCGGGTAGACAAGTATGTCATCAAAGAAAGATGACAACTAACTTGTCCAAGCACTCCATGAAGTCTATGGGGTACGTAAAGTGGGCTGAGGCATTGGTGATGGTCACAGTTGAGTATTGGCCAAGGTCTTATCTATCTAGAGCCAAAGCCCAAGGTCAAGATCCGACCATGTTGTGGCTTGGTAGGACGTAAGGGTTTCAAGGATTCTAGTGTGTGAGTGAATGTTTATCATCCCATCCTTGAGCACAGTTCCTGAGATGCCAATTGTGCTATCTAGTCCTTTAAACAAATCACATCATATCACTGATAGCATCATTTCGTATAGGTCAACTCCAATCATCACTCATGTGATTCATATCCTCATGACTCTCGAGAGGAGGTCTAACAAAATCATATATGTATACAATCCCCAAACTCATATGTATGTCTACCCCTAAAAATCTATGGGTAGAACATATAAGCTGCTAAGCTTGAACGTGACAATCCAAGTGCTCAGCCTATTCTTCCAAGGTCTAAGATAAAGCACCTCTATCCTAAGGAAACACGTCGTAAGCCACTCCAAGATCTTGTTTCCTTCCTATGAATCAACTCCAACAGCCCATTAACTTCCATCAATCACTACATAATCCATTTAATTCTACAAATCCAATGTTTATGGTGTTCCACATGATCTCCTAATGTCCTATAATACTCAAATACTTGAAAAGGGTTATCTTTACTATAGTCAGTCCACCAATTTCCATTTATCATTGTCAAGTAAACCCCGAGGTCAGGCTTATATAGATCCCTAAATCAACCCCGACAATTAATCTAATCTCCTAATTTATTATCCACCGAGAAACATGGTATCATTATTGAGATCATTAGTATAAATCCAATTTAATCTGAACCATGTAGACTTACTCAGCATCTAGACTCCATTAGGATTACCCATTTAATCCAAATATCATGGTAAGCTATCTTCTATCAATATCTCCTGGCTAAGACAAATCCTTATACTTCCAAGAATTTCATCGTGCGATCATAATTGTCCTACAAAATCCAATTTACTCCACGGGTAAGGAACACTATGCTACTCTCTCCACATGATCCCACCAAGTTCATCAACTAACATGAAAACCTCATAATCCACCAAAAAGTCTCGGATAATTCATCAGTGTCTCTGATATAAACTCATCAAGTCATTTGTCCTATATCAATATCCTCAAATAGGTCTACCCTATGGCATCGTCAGTTCTGGTACTACCTTAGGATGATAATGTGCTCGTTCATTATGTCCACTAGTTCCATAATGAATCAGTGCAAGGTTACGGAGGTTTAGCTGGTTCTCTTGCAATTTTGTGGGTTAAGAACTTGCTTAGGGATTCGAGTTGGGTTATCTCGTGAAGTCTCAAAGGGTATAGGGATGAGTTTCTGTCGGCGTTCTGGGAATGGGGGTCCCTAGACTTGCCTGCCTGCGGCCTGCGGCGTGGCTCAAGGGGTGGCCCATCAAGGCCCATCTTCATCAGCACAAGCTCAAGACCCTCGCGAGGGGCCAAGCCTCGCGGGGCAGACGACAGGGAGCTTCCTCAGGCACGGCCTCGTCAGGCTGGCTCGCGAGGAGGCGGAGAGATCAAGGCGGGGTACCTCACGAGGTGCCCATGACGCAAGCCATGACGACCAAGGGCGCCAGGCGGGCGCCAGCCCGCGCAGTGTTCTCCTTTCCTCTTTGGTGCAAAGGGAGCAAGCGCAGGCAAGCGTATCAAGCAAAGGCATCCGTTTTGGTGCAACAAGACCAAGACCGTCGCAACGGCAGGAAGTAAGTCATTGTGGAGCCCAAGCCGGCGTCACCACCAGAGCCTTTGACAGGCGAGGACAAACTTTAGTCAGGATAAGTGTACTAGATGTTCCCCTTCAAAATGGCCAATTGTTGGCACCCTTCCCGCTCAATATTTGGGGAGAGGCCTAGGGCCTTTGCCTATAAATAGACTAGCCACCCACAAGGTAGAGGCGATCGAGAAATCTAGAGAGAGGATCCAGCATCTGGGATCAGCAGAGAGAGAGAGAGAGAGAGAGAGCGACTGAACTCCTCCTAGTAGTTCATCACACCAGCCAAGAACAGACCCTCGCGAGGCTGTTCTTCTTTGTATTGTTCATCATCGTCAGCCCAAGAGGCAATCCGCCACACCACAAACTGGAGTAGGGTATTACACCACAATGGTGGCCCGTACTAGTATAAACCCTGTGTCTCTTGTGTTGTTCCTTTCATAGCTTAGATCTTACCGAGGTGACGAGGCGCAGGAAGGTAGAGGATGAAATCTCCGCGCGCACCCCAGTGTTCAAACCTAGAGGGTCTACCGGAACCCGAAATCCGACATTTGGCGCGCCAGGTAGGGGTGCGCCGGAACTTGTCTTTTGCCACCCTGTTCTTCGCCGACCACCGCATCCATGTCAGACGCTCGTCGGGCCCGCGCCGAGCGCCGAGCCGCTCTCGCTTCCCACGTCGCCCAGTCAGCCCCCATCGGCGGTCGTCCCCGCCGTTCCCCGTCGCCTGCCGTCAACGCCGCCACCGGCCTAGCGGGGAACGAGCAGCAAGCATCGTCCCAGCACCCGTCCGTGAGGCGAGACGGCCGTACCGCTACTCCTTCGCTCGCCCCCGCTGGTTCTTCATCCCGCGCGCTCCGCGCGCCCATGGAGGCTCGAGCTGCACTCATCGCGGCAAGCGAGCTCCTGTGCTACCGCCCTGTCGACGACGTCTATGAAGAGTGGCTCGACGCGTGCCGCCGAGCTCAAATCCGCCGCAGGGGGCTCCCACGCCGTCCTTCTCGCTGCAGAAGGCGCCTCTTGGCTGGCGATGAAGCCCGGGCGCCAGCCGCCTCCCCTCAAGAAGGCGCCTGGCCCTAAGGCGCATGGCCCTGGCGGAACTCCGCTCCTTCCGCGCCAACAAGCAGCAAGAGCAGAGCTGCCAAGAAGTCCTCGCCCCAAGAAGCTGCCCGAGTGCTCCTGCACCGGCTCCTCGACCACACTCCTGCTCCAAAGACGCTAAGACCCCACGCTGCTCCCAGCTGCAGCGCGATGGGGACCCGCAAGACCAGGCTCTGCGTCACCAAAGGCCCCTGTGGCTACAAAGCGAGCTGTCAGCGCTTTCACCGCCGAAGCGCAGCTGTCGCGGGGCCGGCAAGTTCAAGCCAAACCTGCCTCCTCGCTATGACGGCACGGCTGACCCTGTGGAGTTCCTCCAGCTCTACGAGCTAGGCAACGAAGCCGCCAATGGGGACGGGAAGGTCATGGCGAACTGGTTTCCCATGGCAATCAATGACGGAGCCCGCACCTGGCTCCTGAACCTGGCCCCTGGCACGATCTCCTCCTGGGACGAGATGCGCACCCGCTTCATCGCCAACTTCCAAGGTACTCGCGACCGGCCTCCGCCGTGGCGACATGCGCCCGATCAAGCAGCAGCAGGGGAGACCCGCGAAGTACATCGAGCGCTTCAACAACGCACGCCTCAAGATTCCCAAGGTGATCGAGAGGCCATCATCTCCGCCTTTCTCCGACGGTGTCGCGAGACGTCAAGATGAAGGAGGAGCCGGCGATGCATGAAGATCTGTGCACTTCCTTGGAGTTGTTCAACTTGGCAACCAAGTGCGCCAGGGCTGAGGAAGGGCTCCTTTCCCTCCTCGAGCTGCCAGCCACAGACACAGAAGAGAAGAAATCCAAGGCCAAGGACGTGAAGCGCAAGGGGGCTGCCGTGCTCGCGGCAGAACCAGACACCAAGCAGGGCAGAGATCAGCCCGAGTCTTCCAAGGGCAGCCGGTACTGTGTGTACCACGACCTCCACACCCACAACACCAACGAATGTCAAGAGCTCCGGGCCGTGCGAGAAGGGAGGATCAGCCGACGCCCCAACCGCAACGATCGGGGCTACGGCCGAGGAGGAGGAAGAAACGCAGGACGCTGGGAAGACCGTGGCCCTCGCCAAGGGTGGCGCGACCGACCTCGCGAGGATCGCTGGCAGGAGCAGCCTCACGAGGGAGACTGGAGGGATCAGCCTCGCGAGGATCGCCCACAAGGAAACGCAGGCCTCCCTGCTCTGCCGCCGCAACCAAGGAGAAATGAGGACCATCATCAGGACGAGGGGGCTGGGGGCTTCCAGGAGCCGCGCGCGATCGCTTGCATCCTGGGCGGAGCTCAAGCCCCAGCCTCTCAACGCATCTTCAAGCAGTTCGCCCGTGAAGTGAATGCAGTCCTCCCCAAGCTCGAAGCCACGCGCCCTCTCAGGTGGTCAGCATGCGCCATCATGTTCAGCTCAGCGGATCAGCTCTAGTGCGCGGCCACAGCCGGAGTCCTCCCGATGCTTTGTTCCCCAATCATCAGCAACGTGCAAGTCACCAGGACCCTCATCGACGGCGGAGCAGGGCTCAATGTCCTGTCCATAGGGACATTCAACAATCTCCAAGTGCCTTACAATCAACTTCAGCCAACCAAGCCTTTCTCCGGAGTCATCGATGGCTCCACGGTTCCGATTGGGCAGGTCCGCCTCCCTGTCACCTTCGGGGCGCGCGACAATTACCGCACCGAGCTCATCGACTTCGATGTCGCCCACATTCGCCTCGCCATACAATGCCATCCTCGGTACCCAGCTCGCCAAGTTCATGGCCATGACTCATCACGGCTACAACGCCCTCAAGATGCCAGAAGCGGCGGAGTCATCACGGTGCCTTGCGAAGAGAGAGACGCAGCAGTGCTCCCTGGGCGAGCCTTTCCACCAGATCACTTGAAGACCCAGATCGCAGGAGCGTGAGGCTCCCTGAGACTGCTCCCAAGAAGAAGAAGACATCGCCTGGCCCGACCCCTCAGGAGGCAGGCCCCTCAGGGTCCGCGCCTACTCAGGGGGCACCGCCTTCTGTCACATAGGAAGGCGCGCCCAGCGCCCTCCTCAAGCAAGGCTCGGGGGCTCTCTCCTGGAGGGCCAACAACCTCGCCAAGGTCACGAGGGAGGCTCTTGCGCACCACTTGGAGGCGTGCTTCCAAGCACGTTTCCCTCAGGAAGGAGCAAGGCAAGGAGGGCCAAACCCTCAGGAGTTTGTCAGTCAGATCACGCAGGAGTTGCAGGAGTCAAGATTCATGAGTGGTAGCCGCCGCTTACCCGCCATAGCTCCCCATCCAGGTGAGGATGGTGGGCTGCGCGTCTGCATTGACATACCAGGGATCAACCGAGCCGCCTCTCAGGAGCGCTTCTGGCCCTCACGCATGGGGCGCTGCAAAGGTCCACCCCACAGCTACGTTCAGATGCCCCACGGCTCGCGAAGCGTCGGATGTACCAGCGCCATGAGGAGCACCCTGGAGGCTCAAGAGGCCAGGCGTTCCGCAGTCCTGGCGGAGATGGAGATGGTACACGAGGAGCCACCAGCGCCTCCAGAGCCTCCCGAGGCTCCTGGGCCTGGGGGCTCGTGAAGATCGGCTTCCGCAGCCCACGACGTCCGCTACTTCAACATCCCTTCGTCCCGAACGTTATCAGGTGACATCCTCCAAGTTTCATTTCCAGCTGGGAGCGCCCCGTAGGGCTGCATCATTCCCAGGCCGCGTGGGTCCGTCCCTGCGGCGTGTATCACTTTTACTTCATGTTCTTAGCTCACTTTGTTGGGGGCGCCCCTCGGGCTGCATCATCCCCAAGTCGCTCAGGCCAGACCCAGCGATGTCTGCCTTCCCTGCATCTATCGAAATGAACTTGTTTCTTCGTGATTAATGTGCTTGACCTAGTTTCCTGCTCGACTAACACCAACTGATGGAGCTACCCCCCAGCGGCACGGAGCTTGCGCATGGGTCCGTCCCTGCAACGCCGACAAACCTGAACGGCTGAGCTCTGGCTACGGCAGCCCCGCACAGTGCCACCTCGTCAAGCCTTCAGTGCCTCGTCACCTCTCCAAAGCAACCCACAGCTGAGTGTCGCTCGTCATAGCGGACTCTTGTTCTTTTTATGGTGAGCCTGCAGGATCCTTTCAAGGCGCAGCTCTGTGCAGGCCTCGCTATGCCTTTCTTCACTCTCGCCCACGCGAACCGCTTGCACGTTAAAGGGGGGGGGGGTACCTGAGCATCGCGACTCATGGGATCCTACTGGCTCTCCAGCCCTCACCCTCTGGCCTTGTCCACGGCATCGCAACCTGGCATACCAGCGACGGCTGAGACACGCTCGAGGGCTGGGACCCTAGGACGTAGAGTAGAAAGGGGAGCAAAGGCGAGAGGGAAGAGGCACGCGGGGACCTCGCCAGGTAACCCCTCTCCAGCCAATGCGCGGACCTAGTGCCGCACCAGGAAGCGGTTCCAAACTCTCGAGATAAGTCACCCTCCGAAAACACCAGCCACCGCAGCACCATCCCCGCACCCAATGCAATCCCGTGTTAGCAACATCGTGCTGCTTTATCACCGAACGATGGCTGCTTGAGCGCTAAAGGGGACCTCCTGAGCATTGCGACTCAGGGGCTCTTACTGGACCCCGGGCCGCTCACCTCCTGGCCTTGACCACGGTATCGTGACACAGCATACCAGCGACGGTGAAGCCTGCCTTTGGGACGGGACGGTCGGCGCAGAGCACCAAGCCCTCGTGAAGTTCGGAAGGAAGAACTAAGCTAAGACGGAATGAGCATCTCGCACTTCTTCATGGCAAGGACTATATTAACAAACAGAACCACACGCCTTACAGCCCCCCACGGGCGCTTTTGATTCCTCGCAGGAATGATCATGAAGAACGCTAACTAAGCGTGCCTCGCAAGAGACACCATCATCAGCGTGGGCGCTGGGCACCGCGCCAACCTCATCCAGATCAGAGGCGGCGGAGGCCTGACGAGCCCGTCCTGCTCGAGAGCGGGCGCAGGCTCAGGGGCTCAGAGCTGTCGCCGCTGCCTCTCGAGTCGCGAAGAGCTCGGCAGAGTCGGTGGACCCTCCGACGCCTCCGCCGCCTGAGGAGCCGCTGAGGGAGCAATCGGCGAGCCTGGTACTCGCCGCAGCAGGGTCCCGACCACCTCTCTCAGGGCAGCACTCCAGCCGGTGTCCGTCCGCGTCGAAGACCTTAAAGAGCATCATGGAATCACCGTCGTACTCCAGGTGGATCGCGAGGGTGCCCCTCGTCCTGCAGACCTGGGCGATCTCGCCCCAGCCTCGAGTCATGAAGACCTTGCCCGGGGCGACGACCGCGACCTCCGCTTCGGTCGCGAGGGTGTTGCAACCGGCGTGCTGCAACCAGAGCTCCAAGTATCCCCCTGCGGCATCACAAAGGCGAAGGAGGAAGGAAGGCGGATCCAAGACTGAGGAGGCATGGCGGCGTGGAGCACAAACTCTCGGGAGGAGCCCTCGACATGGACTACAGGGAGGGACAACGCCGCACCGCCGTGACACGCCGACGCCGACAGCGGCGGCGGCCATGGCGCGGCAAGCAACTCTTGCGGGGGCCCTCAAGGTGGGCGTATAAGGGCAACGGAACCCCGCCGCAGCCGCCGCACCAAGGCCTCGACACCTCCTGCCGGGCGCCATCATCTCGACAAGATAGGGCTAGCTGTTTTTTGGCGGAAGGGTCGGGACCCTCTCGGGAGCCTTTCCTTCTCTTCCACGGAGAACCGGCAGATCGGAGCCATTGCGGCAAGGTGGAGCAAGGACGGAGAAGAAGGAGAAGCAAGAAGGGATGGACTGGAAGGGCATGCGCCATTCCGTACTTATAACCGGAGAAGGCCAACCGCCGACTTCCACGATCGCAGGTAATCATGACACGCTTTGCACGCAGGGACTTGTCAATTCGTGCAGTCGCCGAGGCGTCGTGGGGGAGCAGGGCCGCCCATGTCCAATCAACCGCCACGCGGCGCCCAAGGCCGCAGGCTGTTAGGGCCCACGGCGCTTCGCACTTGCCCCTTCGCTTCCGCCAGTCCAAGTCCGCCAAGCACCTTGGGCCTGGGGCTCTTGTCGGCTTCGGGAACGGGGTCCCTGACTTGGCTGTCTGCGGCCTGCGGCATGGCTCAAGGGGTGGCCCATCAAGGCCCATCTTCATCAGCACAAGCTCAAGACCTTCGCGAGGGGCCATCCTGGGCGGACGGGCAGGAGCTTCTCGTGCACGGCCTCGTCAGCTGGCTCGCGAGGAGGCGGAGAGATCAAGGTGGGGTACCTCACGAGGTGCCCATGATGCAAGCCATGACGACCAAGGGCGCCAGGCGGGCGCCATCCCACGCAGTGTCCTACTTTCCTCTTTGGTGCAAAGGGAGCAAGCACAGGCAAGAGTATCAAGCAAAGGCATCTGTTTCGGTGCAACAAGACCGAGACCGTCGCAATGGCAGGAAGGAAGTCATTGTGGAGCCCTAGCCGGCGTCACCACCAGAGCCTTTGACAGGCGAGGACCAACTTTAGTCAGGAGAAGTGTACTAGATGTTCCCCTTCAAAATGGCCAATTGTTGGTGCCCTTCCCGCTCAATATTTGGGGAGAGGCCCAGGGCCTTTGCCTATAAATAGGACTAGCCACCCACAAGGTAGAGGCGATCGAGAAATCTAGAGAGAGGATCCAGCATCTGGGATCAGCAGAGAGAGAGAGAGAGAGAGAGAGAGAGAGAGCGACTGAACTCCTCCTAGCAGTTCATCGCACCAGCCAAGAACAGACCCTCGCGAGGCTGTTCTTCTTTGTATTGTTCATCATCGTCAGCCCAAGAGGCAATCCACCACACCACAAACTAGAGTAGGGTATTACACCACAATGGTGGCCCGAGCTAGTATAAACCTTGTGTCTCTTGTGTTGTTCCTTTCATAGCTTAGATCTTAGTGAGGCGGCGAGGCGCAGGAAGGTAGAGGGTGAAATCTCCGCGTGCACCCCAGTGTTCGAACCTAGAGGGTCTGCCGGAACCCGAAATCCGACAGTTTCCAGTCTTGTGGGGGTAAACATAACTCTTCAGGGTTGCACTTGGTCAAGGAGGTTGTAGAAAAGGCCTTCAGTGCTAGCTGGTTGCCGAAGTAGAATCATTGGTGTATCTTGCCTTGCCAGTCTTCAGTTGTGGAGATAGATGAGAGGGAAAAGTAGCATCGAGGAGGGGGATGCCTAAAGGGGTTCTATAGTGCAAGTGCAAACAAACAGGTGTAAAAAGGCCACACACAATTCCATTAAGATAAGATAGGTGATATAGTCGCATACATGCTGCCTAAGGCAAAAGTGCGACCTATATCGAAACACAAACAGATAAGAACAAACAACACTCAACATGGTTTCATTTGAACCATCATATGGACTCGACTGCGCATAGGGGGTACACGACTTATCCTACCCTAGGGGTCCTCGGATTCAGTAGTCGTGCTTGCTTCATCACTTTGAGAGAAAGGCGTTCGGTCTTCAGCTTCTAGGTTCTCCTGGGTGCTAATGGACATGCGATAGTCGGCTGCTTGTTGGGACACATCCTATTAATATGCCCGAGTTCACCACACCCGTGACATGTGATAGAAGCAAAAGGGTTGCTATTCAGTCTTGGGTATTGTCGTCGGGGGCCTGACGATGATCCTCTATGAGGTGGATATGGAAATCCATTCATATGCCTTTTGCGTGGGGTTTGGTTGCGAGCTTTCTGAAGTTCCTTGATTTGCTGCTCCTGATTAGAAATGTGGGCTTCTATGGCAGTGATTTGCTATTCTTGCTCGACCACCTTCTTCTTCTCGAGGCAGTGGAGGTGCCGAAGCGAAGGGAGATCTTGACGAGTCTTAAGAAATGCTTCGGTAAGGTGCCGTAGAAGGTAGTCTCCAGCGTTGACGAAACGGATCTGGTACTTGAGGGCTGGATCCTCGTCTTCTAGGGAAATCATCAATTGAGTCAGAGCTCCAAATCCGCTCTTGCCAGGCAGGTAGCGGGTGGCATGTTCTTCTTTCATTTCTAGGAGGAGGTCTCTGTCACAGCCCTAGAATTTGGTTGCAGATAGTGGCATTGCATCCATGCATCATGTTTAAATTCAAGAAACCTAAATTGAGGAAATTTGAAAGACTCAAAAATTTAATTAAAAGAAGGGCAAATAACCCTGGAAAATGCATCCAATGTTTCCAAAATGCTCTTCAATGATGTTTAATATTTTTGGCAAGGGTTTTCGTCCAAACCAAAAATATGGAACATTTTTGAGGAATTATTTTGGCCATTTGGATTTAAATCAATAAATATTTGAGTTGGATTAAGTTCTTCTATAAAAGAATTGGAAGTCCAACAATTCTAAAAAACCTGTGAGTGGCTTTGAATTTATTGCATCAAGCCACATAAATATCTTCAGAAGCTACTAAATGATTTGGGCCGCGAATCAAATCAAAACAGAATTGAAATATTAGAAAACAGAAACAGAAATATGGAAAAGGAGAAAGGAACTAACCTGACCCAGTTTACCCGTACCTGGCAGCCCACCCGGCCCAAACCTACCTGGCGGCCTAGTTGGCAGGCCCAGCCCAGCAGCCTTCCCTCCCTATCGTCTTCCTCACGCCCGATGGAAGCGCTGGCGTGGTCGACGACGCCGCACGCGCCTGCCACTTCCTGCTTGCCGCCTCGCCCCGGCCCGGCTAGAGATGCCACGTGCCCCCTGAATCCCCTCGGCCTCCCCCTCGCTCACTCATCCCCTCCCCGTCTCTCTCTCCTGCGAACGCCCGAGCACAGTCGTCACCACCGCCACCGTTTAGCATGGCCACCAAGCTCCCCAGGAGCCGTTCCTGTGCCCCCGTGCTCCGCCCCAACCCCAAGCACCTCTCCGCCAACCAACGCAAGGCCGGACGACCCGAGGATGACGCCGCGACCTTTCTTCCCCGTCCATGGCTGCCGGATGCTGCCGTCCGATTCGCCGTCTCCGCCGCCTCCCCGAGCCCACTGAGCTGCTCGACGACCTCACTGTGAGCTCCTGCCCCGTTTCCCCCTCTCCCCACGGTCGTCTGCTTCCCCTAACCGCGCCAACCGCCACAACCGTGAGCTCACCGCCGCCGCGATCGTCACTGCCGCAACTAGCAACCTCGCCTGACCCAACCGAGCACGTAGTTGTGCTTAGCGTGCTCACAGGAGGCCATAGCACCGCTTGCCTCGCTCTTCCGTACACCGTAGCCTCGACCCCGAGCTCCCCCGAGCTCCGGCAGCTGCATAGCTCGACGCCGGCAGGGATTCCGTCCACCCCGCAGCCTTCCGCGGGCTCCCCTAGATGCGCGCAAGGATGGGCTTTCCTTTGGTGCCTTTAGCGCATCCAGCCGACACCCGTAGCACCGTCCCGAGCAACTCCGGCGAGGTCCTGCCGTCGCCGTGGTCGCCGACGTCACTTGCTGACGTGGCCGGCTTAATTAGCCACTAATCACCGCCCTGTGCCACTGACACTGGGCCCCACACACTTAACTAGCCACTGTTTAATTTCTTTTTACTTTAAATTAATCACGGTGGCCCCACGCGTCGGCATTGACCTCGCTGACGTGGCCGTTGACCGGGCCCACCTGTCAGTGTCACTAACTGACACTGGGTCACTGACCAGTGGGTTCCACCGGCCAGGTTTGACCTGGTCAGCCATAGCCGACCTGCTGACGTAATGCTGCTGTCATGCTGACGCAGCAAATCTATTTCTGGATTTAGTTTAGTTTTAAATAATCCAGAAGTTGCAGAAAATGCCCAAAACTTCTAAAAATCATATAAGTTCAACCGTAACACCAAATGAAATAAATTATATATGAAAAATGATCAGAAAAATCCAATCTATCCATCTGTACCATTTTCATGCATGTTTGATCAAGTTAACTTCACTGTTTAGGATGAAACATGAATAGGGCAACTTTGATAATAGTTTTGGAGTTTTGAATTCCACTTCAATCAAAATGACTTGCTGTTGCATTAGCCCAAATCACAGCATATTGCCATGTCATGATCATGCATCATATTGCTGCATTGCATTGATTGTGTTTCTTCCTTGTTTATCGGTGCTTGTTCCCTCTCGGTAGGCGTATCCCGACGATGAGTTCGATGACACGAATGAAGAACTATATTATCTTTAGAAGTGCCAGGCAAGCAAAACCCCCTTGTTCATTCCGATATAATCCCACTCTCTCGCTCCTGCTCTATTTTACTGCATTAGGACAACAACGACTCATGTGTTACTTGCTGCGTAGCTGAACCCCTTTATCCTCTCAGATGACCTGTCATTCCACAAGAATTAGATGAAACCCACTAGCATGAGTAGGAGTTGTTTGAGCCTGTTGTGCCTACTCATTCATGCTTGTTTGTCATGCACGCTATCGCTTAGAGTTGAGTCAGGTCGATTCATCGGGAATGAATTGGAATGGTGTGTGAACATGTCCCACACGTGTGTGAGCTAAGTGTGTGAACACGATTGGTAAAGGTAGGCGGTGAGGGGCCATGTAGGAGTACATGGTGGGTTGTCTCATTGCAGCCGTCCTCGTGAACTGAGTTCTGTGTTTGTGATCCATGAACAGTTACTACCACACATTGGGTTCCGTAACTCGACCCTCTCGACTTATTAATCAACATGATCTCTGTCCGGGAGTTGCAACTAGTTTCGGTGTTTGTAGGTAGTGTTAGTAGTCTACCAAGTGGCACCAGCACAGTGGGCTTGGGACAGAATAGGCACCGTGGCGGGTATGCCAAGCGCCGCCTGCTTGGTGGGCTTGGAACCCTGTACACATCGTTTGGGGCCGTGGCGACACCCCGGACGGATATCCTTGCGGATGGAACCCGAATAGGCGATAAACCTGGACGAGAGACTTGTGTGATTAGTCAGGTCGTGGCCGACTCCCTCGCCCGGCTTCCGCTTGAAGGTTGCCGAGGTACATGACGTGTAAAGGGCGATAAGTGGCGAGAGCGTGTGTGAAGAAGTACACCCCTGCAGGGTTATCATTATCTATTCGAATAGCCGGATTCCTCGGATATGGAAACTTGGACCCCTTGCATAGTTCATAGACAAGTGAAAGTGGATACTCTAAAATGCGCAAGATAAGCGCGAGTGCTATGGATGGCGTTCTCGTAGGGAGACGGGAGCGGATCCATAGTGGTGTATTGATATGGTGATATGTGGACTCGTGCGCCACCTCAAAAGAGTTACTTGCAATGTATTTTAGGATAGCCACCGAGTCAAAGCTGGCTTGCTGCAATCGAACTCCACCACCCCTTTTGATAATGATGCATATGTAGTTAGTTCGATGTAAGTCTTGTTGAGTACATTTGTACTCACGTTTCCTATTTTATGTTTTGCGAGAGACGTCGGTCTCGCTAGTAGTTCCGCGTGGACTTGACGTTTAGCTTGTTACCTCAGCTACGATCTTGTGCCTCGGCAGATCTGGTAGATTCTCGTGCTTCTCAGCCCTTTTTCATTTGTAGATGTCTGTACTCAGACATGTTAAGCTTTCGCGTGTGCTTTGTTTTGTATGCTCTGAATGTTGGGTCATGAGACCCATGTTTGTAATATCTCGCTCCTCGGAGCCTAATGAATAAATACTTGAGTCGTAGAGTTATGTTGTGATGCCATGTTGTATTTACACATATCGAGCATATTGTGTGTATGATTGAAATGCTTGGTATGTGTGGGATCCGACAAACTAGTTGTTTATCCTTGGCAGCCTCTCATATGGGGAAATGTAGTCTAGTGCTTCCTGAGCTATTGTAGTCGGCTACAGCCCGGTTCACCGGAGTCCTGCTAGCCCAGCACTACCGCTCTGGACACTTGATCGGCCGGCATGTGTTTCACTTCGTTCTGTATACATCTTCGGGAAATGTCACGCGGTGACATCCGAGTCCTGCCTAGCCTGGTACAGCCCGGTTACCGGAGTCCTCATAGCCAGTGCTACAAAGACGGATTCACACGCCTGATCGACATGCTCGATGTGATTCATGCATGCCTGTCCCCATGGGTTAGTGCCGCTTTGGGTTCACGACTAGCCATGTCGGCCCGGGTTCTCTGTCATATGGATGCTAGCGACACTATCATATACGTGAGCTAAAAGGCGCAAACGGTCCCAGGCCATGGTAAGGCGACACCCGTGGGAATACCGTGCGTGAGGCCGCAAAGTGATATGAGGTCTTACCGGCTAGATCGATGTGACTTGGAATCGGGGTCCTGACAGTCTCGAAGACGGACGAGTGCTTCGTATGCCACTTGCTGAATAGCTAGGTCTGTTGTTGGCATAGGTGGTCCAACGAATAACCACCCCTGAGGTGAGGTCTTGGCAGGCACAAAAACCTTGGCGTAGAACTCCTTCTCGAACACATCATTTCTAGTTCGTGCAGGGTGTATATGGGAAGCAAGGGATTGTGGCATTGTTGGAGGCAGTCTTTTAGGAGTGATGGAAACCCTGTCATAAGGAGTCTCAAGGGGGCGGCGGCCATCTACAAAAGTTGAATAGGAGAGGTCATTAAGGAAAAATATGCCTTAGGTTTGGGAAATCTCAGAAAAGAAGAGGAGTATAGAGGGTCTTGCAAAACGGGTTTTGTCCTATCTAACGCCCATGCTAACTAAGGCTTCCTACAGTTAGGATGGCTCTGATACCAGCT
This sequence comes from Aegilops longissima, assembly GCA_021605205.1. NCBI lineage: Eukaryota > Viridiplantae > Streptophyta > Magnoliopsida > Poales > Poaceae > Aegilops > Aegilops longissima. Next base: position 327,706,488 of record CM038679.1, on the reverse strand, counting down.
CTATGGGGACCCCGACTCACAAGTCGTGATCACCGAATGCACGTGTACAGTGATCCCAGATATCAATGCTCACTGAACACACACAGAAGCTGAATAACAAGAGTCTTATATCCATACATACCGTCTTACACAAATTATGACTATTATGGTCAAGTCTTACATAGATAAAGCCACAAGGGCTGAATACCAAATAAACTTAAGCAGCGGAAATCTTCGTCGATAAGTAGAACCCATGCCATGTGCCTTAACCCTACAGGCATTCTGACTGGGGAACGTCCTAGTTCGCATGTCACTACTAGAAAAAGGGCTATAGATGGGATCGACACTAATGGCGCACCAGACAAGGGGTGCGCCATTAGTATATACTAATGGCGCACCACCTTCGGATACGCCATTAGAGTTGAAACTACTAATGGCGCACCTGGCCCAAGGTGCGCCATTAGTATCATTTTTTTGAACTAGTGCGCCTGTCCAAACATACTAATGGCGATCCAGACTAAAGGCGCCATTACTAGTTGTAACTAGTAATGGCGCACCTCGCCGAAAGTGCGCCACTAATGTTGTTTTTTTATTATATTTTTGTTCCTTTTTTTGTAATACTACTAATGGCAAGATTGTTCAACCGTGCGCCATTACTAGTTTAAACTAGTAATGGCGCCTTTGAGATCGCGCCATTAGTATGTTTTTTTGCAAAACTACTAATGGCGCATCGCCGTAAGGTGCGCCATTAGTAACTGGATTACTAATGGCGCATTTAGTGTCAAAGCGACATTAGTAAGTGGGCAGCAACAAGATATTTTGGGCAGCCTCTCCTACCCACACTCAATTTCTCCCCACTTCATTCTCTCCACCTCCTCCTTGTCTCGGGTGCCTCCTCTTTTTCACCTCATTTCCACCATAGATTCATTCAAATTAAGTGGTTAAATTACCTTGTTTTGATAGGTAAGTAAGGGGGGAAGCTATATTTATGTTGTTCTCCCTACAACAATGTGCACATGCACTTTTTATGGCCTAGCTAGATCTATGTATGTTCGTGGTGTTGCATATGTTTGTGGTGTTGCATATGTGTTTGTGTTTGGAGGTGTACGGTATTTGAAATGCGATAGTTGCCAATATTTTGCCGAATGTTTATTCATTTCCGTTTCGCCACAAATTTGGCATTAAGCATTCTTTTTGGTCCTATTTTTAGGAAAGTCATGCCAAATTTTTCTTGGTTCTAAAATATCGTTTTGCTCTACCCATGAGCGACCATGGTCCGCACGATGACCGAAGGCATCGTGAATAGTTTTTTGAGGTCCGCGAAGGCCGAGATGCTTCAAAAGAACGAGACGGAGATAAGATGTCCGTGTCGAAGATGCAAGATGAAGAGCCTTACTGCGGACCCGGATTCCGGGCAGGTGCGGGACCACCTGCTCTTGCATGGTTTCATGGATGGCTATCGGTGGCAAGGTGATGAAGATGACTACAAGTCATCCATGGGGGCCGGGCAAGAAATGAGGAAGGGCAGCAAGACAACCACCGCCGCTCGGGCGGGCGAGAAGACGAAGAATCCCCAGGAGATGATCACGACGGTGATGCTGTACACAGTCATCATGTACAAGATGTAGGACATGATGATGAGGAAGATGCCGGAGCAGACGACGGGCATGATCATGAAGATGCTGATGCCGGCGGAGCGAGCGACGCTGGACCATCGATGGGCTGGGTGCAGGACCCTCATATTCAAGAGCTGCTTCTCAAGCGATGGATAACGCAAGAGCTGCCGCCGAGAGAAAGCCAAGATGGATCAACTTGAGTTAGACGCGTTACTCCATTGTATGAAGGATGCAGGCCCGAGGATACCGCTTTGAAAGTAACGCCATGGCTCGAGATGAAGGTAAACACAAAATGACCGACGATGTTTCGACGAGAACATGTCGCTCGCACTAACGCCTTCCCAAGGGGAACAAGTGCCCGACCAGTGTGGAGGAGGCGAAGAAAATCGTGTGTCCTCGGATTTACCGCGACGTGAAATACCATGTGTGCATGAACAATTGCATCATTTATCGGGACGAGCACGCGGAGTCTACCATATGTCCGGTGTGCGGCCACTCGATACAACAAGAGGAAGAAAGCTCCTCGAAAAGTGGTGTGGTACTTTCCGATCACTCCTCGCTCGCAGCGGTATTTCACGGACCCTAAGGTAGCAAAGCTCCTGCTGGCACGCGGATAGGGAGGAGAAGAAGCGAGAAGATGACGCAAATGATCCGGAGATAGATAAAAAGACAAGATGTTGAGTCACCCTAAGGATGCGAGCGGTGGCAAGCGTTGAACTTCAAGACTCAGAATTTGGGAACGATCCAAGGAACATCATCTTGGGCGCGAGCACCGATGGAGTCAATCCGCTTGGCAGCGTGAGAAGCACACATAGCACCTGGCCTGTGTTTGTGTGGATGTACAACCTTCCCCCCTGGTTGTGCATGAAGAGGAAGTACATTCACATGAGTATGCTAATTGAAGGGCCGAAACAACCAGGGAAAGACATCAATCTCTATCTGGGGCTGCTGAAAGAGGAGCTTGACACGCTGTGGAAAACGCCAGCCAATACGTGGGACGCTGCAGAGAAAGAATATTTCCCTATGAGAGCCGCACTACTCACGACGGTGCACGACTATATCGGTTACGGATATCTCGCGGGGCAGGTAGTCCACGGATTTTCTGGATGCGTAAGGTGCATGGATGACACAACGTATCGCCAGCTAGATAGAGATCCGGGTCTTCAAAAACCGTGTTCATGGGACATCGAAGGTGGCTTCACGACGATGACCCGTGGAGGAAACGCAAGGATCTGTTCGATGGTGAAAACGAACCCCGGAAACGCCCGTGTACGAGGAGCGGCGAGGAAATAGACAAGCTGTTGAAAAATTGGAAAGATTGCCCACTGCCGGAAAAGAAGCAAAAGGCGCCAGAGCCGGGAAAGAAGCGAGAGGCGCCAGAGCCGCTGCTGAAGGTATGGAAAACGAGGTCTGTTTTCTGGGACTTGCCGTACTGGAAGATCCACCGTGTGCCTCACAGCCTTGATGTCATGCATATCACGAAGAGCGTGTGCGAGAGTCTGCTTGGTACCCTGCTCAACATGCCAGAGAGGACCAAAGATGGGCCGAAAGCAAGGGCAGACTTGAAATCAATGGGCATCAGGCAGGAGCTTCACGCTAATGATGATGATGATGATGATGATGATGATGATGAGGCGAAGCAGGACACAGAAAGTCGTCGCAAAGGCAAAAGGCCAAGAAGACCGGAAATGACTACCTCCCACGTGCTTCACTCTAAGTCGAGGAGATCGAGCAGTTTTTCACCGCCTCCTAGGTGTAAAACTTCCTTATGGTTATGCGGGAAGATAAGCAGATACCTAGACCCAGTGAAGCGAAGTTCATCGGGATGAAGTCTCATGACTATCACGCGTCGATGACGCAGATACTTCCAGTTGCAATCCGTGGGATCATGGACGCGCACGTCTGTGAAACGCTATTTGGCCTATGCAACTTTTTCGATGTCATCTCTCGGAAGTCGATTGGCGTGAGGCAACTCAGAAGGCTACAGGAAGAGATCGTGGTGATACTATGCGAGCTTGAGATGTACTTCCCGCCCGCATTCTTCGACGTTATGGTGCATCTGCTGGTCCATATCGTGGAGGATATCATCCAACTCGGCCGACGCTCTGCACAGCATGATGCCGCTCGAAAGGATGAATGGTGTCATCAAAGGATACGTTCGAACATGTCACGCCCGAGGGAAGTATAGCCAGGGCTTTTCGATCAAGAGTGCATCTCCCATCGCACGAATTATCTAGGCATCGAGAACCCCATTGATCTGCCCGTCAACATGCACCTCGGCAGGCTTGCTGGATGGGGTCACCGTGAGGGTCGCCGCGAAATGCATGTCGACTTCGAGGGTCGACTCGCCGACTTTGAAAGAGCAAACCTAGTCGTGCTACAACGCATAGACGTGGTCGATCCTTGGGTGGTAGAGCACAAAACCTTTATTGAGAAGACGTACAATGACCGAGGCCAACAGAGGACGGACGAAGATATACTCAAAGAGCACAACTCATGTTTCACGCGTTGGTTCAAGCAGAAGCTTCTGTCGTACCCTTTACATGAAGATTCTTCCGCGGAAGAACAACTCATATTCACCTTGTCACAGGGCGCCGAGCACAACCCGATGACCTATGAGGCGACGATATCAACGGCTACACATTCTACACCGAGGACAAGGACATGAAGAGCGATGGTTATCGAACTCCGGGTAACAATGGAATCCTACACCGTAAGGCCAAGGACAGATACTACGGAAGGATCGAGGAGATCTGGGAGCTGAGCTATTTGGAGAGAAGGTGCCGATGTTCCGTGTCGATGGGCCAAGAGCATCCTAAAAGAAGACCGATATTTCACCACCATGGTTATACCCGGTTAACCAAGATCATGGGCATAAACGCCACCGCTAAAAATGAGCCATGGGTACTGGCTTCCCAAGTGGACCAATGCTTCTTCATTACCGACCCGCCAAAGCCCAGTCGTGTTGTCGTGAGGAGAGGCAAAAGGAAGATAATCGGAATGGATGAGGTAGCCAATGAGCAAGACTTCGACAAGTACGGCGACCCGAGGATCGAACATGACGACGATGATGAAGTAGCAGCATACACCACAAGAAGAAGCAGGACCACCCTACCTAAAGGACGTCTGCTCCACGTAAGAACTCCATTTGCGTAAAAAGAAGGGCAAGAAGATTGTGAACAGATAGCTAGCTAAGATCGATTGTGTTTAAATCGTAGCCTTCATTTCTCGATTGTATTTCATGGGCACTTTTGAACTATCATGAGTATTTTAAATTTCATGGACACTGATCTCGATCCCCTCCATCTCGATCGCTATCCCACCTCGCCAGATCCGTCCCCTTGCCGAAAGCACCCCCGGTCCACCGGCCGCCACCGCCGACCCCGCACCTCGATTCCCTACTCAACCGCCTGACCCCCGCACACCTCCCTACTCAACCGCCACCGACCCCGAGACCTCAGACCTCCCCGCCTCCACCGGCGTTATTGTTTGATGATATTTTTAAAAATTATTACTGTCTTATAAAAAATATTACTGTTATGATTTAAACAAGTTTGAACATATTTAAACAAAAATAAGTATCAAACAGCATTTTAAATGCATAAAAAATTGTGGAGCACTGGGAATCGAACCCAGACCTCCTGGTGTGAGAACTGGCCGGTGACCAATGAGCTAGTAGAGGGAACTTGATGTGGATCAGGTCGTGGAAGATAACCTGTTGGCTCGAGCAGAAATCAAAAACAAATACTAATGGAGCACCAGGGCGAGGTGCGCCATTAGTATGGATGTACTTATGGCGCACCGAGGGGTGGTGCGCCATTAGTATTGTGCCGCCCCCATCCATATCCCGGCCCAAACCTATCCCCTCTCTCTCCCTCGCCTCGCCTCGATCCCTTCCCTCTCCTCTCCCGACGCTGCTGCCCGCCGCCTCGACGCCGCCTGACGCCGCCTCGACTTGCCCGTCGACCTCGTCTCCCGCATGACGCCCCGGACGCTGCTGACGCTGCCCTCTCCTCTCCCGACGCTGCCGCCCTGCCGCCCCGTCGTCCTCGTCTCCTCGACGCCGCTCTCCCCTTCGTCCCACCTCGTTGGACGCCATCGCCCCGCCGCCCTCGTCGCGTGGCCCGGACGCCGCCCCGTCAACACCACCGTCGCCAGAGCACCACCACCACCCGAACCTCGTCGCCTCCCCGACCTCGTCATACCACCACCACCCGGACCTCGTCGCCCCACCTCGTCGCCCCGTCCACACCACCGCCCCCGTGAGCTCCCCCTCCTCCTCTCCCCCTCTCCCCCTCGCTGTTCAAATCTGTTCAAATGGCATGATTGATTGATGACATGAGTATGATAAATGCCAGCTTGATTGTATGTTTGCTGTTACTGCATGATGAAGTTTGACTAGGGTAGTAGATGACATGATGAGCAAATTAGATATTATCATTGAGTCACTGATAATCTGGTGTATTAGTTGGATGGATCCCTTCCAATGTAGTGTCTCTGCTGGATTGATGTACGAGGTGCAGATACATCAAGAGCAGCAATGTAGGGAGATGTAGGTGAGAAATAAGTATCATGTGCAGTGCATCACATTGACATGGGCTAAGAACATTAATCAGGATATGTAGTAGCTCATGTGCTTAATAACCTCCATCGTTAGAGGGTTAGTAGGGGTATATCATGAACATTTACCTATGCCAAGTTGTTTGATCAAAGTTATGATCTGACGAAAGCCAAGTAGTGCACTTGCACACAACTTGGTTGTAATTCCTATCGATGAGTTACTTGATTGTTTTGATATGGTCTAATTTTGCATGCATGGTTTTGCATTTCCTTTTTCATAGATAGTAGCATCTTCCCTTCTTCTTTTTTATATTCAATCGAAAAGGAACAGGATTAAAGCCATTCTTATGCATGTTGTCTATTGAAAAAAATACTGATGGTGATTTGTGCCCGAGAGGAGATGGTTTCACAGGGCAGGTGACAAGCTGATCACGTCGTTGTATAACTCCTTTGTTATAGCTCAATTTGGTTCAGCTAGTTGTATTTAGGATTATCCATGCAACGAGTGGTCAAAACCAAGAAACTAAGAAAAACTGCACTTGCCAAACATCTCTATAGTTTTGCTAAAACTGAGAAAAACTGCAGTTTTTAGAAACCAAAGTATTCATTGCCCACACATTGGAATACCGAGGTTTTCAATTACCATGGTTTTGGAAAAACCGCGTTGCCAAACTAGGCCTTATCAGTTAAGTCTTAACATGGTTTGCATTCATTTGCAATTACACTTGTTTTTGCCTCCACTTGATGGAGCCGCGAGCTTCCGTTTACAAACGAGTCTTCTTGTTTTGCGGTGCTCATTTTTTTCTAAGTGCCTTTGTAGTACTTGTTCCTTTGTGCACCATAAGTAAAACTAGCTAATTTTATGAAAATGTATCATGTCACCGTCGTGACTCTCTCTTTTAAGTCCACATTCTGTTGGTGGCTCGGTTAACTCCTAGGGTTTTAGCAGTTATGTATAAAAACATTACGATCCAAGATTGCTTGTAGTGGTTTGTCCAAAATGTTGAATGATACTGCTTGGAGATGCATATATTGTTTCACCTCTTCACATGCCAATGTATTTTCCATGTTGTGATGAAGGCCTTTTTGCCTTGTCCACCGAGAGGCCCTTGAGTTTGCTGGAATGTCGATTAACTTCCGCTCCAGCAAATTGGTACTCCATATGTCCTATTTTCAGCAAAGGTCATGCTAAAATTTTCCGTGAATTTTAGCATGACTTTGCTAAAAATAGGACATATGTGGTACTTGTGACTAATGCATGGGCCGGGGTACTTGTGACTAATGATGAAAGCTTAGGCTTTTAGGGTGCCTCGGCGTTGAAAAACCCTCAATGATAAAAGCTTAGCTTTTAGGATGCCTCGGTGTCGACAAACCCTAAATGATGAGACCATGATCTTGTTCCTTGACAATAACCAACTTTTTGACCAAACTTTGTTCCTATTTAGAGAGAAACATGGCCAACAACGATGAGGCCGGGGTTGGGCGGCAAGGCATTCAGGAGCTGTCCCAGAGATGGAGGAACAACCTCACTTGTATGAGGACGCCGCCTTCCCCACCGATCCCGAGACCATCGATGGTACCGCCGTGGATGACCCTAATCGATGCTACCACCGATGGTGCCGCCGAGGATGCCACCATCGATGATGGCGGCGCACGCACAGATGGCAGCCGACTGAAGAGGCAATGGAAGGACCGGCGCTCGACCGTGCTCCGCACCCTCAAGGAGGAAGTTATTGAAGTGGACTCCGACGGGAGGATGACCCCACTGATGCCACCACTGATGGTGCCGCCGAGGATGCCACCACTGATGATGGCGGCGCACGCACAGATGGCAGCCGACTGAAGAGGCAATGGAAGGACCGGCGCTCGACCGTGCTCCGCACCCTCAAGGAGGAAGTTATTGAAGTGGACTCCGACGGGAATCCAAGGACGCCCGAACGAATAGTCAAGGGGTACTCACTTCAGCTCGGGTGCATTCTATGGAGCACCGTCTCGATCAACACCGAGAACCTGAGGCATCCTGACCGAGGGAATTTGCGCAACCTCCTCTTCACGAAGCTGCACGAACGATACAAGTTCCCCGCTGAATTTGAAAACACAAGCCTCAAAGGTAATAAAGTGAACAATGCTGCCCTCACGAAGATGAGCAAGGCCCTGTCTACTTGGAAAAGCAATGTGAAGAGAATGATCGAGAAAGGTGAGAGTTATGAGAAGATCAAGGAGAAAAATCCTTCGATCACCGAAGATGACTATAACGACTTCAAGATCAATTGCTCAAGCACCGCAAACTCCGAATCAAGTCAGTGGGGGAAAAAATGCGGGAGCTGAACTTAGGCGAACACAAACTCGGTCCCGGCGGTTACAGAGTGGCGGAGCCTATATGGGACAAGGAAGACGCGGAGCATGCCGAGCAAGGCCTACCGCCCCTCTTCGATAAATACGGTGACAAGCAGACCAGGAACTTTGTCAGGGCCCGGTTCAAGAAGGACCCGAAAACAAAGGAGCTTACCACGGATCCGAAGACCAGGGCGCTTGAGCTTGTTCTGGTAAGGAATACCACCCCCGCGTAATTAGCTCCATATGGTTGCATTCTAATTAATGAAGCCAAATTTCTAAATGGTTCACATTCCTTCCGTAGGGCTAATCGAAAGCAGAGCGCTGGGTCGACTAAGGGCAACCCTTGGGACACCACTCTAAATAGGGCGTTGAATGTAATGAAGAACAAGGATAAGCTCGAGAAGTCGACGTCACCTGGTCGTGTGGCGGCAAAGGCTTGTCCACAAAATGGGGTCATACTATACCGCTGGTGTGCGGAAGGAGAAAAGACCAGCTCGGAAAGCCAGTAGCGAGGTTCAAGAACTCAAGGCACAGGTGGCGCGGATTCCGAAGATTGTCCAAGAGCAAGTGCAGCAACAACTCGGAGCAACGATCACCGCCATTGTGCCTACCTTGATCCAGGGGTTGAGTGCGTGGATTGCGGGCGGCTAACAGGGGCCGCCCCCGATTCCTAGCTTCACGGCCAGCAACTCGCATAATGCGATGGCGGGGCCATTGGTGTCTCCGGCGGAGGCGGCATTGGTGTCTCCGATGCCGCACGGAGCTTAATGCACCCGGTGTACGCCGACCGCACTCTCGCAGCAAGCGGCCCCTCCGTCAATTACGCCGCCGCTGGCGGTGCCTCGACATTAGCCGAGCTCGACGCCATCATCACGGTAACTAATTTAGCCTCTCTCGGTCGAGGACTTCATCTCCTTGCCTTTTGATCGGGCATCCCGACGCCCTACATGTTTTCGCAGGGCGCCGCCAACGCTCATGCACTCTCCCGCACTTCGTGAACAACGAGTTGGTCGATGTCGCCAAGGGCAAAATCGTTCAACCGGGCGACCCCTTGTTCCACGGTACCCAGATGCCACCCAACTTGTTTAGGGTTGAACTGGTTCGGGTGCTGCCAGGCTGCGACGAGTTGTTACCTCCGATTCAACCCGTCGGGGCCGATGATGATGACGTGATGACCCTCAGCGCCTGCCTGAGCTGGCCCCTGCTTTGGCCGAAGAGCCAGATTCGTTTGGGGGCGGGGGACACCACCCCAAAGACAACACCGCCAGTCGTGCGGCGCCTAAGTCGGCCCCATGGCAAGATCGCCGCGAACGGTGCGGACATCCCTATGCCATGGATCCAAACATGCATATGGCACAGATCGAACGACGACGTCGACGATACATTTGGCAACGTCGATCAAGTACTTTGCCGAACATGGGTGCGATGGCGACTTCATGGGGCCTCCTTCTCAAGAACCCAACCCAACAAAAGGCGGCGCGATCTAGCTGGTACCGCAGAGAAGCCAAGTTGCAACAGCATCGTCTGCCGCTCAGCTCTCGTGAGACGCCTCACTGCCGACTTCACCGAGCCTCGATAGGCGAGGTGCGTAAATATTATCAGCCCAAACACACTCAAGAAGGCGGTCCGTGAGCAGAACTCGGTCCCATTACAGGAGAAGAAGAAGGCACGCAAAAGAAAGACTAACAAGGGTGCGAGCCAGCCGCACCGAGTACGATCCGTGCTCGGGACGGGCCACCTTCACCGAGGATATCTTGAGGAGGGTGCATGTGGCGGGTAGGGCGATGCTACCGACAAATATGCTCAATGCTGCAACCGTGCTATGCGAGTCTGCATGACAGTGTTCTTTCTTTGGAGAAGCGTCTCGTAAAGAAGGATGTGGCATACCGGTTTTCGCGGCCAAGGTGCCGAGGGCAAGGGCTTTGTGGATAACTCCATCGGGCGTCACGATCGTCCTGCGGTTTGATGACATCCACGCTATGATGAACCTTCATCCGCTGCACTACACCTTCGCTCGCTATTTTCGCTGAGTATGGAGATGCGGATCATTCGCGACAAGACCCGGACATCGTGATAGTCGACCCCTTCTACATGCGTGCCAAGATCTTGGGAAGCGCTGGGGACCGGCAAGTCGCGAGTTCTTACCAAGAAGGCGTCATTCTGTCAAACTAAGATAAGGATAACTTCCTCGTGCCTTACTTTCCTGAGTAAGTCCTCCCCTCAACCGGCCCGTAACATATGAATTCTTAGATTTCGATCGTTTTTCTTTTAACATTCCGTGTTTTCTGCGGTGACACATTGCACGCCATGCTCCTAAGCCCCAAATATTCCATGGCCACGATTTCGACCCGGACCGTCGACCGAACGTAGACTACACAAATGTCAAGAAGGTTCTTGATGATGTTCTCCCGACCACGCCAAATCTAGAGGCACCTTCACCAGGCCTATTCGTAGCACGACAAGCACGTGTTCTCCCACAATACGACGCTCGCTGCGTCAAGCAGCCGCCGGGCGGTCGGAAGGGTGCCTACTACGCCATCCATCACATGCGGGCGATCGACGGGACCATCATCAACTTCTGCTACCGAGTAAACTCAAAGATTGGGCCACGAAGCGTGTCGGCAATCCAGACGCGGACATCGGACAAGAATTCTTTCGCATCCAATCGGAGTTTGCGAAATCATCCATCAAGATGTCCTTCGTACTCGGGCAGTTCTACCTCGAAATCAACCGTCAACGGTGACATCGACACAATGCTACAAATGCAGGTGACAACGCCCGCTCTTTCATGACTCCCACGATAGATGGCGGCTTCATCCACGCCTAGTCCCTTGAGTTGAGTCGAAGCGGTGATGTCTGTGTCTAGTTCTCAAACATCGATTGGCTCATGTTGTAATTAAACTTTAATGAACTTGTAGTATGTCTCTTTGGTTTCGAGAGTCGCTCAACTTAGATGTAATCGATGATATTAATGTCTTGCTTTTCTCTCCGATCGCTCTGCTGCATACTTATATATTGCTTATGTATTGTGCGTGAATTGGTACTAACGCTTCGCTTGGCTAGTGTATAGCGATGCCGTCGTATGTCGTGTACAAGGGTAAGGTTCCCGAGTCACGACGATCGGGAGGAGTGTCGGAGACAGGTTCACTGATTCAGCGGTAATAGTTACAAAGGGTACACCACTAGGGCCGAGGCCGAATCTAGATACGCCCGCTATCTAGCGGGAGAGGGGAGGGAGCGTTGGAGGAACCGGATGAAGACGAGTTTCATCGTGAGGATGCTCATCGTGATGACCGCAGCTCTCTTCTATGTGATGGTAGTTTAGATGATCGATATCGACTTGTAATGTGAAGACAAACTCGCTACTCGCGGTCTCGAGACTTGTAATATAATGTTCTATCTTTGTTCGGTCTTTTCAATTCAGAGACTAATATGATGAATTGTATTCAAAGACTAATATGATGAATTGTATTCAGAGACTAATCTTCTATTGTATTCGATGAATCTGTTGTTGATGTGTGCTGTCTATATTTTGTCCAATTATACATTTTGTAACCTGTGCAAAAAACAGAAAATAAAAAAATAAAAAAACCTAATATTCATACTAATGGCGATCACATCATAAAGGCGCCATTAGTATGCCAAAGGATACTAATGGCGATCATTAAACAGTGCGCCATTAGTATGCCGGGTTACTAATGGCGATCTTGTTGTTAGCGCCATTAGTATGCCAAAGCACTGGTATACATGGCCCCTCAGGAGGCATACTAATGGCGATTGTTGTATATACTAATGGCGATCAGTGGTGCGCCATTAGTATATCAGATACTAATGGCGCACCACTGGTGCGCCATTAGTAAAATATACTGATGGCATGGCACTAATGGCGCACCACTAATGCGCCATTAATGGCCAAATTAGGTGCGCCATTAGTAGGCCTTTTCCTAGTAGTGTGTTCGTCTCCAAAGAACTCTTCTTCGAACTCCTGCTCTTCCATGCCTGGCCAATTAAATAACCAGTGGCAAGCCAATGAGTACTTTGAATGTACTCGCAAGCAACCCATGATTTGGTTCAAAGTAACAATGCAACTGTACAGCAAGTAAGCAACCTAGCTTCAAGCTAGTTGAGATGTCCTATCGACTGGTGAGATATGCATCAACGAACATGGGTAACCTTGAGAACATGTTACAGATATCAACATAAATAGGGTTTGGATAAATGCCATTTCATTCAACATGTCAAGTCACCACCTTGACACAAATAGTTCTCTTCCACGCACACACATGCACCGAGATTGTAAAATTTCTGGACATAGTTTAAGTAGCACCTCCCAACTATCCATGACCGTGGACACGGCTATTCGAATAGTTTGACACTCTGCAGAGGTTGCGCACTTTACCCACAAGATCCGGGAAGCTTTCGTGTCATCCACGATCCCGCAGTACCTCAAGTCCTCGGGGGAAGCACCCGATCATTACCTTTCCCTAGACAACACTAACATAGGGTCCACTCGTTGATACACGGCCCTCGTGTATAAGCAAAAGATCGTGGGACTTTGCCCTTTTCACGTTATCACGCATACATGAAGGGACCAACGGTGTGTCCGGTGCCATGTGAAAACAGTCATGGCCACCTATCCAAGCGCGACCCCGTCCCGAGAGTGACCTCAAGTCACCCACGTCACTAGTAATGTGGGCACCATGCTAGTATCAGCCTAAGTAATCAATAATGCCCCGTCCCATAAAGGGGTAGAGTGGTTGCACATGTTTGGTTTGGATGGTAATCACACATAAATCTAATCCATCATTTTACACACTCCAAAAGCTCTCTTCGTACACCACTTCTTCCTCAAGTGGTGACCTTAGTTCAACATCTCCCAAGGGCATTAGGGGCACCCGATGGGGTTTTCGAAAGAATGTAACCATGAAGAGTTCATTGTACACATGCATCATTATGCATCAAATAGTCTCTTGATAATGCAATCATGAACAAGGTAAGGTCATGAGTAGGGGTATGCATCATGGGGTGGTTCACGACAAGTTTTACCACCGTCATATTTCATCATCATGCAATCGGAAAAAGGGTACCGATGAACAAGAGGGGTGACATGGTCAAAGGACTGCTTGCCTTGATTGGCTTGGTCTTCAAGTTCTTCAAATCCTTCTCCTTCTTCTTCTTCTTCAGCAACTTCGTCTAATACGGGATCTAATCGTCACAACAAAATAACGAGAAAATAAGGCAATAGTAAACAAGAAAAACCAAAGTGCTCAGAAAAATGTCAACTTATTTTTGATAAATACTAGGGGGAAATCTAAGAAGGGTAAAATTCCTAGTTTTGGATTTGGAGTGGCATAATAGGGTAAATGGATTTACAAAGCTATATTTAAATGCTTAAAATTTCATTTAAATATTTACAGTGAAGGAAAGGTTGTTGGATTTGAATGAAAGTTGCACCATTAAATAGGTTGCAATACTTTAGGACTTTAGGAGTTGGAATTAATTTATTTGGACAAATATTTTATCCTGTGGAATTTTTGGAAACTTCACGTAAAAAGAAAAAGAAAAGTGAGACTGTACATTGGGCCCGAAAGGCCACAAATGTAGCAGGCCCGTAGGGAAAAGAGGCCCAGCGAGCCAAGACGCTGCTGGCCAAGTTTTTAAACCTGACAGACGGGACCCAGCTGCCAGTGGGAGAAAGGGGGGCGAGAGAGAGGTGAGGATGATAGGCGGGAACCGCCTGTCATCTCTGACCTCGCGACCATAGGGTCGGCGTGCTCACCGGCGGCGAAGCAGGGCACGGCGGGTCGAGCTGACAGCACGGTTGGACTCGGCGTGGAGTCGCCGTTCGGGTGGTGCCGGAGTTGGCCGGAGGGGAGCAGTGGTTCGCCGGCGACGAGGTCACGCGGCGGAGGTGCTTCTGGCATCGATGGTTCCGACCGTTCCCGGCTGTAAAAAGAGCGGGGAGGAGAGGGGAAAGGGTCAGCGATGCCGCGCGGTTCCAGATCGAGAGAAAACGGGGGCGGAGGAGGACTGTACCGCGCGAACGTCGACGAGCCGAGGCGACGGAGCTCGAGCTTAATCTCGAGCTCGGGCGGCTCTGGAGACAAATGGGTGGTGTGGGAGGTGGATTAGGAGTGTGGGGGAGCGACAGGAAGTGAGAGAGGGGTTCGGGGTCGCCTTTTATAGGCTGGCCAAGGTCCACCGTAGGCGCGGCCTACGGGTGCCCGCGGGATCGGCTCGGGTGGCCGTTAGAGAGGGAATGGAGGGCTCAGGGGTGTTCGCGGGGGTGGTCTAGGGTGCCGGGAAGAGAGAGGAGGAGCGGGGAGAGCTGCGGGCGGGCCGTAGGAGTGGCGCGAGCATTGGCCGAGCGGGGCGGCGCTCTGGCGCGAGCTACAGGAGAGATAGGAGAGCGCGGGAGCAATTGGGCGGCCTGCTGGCGTGGAGCGGACGTCGAGGGGCATCGACTGGCGCGCGGGGGAGGCTCGAGGTGGCCGGGAGATGCGGCGTCAACGGTCGGGAGCACGCTGACGTGCTCCAGAGCGCACAAATGGCCGGCACCCGCGGCTTTTTCTCGCGTCCTCACGCGTCCACTTGCGTCTGGCAGCTCAAGGGGGCATGGGCAAAAGTTGGGGAGAGCCTTGGATGCTCTGGAAAGCTGAGAGGAGAGAAGGAGGCTGAGAGAGAGGGAGGAATCGACTGTCCAGAGAAGAAAAATGGGGTTCTCCCCCCACTTCATCATTGCTTCCTCGGGCAGCAAAGCACACAAGTGCTAGAGGGGGACTAGGAGGGATCGTGGCAGAAAGTGGAGCCCACAGAGATTAGTGGAAGAGGTCAAAAATGGCATTTTGGAAAGGTGTCAGAAGGTGTTTGATAATGGTTTGGGCAAGTAGATGATTTCCATTTGCCATGAGACTCCACAGGGTGAAATGGCACATATAATTAGGTCCTTCCACCATGTTTGGGCTCATTTGTGTAAAGTTGCCAATGCAACTTTTGTAAACCCTAGAAATCAACAGAAAAGGACTTCCCAAGATTTAGTCATGCAAATCTGTTCTCCTTGATGCACCACTTGGTGTAGTGTCATCATTTGAGGTTCTGAACATGTCCACAAAAGATGAGATCAAAAGGAGAAAGTTGCCAATGTAGAGTTGTCCAAATTTGGTTCTGGACAGGAAGGGTGTTGGGGCACTTTGATCAAGATAACATTTTCTCCAACTTGTGCCATTTGGTCTAGATGAATTATTAGACCATTTGAGCATGTTCACGAGGTTTGAGAACATTTGGACATGTTTGGCAATGTAAAGTTGCTCAAACTTCAAAATGGACAGAAATGGTTTTGAGGGGATTTCATGGGGTTATACTATTCTCCATGACATGATACTTGTCAAGATCATCAAACATGTCATATGTGACATGCTAGAATTTTCATGGAATTTTGGAGAATATTTCCTTTGTAAATATTTCAAAGCTTGAAATATCCAGAAAGGGTTTTTGAGGGATTTGACCAATATTTTGAACATGACTATGTGTTGAAACTCTTATATATGGAAAATATATGTCCATTGAGTCTCCCTAATTTTTCCCAAATATTTTTAAAGCTTTAAAATAATTTTATCCTATTAAAGACCATTTCTGGCCTTATGA
Organism: Aegilops longissima; assembly: GCA_021605205.1. Taxonomy (NCBI): domain Eukaryota; kingdom Viridiplantae; phylum Streptophyta; class Magnoliopsida; order Poales; family Poaceae; genus Aegilops; species Aegilops longissima. The sequence goes on along the minus strand of CM038679.1, from coordinate 327,690,352 downwards.
AAATCCTTTAAATAAAATAGGAAAATAACTTTTAAAATTATATTTTTATGGTTTCTGGGTATCCTATATCTAATAGGAGTCAAATATATTTTTGGAAAGATATTTGCTGCCCTTAATTAAGTATTTGCAGTGCAAATCTCAATTCAGGGATTTTTGGAGAACTAATTTTTGAAAATACTATTTGGCCAAATTATTTTTGTAAGAAAATACTATATTGCACTATACACATGGATGATCATTGGGCAGAAGTTTGGGGCAAGGAGATGAAGTATATAAGTTGGAGTTGTGTTGACTTTAAGGAGCACCTGAAAATCACACAGAGAAAAACCAACTCCAAATAAAAGCCAAATGATGCAAAAGTTTTTGTCAAACCACATTTTATCATGATTTATCATCTTAAGTGTTGTGCCATGGAAATCATGGTGTGACAGTTCGTCTTCTCGAAGAGGCGAAGAGCCAAGCGCAACCCAAATGTGGCAGTTGCGAACCTTGGAGCACACATATAGCCAGGCTCTTGCATGAGACGAAATTGCTATGTGAGCCCACTATTACATGCTAGTATAGCCCTGTAAACCAGAAAGGAGTATTTGCCTTTCTAGAGATTTCAACAAGTGACTAGACTACACCGAGATGGAGTACATATGGAGCAAAATGAGTGAATCTACACCGTAAATAAATGCGTAGTTCTCTTGTTTTCTTCTCCGCCTTGGTCGTGGTGCACAATATTGAGTATACTAGTACTATCATCTTGAAATTTAGGAAGTCACCATAGGCACCTCATCGTCGACGGGAATGTCTCCTGACAAGCGATAGACATGAGCGGCAGTCGCCTCCATAGGCGCTTGAATGCCAAGGAGGGAGAGGGTAGCGGTTCCCGAAACATTGAACGGTCAGTGATGCATCCTCAATTACATGCAGAGGGAATTAATTGGAGAAGCAGAATAGAGCCAGCATGATGTGAATGCAACAGAGTTTGGACTCTCATATAAAGTCGCCCCACCACTTCAATCCATCTACTCCTAGTCTCTGCGTAACACTGCTCACTCCAATCCAAGACCAAGTGACCGTAAGCCACAAGCACCTATGGAGGCGATGGACGCGAGCGGCAGTCGGTTGTGCCAAATCATCCAAGGTGCCGGCCTGCGGCTCTGCACTGTGCAGCGTTTCCAAACGGTGCTAGCGACCGCCGGCGTCGTAGCCCTCGCCAACGCTGGCTTCGCCTCTCACATGGACGACATGATGGTCAACTCCATCCGCAAGTTCACCGCCCACAAGAAGCGCGTGGACGACCTTGCCGTACTGCTCCAGCCCGCGTGCCCAGGCTCCTCATTGCCTGCCACCCTCATCGGCCTCCATGGTGACGAACTCTTTCAAGCCCTGGTGGCCCTGCAGGTGCCGGAGCTCCTGACGAAGAATGTGCACTCGAGGCTGGCCGCCGCCAGCAGCCCGCCATGCAAGAAACCGTCGACCTGCACATCCACGTCTACAAAGAAATCGTCTACACAGGCCACTACAAGGCCACGAAATCTTTGTATTCCATTGTTCAGAAGCACGTCGACCTGGCCACGAAAGCCAATGCTACTTAGCCGCCGTTCGGTGGGCGGGCGCCCTGAGTCAAGGAGGTGGACGTCATCGATGGATGCATCTCTTCTTCTTGCTTCCTGTAACCAGCACTGCATCGCTTCGTGGCCTTAATGTTTTACTAGTATAGGAGTATATGGCATTTTTATTCCAGTCGTAACATTTTCACTGTGAGGTGGGGCCGCAGTTGAGCAAGCCGACCATCGGCAAATCCCCACCCCGCCCACTGGGCGTCGGCTGAGTTTAGAATTAGAAGAGAGAAATGAGGGAGAAGAGCTAGCTATAGCACGGACGCTGTTGTCAGATGGGACTCGTGTTGATAGAATAGGAGTACTGAGCACTCGTACCTCTTTTTTAGGGAAAAAGTAGTCGTATGTCTAGTACTACCACTAGTTGGGTGCGTGCGACCTATACCTGTCATCACTTTAGGTCTCCTTTTCGAACAGCGGCTACGCTTCATCGTACATATTTTTCACGCATTTATCCTCATATATGTACTCCTAGGCTATTTCCACGTGCTCCCTTTCGCCAACATGTGGGACATAGAGCATCTGGGTCTTCGTGCATGCACGACTTGGAGCATATGCCGGGGTACTTTACATTTCAGACCTCACGAATTACATGCAAACCCCCCACAGAAGAACAAATAAACAAATGAATTACTACATGAAACCGGATTATTTTTGTAGAAACCGGAGGACGTTCATTAAATTTTGAACATAACACATTTATAAAAAACTATCGGACCTAAACTAGTCTAAGGGCCTCTTTGATTTGCAGGATACTGAAAACAGAGGAATGGGGAAAGTATGATGGCGATGAATCGAGACGAGGAGAACTCTAACTCAGTTAGAGGTTAGAGTTAGATTCTAACCCTGAAATAACTCTAAACCAAAGAGGTGCATTGATTGCATGGTTAGAATGACAATAAATGTTCTTTCTCAATCATTTGACTACTTTGATCCGTATTTCCTGCCGGATTTGGTGTGGCCGGCTCTTGTGTGGCCTCCTCCTGCTCACAATTGACATAAACGAACCATCTTTACAAATCAAGCATGCAAAACATGATAAATTTTACTTTGTCCATAAAATTGAGATATCCCACTTAAACATACAAGTCCTCAATCAAGCTTCACAAAAAATACACTCCATGAAACAAAGCATGAGCTAACTCATCACGGAAGTCATTCACAATAGGGAGGGAGCCCGGAGGCCCTCACGTACCCAGGGAGGAGCTCGTCATGGTCGCTCTGGAGGAAGGCTCTGTAGAGCCCAAGCCCCGGGAACCCCTCCGACGCCGGCGCTTGCGAGTTGAGGTCGACACCGACATGAGTAGCAGGGCCACCTGCCGACGATTGCCAACCGAATCTTTGGTCCTCTAGAAATAATGCAAGCCTGAAACTGAAATACCTAGAAAGGTGAACTGAATCTTTGGGCCTCTAGAAATAATGCAAGCCTGGAACTGAAATACCTAGAAAGGTGAACTGATTCTTTGGGCCTCTAGAAATAATGCAAGCCTAAAACTGAAATACCTAGAAAGGTGAACTGAATCTTTGGGCCTCTAGAAAGATTTATTACCTCCTCAAGCAGCATCAAACAATTCCATGCATGCACCACAAATCTATACCAATTTTAATCAGGATCTACTTTTCCAAATCAGAATTAGCGCTAGAGCGAGCAAGATCAATGATATGGCTGTGAGACAGAGAAGGAACAAACAAACTCACCCCTCTCGCGACCTCCCTGGTAGATGTGCCACCGCCGCGCATGACAGAGGGAGAAAAACGACCGGTGAAGGGGGAGCGGGGCGAGCTTCGAAGGCCGGAGGGAGAGTGTCGGTGTCAAAACCGGCGGATCTCAGGTAGGGGGTCCAGAACTGTGCATCTAAGGCGGATGGTAACACGAGGCGGGGGACACAATGTTTACCCAGGTTCAGGCCTCTCGATGGAGGTAATACCCTACTTCCTGCTTGATTGATCTTGATGATATGAGTATTACAAGAGTTGATCTACCACGAGATCGTAGACGCTAAACCCTAGAAGCTAGCCTATGGTATGATTTTTGTTGTCCTACGGACTAAACCCTCCGGTTTATATAGACACCGGAGGGGGCTAGGGTTACACAGAGTCGGTTACAAGGGAGGAGATTTACATATCTGTATTGCCAAGCTTGCCTTCCACGCCAAGGAGAGTCCCATCCGGACACGGGACGAAGTCTTCAATCTTGTATATTCATAGTCCAATAGTCCGGCTAAAGCATATAGTCCGGCTGTCCGAGGACCCCCTAATCCAGGACTTCCTCAGTAGCCCCCGAACCAGGCTTCAATGACGATGAGTCCACGCGCAGATTGTCTTCGACATTGCAAGGTGGGTTCCTCCTCTGAATATTCCATAGAAGATTTTGAACACAAGGATAGTGCCTGGCTCTGTAAAACAAATTCCACATACCACCGTAGAGAGAATAATATTTCCACAGATCTAATCTGCTGACACATTTGGCAGCATGACATCACACCAGGGCCCGGTCATTATTCGAACTGTTTTTCTCAACCAGCAACTGCTCATATTGCGAGGCGGTTTTCTTGGCACGTCTTGTCGAAGCAGAGATCGTGTCCCCTTATCACGGGATTCTCATAAATACGGGTGTGGATAACCCAACCGCGCCATCAATTACGGCGCTTGGGGAATAAGTGGTTTTACCAGGCAAGTGGGGAGGCGCAGAATCCCTGCTGCCTTTATAAGGGGATAAGGACTCCCTTTCGCACCCACACTTTCTTCTTCCCGATTCATTCCCCTCCGCCCAAGCTCCAGCGCCCAAGCGTTCATATTCTCTGCCCACAAAGGCTTTCCGAAAATGTCCGAATCCGGAGCAGGAGGCAAAAGGATGGCCTCTACCGTCTGGGAGAAGGATATGAAAAAGCTTCGGGAGGCCGGGTATCTGGCCAAGAAAATCAGCCATCGTCTCCCGATGGTGGGACAGACCGTCCCCACCCCGGAACCCCACGAGAGGGTTATATTCCTCCCTCACTTTGTCCGTGGGCTAGGGTTTCCCCTCCACCCGTTCGTTCGTGACATCATGTATTATTGTGGGATCGATCTTCACGATCTGTCCCCTAATTCCTTCCTCAACATCTCAACATTCATTGTCGTGTGCGAGGCTTTTCTCCACATCTCGCCACATTTTGGCTTATGGCTGAAGATTTTTAATGTGAAGCCCAAGGTAGTGGGTGGTGAGCACAGCGAGTGTGGGGGCGCTATAGTGAGCAAGATGCCCAACGTTACATGGCCAACAGGCACCTTTAACGATTCCGTCATGAAGTGGCAACAACACTGGTTTTACATCACCAAGCCGCGCGGCATGGAATGGGCCGCTACTCCCGAGTTTTGATCCGGTGCCCCTCTGCGGCTTACATCCTGGGTCAAGAAGGGCCTGAACTGGCCCTCGTCCGACGAATTGTCAGTGTTCCAGACGCGCGTTAAAGATATGGGAGACAAGAACATTGAACTCGTCAGTGTGGTCCAGGTGATGTTAGTTCACCAGATCCTGCCTTGTCAACACCGGACTTGCAATCTATGGGAATTCAATCCGGCCAAGCACCAAACCTTGCGAGGGCTCTTCGGCTCCTCGCACAAGGACATCTGGAAGGTGCTTTTCAAGTCCAGCAAATCATGGCCGGACTCCGCCAAAGACTGCGGGTATCAACTATCCCGCCCTGCAAGTTTGGTAAGTAATCGCATTTTATGTGCGCATAACCCATGGGAAGCGCTTAATGTGTTTTCCATAATCCTCCTAGATCTGGACAAAGAAGGGGGAGTGGATCCATTGTCTGGCCTCGCTGCCCGAAGAACCGTCCGTCCCACTTCTGACAAAGATGCTAGTACCGGCGCCTTACAAGGTGCCGAAGAAGACAGCCGAGAAAGGGGCCAAGAAGATCCAGGTCGGCCTTCGTCACCGCGGCACTTCAGATACAATATCCGAAGGCTCTGATGCCCATTCCGCCTCCGAAGAGGATGACAAGGAGGAAGAAGACGAATACCCTACGGGGGAAAGAAAGAAGAGGACGGCCTCCACTCACTTGGAGGCCGAGTCGCCCAAAAGGGGAAAAGCTCCTCTTCCGGAGGAGTCCACTGCCGCCGACAGCGGCCCGGCGTGGGATCCCAGGGCCCAGCCCCTGGTGAACCTGTGAGTATATACAGTCTGAACACGTTTACACGTCCAAACTCATCATGGCGTAATATTTTAACCTGAGCCATATGTTTTGTAGTCCGGCGAGGTCCCGTACCGAACATTCCTCATCAGAGGATTCACTAAGCTCGGATGCTATGGAAAGCGGGACGCCCCCGAGGGCCCCTTCCTTCGAACAAGTGAATACCATCGGGGCTTCGTCCCAGAGGGACCCCGGCCAAGGAGGAGAGGGAAAGACCATGAAGGCGGTGCCTGTAGGTCAAACTTCAGGGGCCGAACACATGGGGGAGCAAATTCCCATGGGAGCTGACGACGGGGGCCATCTTGAATTCGGCTCCCAGCCAGATGCAGTTGCGGAGACCAATACGGCTCCAGAATCAAGCAGGCAGCCTCTCTCAGCTGGAGGGGGTATACCGGCAACCACTATCCAACCAGAGGCGTCGGATGCTTTGTTCGTTGCGCTGAAGAGCGCCTCCATCGTCGATGAACACCGTGCCCTTATGGGTGCGGTGATTGAGAAGATTCAGTCTACTGAGAGTGGACTGAATGGAGCCTGTATCAGCCTTATAAAAGGTTTGAGGTATGTTTTACGAAGAGTTTCATAGTATGGATAGTAGCCCCTGATACACTGTTCGGTGGAAGAAGAAACTGGACAGAGGATCAAATTTATGTTCGCAGGAAGACTCATTGAATGACATCTATTTCTCTTCTGTTATAAGAAGGCGTTTGTAGAGGCTGCTGCCTCCCATACTGCGGAAATCTCTGGACTGAATCAAAGGCTGGAGCGGGACAAAGAAGAACTTGGCCAGTTGAAAATGCAGTTGGGAGATAAACAGGGTATGCACAAGTCTTGTTCGCGTTTAGTGCGATCAAATTTCCAGTATTATAGAATATGTTCCCTGATTTTCTCTAGGGCTGATGACCGAAGTCGAGGCTCTTAAGAAGGCTGTGGCCAAGGCCGAGGAAAAGGCAGCCGCAGAGAAGGCCCTCCGCGAGAAGTGCGAGGCCAGGGTTATTAAAGATGAGCAGGAGCTACAACAGGCCGTGAAGAAATGCAAGACCTTGGAGCAGAGTTTAACGGAGAAAGAATCCGAACTCACCAAGGCGCATCAGGCCGCGAGCGATGCCGGGGGGGGGGGGGACCAAAAGTGCCCTGCAGGGGATCCAAGAGGCGAGGAAGATCGCGGCAGTAAGGCTTTTGCCTTGTAAAGCAAAATTTTGAGGAGAAGATTATGTTTCTGATTTTGAATTCAGATTTCTCCATGGGTGTTTGTGGAGGTGCCCCGCAGCATAGTGGATGCCGCCCAATTCTACCGGGCCGAAGAAAGGAACACTTTGGATAAGCTCTTCTGGTCGCAGTATTTGGCACCGAATTATCCGATGCCTTTTGCCGATCAACTGAAATAGTTGATCGAACTGCATAAGGCGGCGGAACTAGCCATGAAGGATTTGATTATCCGACTATGGCCCGCCGAGCCGATTTCAAACAGCTACTTCGGGCTCCTGAAGCGGCCTGTAAGCGCTTGCCCCCGACTTGATGTCATCAAGCGGTCAGTCTGCATAGAGGGTGTGCGAATGGCCTTCGCCCGCACAAAGGTGCACTAGGGGAAGATGGATGCTGAAGCTGATGATCGAGGGGCCGCCAGAGGGGAAGGAGCACCGCAAGCCCGAATTATATTATGAAAATGTCCTTAAAGGATCCTACCTTGCAACGGAGCTATGCACCAAGGACATTATATTTCCTTGAATGTGAATCATGTCGTCCTTTGTAAATGTCTGAACAGGGTCATTTATACTATTTATTTCCTGTTATATAAAAGTTTACCCTCCTGTGCGGCTGTTTTATATGTTAAACCTGAGAGTTGGCCGGTCGTCGGCTTCTGCCCCCACGTAAGAAGTACGGGGGTGTTCGGGATAAACCTAAGCACTCTTTATCCCAGTTTTGGGTCCTTCGAAGGAGGTAATCAGCACAACGAACCAGGTAATCGGACTATAGGGCTTTATCACTCTCACTTAGCCGTAGGAGCTTTAGTAAGGTAGGCGCAGCCCTTGGTGTTCGGAATACCTTACTAGGGGCTCTATAAGTACCTGATCGGAGAAAAAACCGATCCATCGCACGCTGCATTGGTTATAGCATTATGCGGGAGAAATCCTTAAAGATTTTATGTCCTCTCGAACTGCTGACCAACTCTCGCCGTATGATGACAGTCAGTTTTCGGCTTTCTCTACTGAGGTGCTCGTCCGGAAGAACCGGGACAATCGCAGCAGTTCTCCCAGTGCTACCTTAGCCGATATAGTGGAACGTAAGGTACCAAAACATGGGAGCCGGGCAAACCCAACTATTGACCCAAGACATGATTCGGAGCTGATGCATATAATTCTATAAGTTCGCGGTGCCGAACTTCCACGAAGGTGTTCAGACTTTATTGCCATACTGTGGGTAAAATGAAGCCCCTGGCACGTTTAAAGGCATATCGCGGCGTACGGATGCCACTCGACAAAAGAGTTTTAATAAGAAATGACAGCAGATAAGCGTCATACAAATCCATATATTTTATTTGAATAGTACGACGATGCGTATAAGACAGGTAATAATGGAAAATAAATATGACTGTGGAACCTGCTGAGACCAGGGAGGACGAAGCTGCTTGCGGAACCGGAGTATCGGGCTGCCTCCATATTGCCGTCCTGGTCGACGCAAAGGTGAGCCTGCAAATGAAGTGTAAGAAACGTTTGTGTGCCGGAGAGCGGTTGAGCCGCTGTATGTGGCCTATATTGGCCTTCGCCGGAGTGCTTAATTGAGCTCTGGACGAGTCGGGCTATGCTGCCGCGAAGTAGTAAGAAGTCCTTTGGCGGTATCCGGGAGCCTGGCCGTCGACTCAAGGTTCGGCTACAAGGTGCTACTCGTTGCTTCTGCTGTTAAGGCAGCGGTGTACTTTGTTGATGCCGAAGTAAAGTTCGTCTTTGACTTTAACCATTATGTCGCTGCGTGGACCGGGCGTCTTGAGCTTACGGTAGGCATAATGTGGCACCACGTTAAATCGAGCAAACATGGTTCATATGAGCAGTGCCTGATAATCACTGCGGAAGGGGACGATTTCGAAGTTTAACTCTTCGGTGCCGTAATTGTCTGGTGATCCGAAGACTACCTCGAGGGCAATGGAGCCTGTACAACTAGCTTCCACACCTGGTATAATGCCTTTGAAAGTGGCTGTAGTGGGTTTGATCATCGAATGATCGATGCCCATCTTGCGCACTGTGTACTGATAAAGCAGGTTTAGACTGCTGCCTCCATCCATAAGGACTCGTGTGAGGCGGAACCCGTTAATTATTGGGTCAAGGACTAGTGCGGCTGGATTTCCCTGATTGGCGTTGACCGGACGATCTGTGTGGTTGAAGGTGACGGCCCTAGTTTATATTGTGGGACGGCTGGTTCTGTTAAGTTGGCATCCCTAGGGGTGCGTGTCGGGCCCGGTTTGGGAATTTGGGTGGTGTTTACCACGTTCACCGTTTGGATTTGCGGGGGAAATTTCTTTTTCCCTCCTGTGTTCGGTGATCTGGGCTCTTCATCGCCATCATCGCTTTGAGACCCCCCTTTATTGTTGTTGGCGCCTGCCCTGCCGGCTTGTTTAAAGACCCAGCATTCTCTGTTAGTATGGGAGGCTAGCGTCCCTGGGGTGCCATGAATTTGGCATTGACGATCGAGTATGCGGTCCAGACTGGACGGACCCGAATTGTTATTTTTGATGGGCCCTTTCCGCTGACCGGACGTTGAGCCACTAAACCCGGCATTAACTGACGTATCTTCGGCATTTTCACCATGTTTTTGGCGCTTGTGTTTGTTGCGTCGTGGTTTGCCGTTGCTATCCCTGGCCTCTGATGAGCCAGGTTTGCTTGTTGTGTTGTTAGTACGAGCCAACCAGCTATCTTCGCCCACACAAAAGCGGGTCATAAGTGTTGTGAGGGCTGCCATGGATTTTGGCTTCTCTTGACCGAGGTGCCGGGCGAGCCACTAAATCATCGATGTTATGCTTAAATGCCGCCACGGCCTCTCGTGATCCGGACAGTCAACAATTTGGTTCTTCTTAGTTAGGAACCGGGTCCGCACTTCTGGCGATTCCCCTGGCTGCTGAGTTATATGACTTAAATCATCAGCATCCGGCGGTCGCACCTAAGTGCCCTGGAAATTGTCCAGGAATGCATCTGCCAGGCTCTCCCAACTTCCGATGGAGTTTGCCGGCAAGCTATTCAGCCAATGCCGAGCCGGCCCTTTGAGTTTTAGCGGGAGGTACTTGATGGTGTGTAGATCGTCCCCGCTGGCCATGTGAATATGGAGGAAGAAATCTTCTATCCATACCGCGGGGTCTGTAGTACCATCATATGATTCAATGTTCACGGGTTTAAACCCTTCTGGGAATTCATGATCCATTACTTCATCGGTGAAGCATAGGGGGTGTGCAGCGCCTCTGTAGCGGGCTATGTCACGACGCAGTTCATATGAGTCTTGTCTGCTGTATTTGGCCCGACCAGACTTGTTTTTAGTGTATCCGGCGTGATGATCACAGTCACGCGTTGGGGCGTGACCCCGTGATCCGTAGATCGATCTTGTATGTCCTGCTTTGTTTTCCAATACGTCTTGCAGGTCCCTCGTGTTGCCTCGGGCCTTGGTGTTTTTGTTTGTCTGGCGACGGGGCGCGGGCTGGACTTCGGGCTGATATGCCTCTCTGTCTCGGCTGTGAGGTGGCCGATCAGCCGCATCATACGCTGGTAATGTAGGTTTTAATGCTTCCTCCTCGAGTTGGGGTAGCAACCTGCGCTTTGGGTAACTCCTGATTGGGCGTTCGAGTTCGTATTCCTCGACCGCCAGGACTTCAGTCCATCTATCCGCTAACAGCTCTTGATCAGCTTGAAGCTGTTTTTCCTTTTTCTTCAGGTTGTTTGCTGTGGCTATAAGCCGGCGCTTGAAGCGCTCCTACTCGACGGGATCCTCAGGCACGATAAATTCTTCGTCCCCGAGGCTCACCTCGTCTTCGGAGAGAGGCATGTAATTGTCATCCTCTGATTCTTCGTCTGCTGCCTGTTCTGGAGGACTAGCTTGTTCATCCTCCCGCTCGAGGTCTGGCTGGAGGGGATTATCGTCGTCTTCGGCACTATTCGGAGCATTATTTTCTCTTGTGCCGGTATCACTACTTTTGCTATGGCGGGACTTAGAGCGGCGCCGCTGACGTCGGTGCTAGGATTGCTTCTTGGAGGGGTTATCCTCCGCTGTCTTATCGCCATCGCCTTCTTTAGGGGTGTCCACCATGTATATGTCATATGATGAGGTGGCAGTCCAACACCCTTTGGGTGGTGGTTCTTGTTTGTCTCCTGCATTTTCGTCCATACCGTCGATGTCTTCGGAGCCGAAGTCGAGCATGTCGGTTAAATCATCGACAGTGGCTACTGAGTGGGTGGTGGGTGGGGAGCGAATTTCTTCGTCGTCCGCATCCCATTCTAGCTGGACATAGTTCGGCCAAGGCTCTCCTGACAGGGAGAGATACCTCAACGAGTTTAGCACGTCGCCAAAAGGCGATTGCTGAAAGATATCCGCGGAGGTAAACTCCATGATCGGTGCCCAACCGGGTTCGATAGGCACGGACGCAGGCGGCTCGGAGCCGATGGCCGGGGACGAATCCAACGGTTCGGTAACACGGGTCTCGTAGGAGGTGAAGTCAGTATTCGGCTCTATCGCCACTGAGTGTGCGGCCTCCGTGGCAGGGTACATCCACCCTTCTTCAGATGGCGCAATTTGTTCCGGATTGAGGGCCGGAGTGGTTGCAGGTGTGATCTCCCAAACACTGTCCGACGGCAGATTAAGTCATGCTCGTCGTGATTGTTCGGCGCACCTGACATGGGCTCAAATCCGTCGAAGATCAAGTCTCCGCGGATGTCGGTGGTATAGTTCAAGTTTACAGACCTGACCTGATGGGCAGGGGCGTAGCTCTCGATCTGCTCTAGATGGCCAAGCGAGTTGGCCCGCAGTACGAAGCCGCCGAATACGAAGATCTCTCCGGGGAGGAAAAACTCACCCTGGATCGCATCGTCGCCGATGATCAAAGGATCCATCAAGCCTTACGTGACGGCACAGTGGAACTCTCAATGAAAGCACCTATGTCGGTGTCAAAACCGGCGGATCTCGGGTAGGGGGTCCTGAACTGTGCGTCTAAGGCAGATAGTAACAGGAGGCGGGGGACATGATGTTTACCCAGGTTCGGGCCCTCTCGATGGAGGTAATACCCTACTTCCTACTTGATTTATCTTGATGATATGAGTATTACAACAGTTGATCTACCACGAGATCGTAGAGGCTAAACCCTAGAAGCTAGCCTATGGTAAGATTGTTGCTGTCCTATGGACTAAATCCTCCGGTTTATATAGACACCGGAGGGGGCTAAGGTTACACAAAGTCGGTTACAAGGGAGGAGATCTACAAATCCGTATTGCCAATCTTGCCTTCCATGCCAAGGAGAGTCACATCCGGACACGGGACGAAGTCTTCAATCTTGTAGCTTCATAGTCCAACAGTCCGCCTAAAGCATATAGTCCGGTTGTCCGAGGACCCCCTAATCCAGGACTCCCTCAGAGAGGGCGACCGAAGGAGAGAGAGGGCGAGTGGCGCTTGGGCTGGCGGCTCGATGGGGAACCGAGAGGAGTCGTGCGAGGGGGGGGGGGGGGGGCGGCGGAGGGAGCGATCTGGTGCGGGCTGGGGAGATTTTTTTAGTTCTCTTTTAGTGAGCCCGAGGAGAACTAACCCAATTAGAACCTGTCCACCGGGCTAGTTTTTTAGCTGGGTTAGAGCAAACTAGGTGAAACTAACCCCTCCTATTTGTATAATTTGAGGCTATTTCAACCCAAACTAGCTTGAACTCGGGGTTCCAAACAAACAGGAGTAGTACTGTACATGCTACAGTCTGGACTGTAGCACATTGTTTTTTATGGCCATATCAGCACATTGTTTTCTACTGCTGATTCACTAGGATGCCCTGGTTCGCACTCCTCCGACGTCAGTAGTACTACTACTAGTATATACCGCATGATTCTTTGCTCCTTCTTACTACTACGTCCTTCACCGACATGTGGGAGAGCCAGCATCCAGGTCGACGTGTCATGCACCAGATTAGAGTGCGGAACGGAAGGGGGGCATCACCCCGGTCGTACCCCCAGTAATTCATGACTATAGTGATTAGTCATATCACAAGTCTTTCCAGCAGTAACGTGTTGTCAAATCGCACATCCCGACCTTTCCAGCGGTAAGAAAGTTGAATCTGCTACTCCCTCACTCTCCTCGCCTCTCTGTCAAACAGCCTACGCGAAAACTGCCGCGCCTACTGCCCTGGCAAAGCCCCGCCCTCAACTTTTAACTACGCAAAAATAGTTCGAACTTGTTCATTCTATATAAATACTAGTAATGTATTTTATTCACCCGTGGGGTTGTTCAATGAATTGAGGGCCGGGGGCACAAGTGAACAATACTACTACTAGTAGTAGTAAGTAGGAGTCGTACAGTTAGTCACCTTAAATAGAGAGTTTCTTTTCTTTAATGCCACGTACACAAATTGAAACGCTTGTTGTGGAGAGAAAAATATAATCACTCCACTATATATGTACGCAGGGGCCTGAGCGCTTGCTTTACTGGGGTTGCTCTCTTCATTCTCTCATCCTCTCCAACTATAAACAAGACAGCGGTAGCGACATTTTCTTTCTGCTCACGCTGGTCATAGATCTGGCCGGATCCCTTCGGCTGGTGTGTGTATAGGACTAGGTGCATCGTTCACGCGGTCATCGCCGGCGAGGGAGGAAACCCATATCTATCGAAGGTGCCCGATCCTCTACCCGTGTCGTTCTCTCCGATACAGCGCCGGCTCAGGAGGTCCTCCGACCCTTCTTCCTCCCTGTCGTATTGTGCGCAGATCCAACCTGCCGCTGCCGACATCCTGACGGCCCTCAGGTATATGTTCTTTGAAAGCGTCCTTGCTCTACTGCCCCAGCTCCCCACGTGTCTGCATGTGCATCTTTTTCTACTCCCATCAGCTCTTCCAAAGCCGGCTAAATTTTTAGTATTATTAGAGGTAAAGCTACTTCATGCATTTGAATCTAGGACTTGGTTCAAACAACGAAGAAAGGGGGGAAAGTTATAGCATGAATCTAGGTCTTGATTCAAAGAGGAAATAATATGGTGAAAGCAGTAGATACCGGATACCCAACCGGTCTCTTGGTTGAAAAAGGAAATAATGGGAAAACACAGTACAAACTGGATAAGGAACAGATCTATTATTGGTTGAAAAAAGGATAGAAAGTGGCGGCTGGTGGATAAGTCAACAGAGTATATCCAGGATTAGATTTGTTGCCCTCACATAGTAAAAGGTCTCCAGGATTAGAATTGCTGCCCTCACATAGTAAAAGGTCTCCAGGATTAGATTTTCTGCCCTCACATAGTAAAAGGTCTCCAGGATTAGATTTGCTGCCCTCACATAGTAAAAGGTCTCCAAGATTAGATTTGTTGCCCTCACATAGTAAAAGGTCTCTAGGATTAGATTTTCTGCCCTCACAGAGCATGAACAAACTCGGCATCACCACTTTATGCCTCCTTGTAGGTACATTGTGCTGATGCATCCACTGTCGCATGTCCTTATACCAACCTTTTGCTGTTGTTAATGTAAGGGCGCATGTAAAATGAAGCGATCACACTGTTACCTTAGGGACATGTCTAACCAGTGTTGTTGTTAATCTAATGCCTCCAGTGATATGATGCAATTAAACTGTGTTACAAATGGTACTCCTGCTGCTAGCCAAGATGGATTTAATCCCGATATTCACTTTATCAAAAGGCTCTATGTTAGGACCCCGATTCCAAGTCACATCGATCTAGCCGGTAACACCTCATATCACTTTGCGGCCTCACGCACGGTATTCCCACGGGTGTCGCCTTACCACGGCCGGGACCGTTTAGCCTTTTGGCTCACGATATGATAGTGTCGCTAGCATCCACATGACAAAGAACCGGGCCGACATGGCTAGTCGTGAACCCAAAGCGCACTAACCTATGGGGACAGGCATACATGAATCACCTCGAGCATGTCGGTCATCAACGTATGAATCGGGCTGTAGCACGGGCTAACAGGACTCGGTATCCCGGGCTGTAGCGAGCTAGGCAGGACTCGAATACCACCGTGACATTTCCCGAAGGGACGAGACATAGGAACGAAAATGAATCACATGCCGCCAGTCAAGTGTCCAAGCAAGAGTGCTGGGCTAGCAGGACTCGTGAACCGGGCAGAAGCGGACTACTATCGCCGTAAGCACGAGACTACATTTCCCCATATGAGAGGCTGCCAAGGATAAACAACTAGTTTGTCGGATCCCACTCATACCAAGCATTTCAATCATACACATAATATGCCCGATATGAGTAAATACAACAAGGCATCACAACAAAACTCTACAACTCAAGTACTTTATTTAAGAGGCCCGAGGAGCCATACATAACATAGTCTTACGGTAGGGGTCACGGGACCCAACACTCAAGTCATACAATCATACAAGCACATGTGGAAGCAAACTAGTCTCGAGTAGACTCTAGAAAGAAAGAAAGCTTGTTGGAGCCTTTCTATCTACAATGGCCCTTCACAAGTCTTAGATCGCCACCTGGGTGGCTAGTTCACCGTCAAGTCAATATCTACATAGAATCCGTCGGAGGGGTAGTATTGTCCTCTGAAAAACAATAATTACAAACATGAGTACAAAGGTACTCAGCAAGTCTTACCACGTAATCCTATCATACATGCACATTCTCAAGGAAGGAAGTGGAGTTATTTGCAGCAAGCCAGCTTTGACTCTTGGCTAAGCTATCCCACGTGACACCACTTTGTAAAGCATTTGTCGTACGCAGTCCACTAATCACCATCACAATACTCCACCGTGGATCCTCTCTCGTCATCCCACGAGAGGGCCATCCACGATACTCACACTTATCTTGAGGCTTTTAGTAGTATCCATTTACTTGTCTATGAACTGATATAGGTAACCCAGAAGTCCTTCTCCGTGGACACGGCTATTCAATAGATCATATTTAACCTGCAGGGTGTACTTCTTCACACACGCTCTCACCACTTATCGCCGTCTACACGACATGTACTCGGCAACCTTCAAGCGGAAGCCCAACGTGGGTGTCGGCCACAGCCTACCTAAACACTCAGGTCCCTAGTCCAGGTTTATCGCCTATTCGGGTTCCATCCGCAGGGAGTCCGGCCGAGGTTTCCCATACAGCCCCGAACGATGTGTGCAGGGTTCCCGAGATACCAAACGGGCACTTTCGGTACACAGGCCACGTGCCTACCGCAACACAACCCACCCCTAAGGTCAGCGTTGCGTGCGGCCCCCAGCATGCTACAAACACCAGAAACTACTTGCAACTCCCGGACCAAGAACAAGGGTGGTTAAGAAGCCGAGAGGGTCAATTAAGGATCCCAATGTGTGGTAGTAACTGTTTCATGGATCACAAACACAGATCTCAGTTCTTAAGTTCGGCTTCAATGAAACAACCCACCATGTACTCCTACATGGCCTCTCATCGATACCTTTACCAAATCGTGTTCAACACTTTCACTCTCGAACCAACACAACCTTTCACTCCAGTTCATCATCCCGATGAGCCAGACCTGACACAACTCTAAGCATAGCAAGCATAGCATGGTAGGAATCACAAACATGGCTCAATCAACTCCTACACATACTAGTGGGTTTCATCTAGTTCTTTGTGGCAATGTGGTCATGCAAAGGAAGTGGGTTCAACTACCGCAGCACACAACAGTTTGAATCGCGTTGTCTTAATGCAGTAAACGAGAGCAGAAGCGAGAACATGGGTTGTATCGAAATGATCAACGGGTTGCTTGCCTGATGGAACTGGGGTAGAGTACTGCCCTTCAGATGGATAGTCGAGGTTATCCTCGGGGGCAGAACCTATCATGAAAGCACACCGAAAATAAACACACATGACAATATGCAACAATATGATGCATGCTATGACATGGCAATATGGATGTGTGTTGGCCTAATGCAAGCTGAAATAACAGGGAATGAACTCATTTGAATCAAGGATTCAAATGATAGCTCATTTGGGTTAGTCCTAATGGTGCAATATCTTATTCTGGTTAAACAGCATAGTTAACTTGCTTTAACATGCATGAAACCTGTACCAATGGATAGGGTGGATTTTTCTGATAATTTTTCATATATAAATCTTTGCATTTGGAGTTATAGATTAAAAGTTATAGGCATTTGAAATTTGAATTATATTCTGGAATTTACTATATCAAAATAAATCCAGAATTTGAATTAATGCGTCAGCCATGCGTCAGCATGACGTCAGAGTCAACGGGGACGTCCAGGTCAAACCTGACAGTGGGTCCCGCATGTCAGGGTAATTAACTTAACTAAAGTTTAATTAAAACTAACCTATTTAGTTAGCGAGGCTGGGCCCCATTTGTCGATGACTGTCGGGTCAACTTGGCCCACGGTGGTCAATGTCCACGCCGGCTGCACTGGCGATCAGCCGCGCAGCGAGCCCGACCGCGGCGGAGGGAGTGTGTTTGGCAATTTGGCGACCAAACGAAGTCGCGGAAGGTAGCTACGGTAGCTAGGAGCAAACCGCTCTCTTGGTGGAGTTAGTTGGGGTCGGGGTGGCCGGAGTTGGCGCCGGCGACGAGCTAGGCGGCCGCCGGGGTTCGGCCAACGACGGGCTTGGGGTTAGAGGGCTCGGTGAGGTGCGGGAGGTACATGGGCAGACCCGTTGGGGTGCGGTGAGTGCAACGGACACCATGGGGTGGCCGGAGAGTGACGGGGGGCACGTCGGCGACGAGATCCACGGCGACGGGTGCGGGTGAACGTGGCTCGGTTGCTACGTTGCTCGAGGGCGCGAGAGAGAGGGAAGGGGAGTTAGGTAGGCTCACGGGCGACGTGTAGGAAGCCTCGTCGAGGTCGGGGATGAACCGGAGCGACGGCGGCGATTTAAAGGATCTCCGCGACGGCGAGCTGGCCGAGGTCGGTGAGATGGGTTCGGGGCACTAGAGCGAGGGACTCGGCTGGCTAGGGGTAGTGGAGTCTGGCGGAGCTCTGGACATGGTGCGGAGGAGCACGGACGGCGGGAGCACGACTACTGGCGGTGGTCTTGGCGGTGGCGTCGGCCAAGATGGGGGAGAGCGAGGAGATGATCCGGGAGGAGAGGGAGTGTCAGGGGTTCGGGAGGAGAGAGGGTCGGTCCTCGTCGACATTTGGCGAGAGGAGCGGCGAGGCGGCGACCAGGTGCGTGGCACCTGAGCGGTGCCCGCCATGAGCACTGGCTGCTCGCTGGCCGAGCCAAGCAGCTTTGGCCCATTTCTTGGCTGGGCTGGCAGTGGGCCGGCAGGGCGTCTGTAAGGTTTTGCCTTTTAATCTTTTCTTATTTCCTGCAACTTTGTGGGGTTTCTAAAATACCAAAGCTGTTTTAAAAATCACCAAAATGCTCCTGGTCCCTTGTTGGAATATTTCCAACATGAAACATTTTAGTTTGGCAATTTTGAACATTTAAAATATTTTGTATAATTTAAAATGCTCAAGTTCAAAACTTGTGAATTAATCCAAGGACCTTTGGTTGACCTAGAAAATGATACACCTCCTTTGACATAGGTTCGAACCAAAGCAAAGAGGATGAGCATTTTGAAGGGCATTTGGGTTCATTGAAATAATTTTAGTAAACCCTAGTTGAATTAAGGGGGTGTTCAGGGTTTCTGCCTTCCCATTTCAAATTCAGATGAAATTTAAACATGATGCACACCCTAATGCATTGGTCTAACTGGGATGTGAGACTCTAATGGGTTGGTTCTGAATCTTGCAAGCTGGGAATCAATGAGATGTGTAGGCATCTTTGTTGTACTTATTATTTGAATCTTATTTGTTGGTTCTGAATCTTGCAAGTTTGGAATCAATGAGATTTGTAGGCATCTTTGTTGTACTTATTATTTAGATCTTATTTGTTGGTTCTGAATCTTGCAAGCTGGAAACACGGCATGATGATGCAGAGGACAACAACCATAACAAATAGTTCAAACTTGGTAGTATTATCTGTGTGAAAGTGCGACAAATGTGTTGATCGTGTGCGTCCTGAGAATAATAATTATAATTGTTGTGCATGTTGATCCTGTGGCACTGATAGAACGAGCCAATGCATTGCTTGTTTTAAGTATAAATTTCTATTAAAGCTAATTAAATTTAAGTAAAGTGACCACTAACTCTTGTTATTACAATACCAATACAGACCCGCTCGTGAACCGACGTGTGGCCGGAGTAGGTTTCTTAATGGAGGCGTTTGAATGCACCGAGGGTGCATATTCTGCCGGGCGTGCAGCGGGCGAGGGAGGGGTAGTAACTATTGTTGCCTATACACACTCAGTTTACTATTGAGTCTAGTTCCGCAAGAGCTGAAAAACGAACTGCTACCGCCGCTTACCCACTCGTTCACTTGAAGAGACTCCAATGCCAATCCGAGGGGTGAGCCTGTTGGATATGGACTTCAGTAAGGAGTTCCCCTTTGAGTTTTCTGTTCAGTCCTATGGCTTCCCCAAGTTGAATGTGATGTACACCAATGATCCGGACTCGGTGAAGCTCTGCCTCGCTGAGTTCAAGAAGTACCTACAGGACGAGAAAGCACAAGGTCGCAGGACTGGACCTTCTGCCCATCCATTCGTCTCCTGACAGGGACCAACGGATTGCCGTCGCCCAGGTATGTGTGCGGGACGAGGTTCTCGTCTACCACTGTTGTAGGGCCATCAGAGGTTCCGGAGTATTCGCCCGTTTCATCGGCAGCGCCGACTGCACCTTCGCTATGGTGGAGAGAAGGAAGAACGCAACGATTTGGCCATATGGTGCAACAAGCTTGTCAACATCCAGAAGCAATACAAGATCATCGGCAATGGGCAGGAGAAGGACTCCGTGGTTGACCTCGCCGAGACCATCATAGACCCCTGATACGCCAACATGAAAGAAGGCAATGATACCAAGGACCTGAACACATGGGAGGTACCTCTGAATCTAGCCTACATACCCTATGCAGCCAAGGACGCATACGCATGCTACGACATGTACAGGCGGATCTTGGACATGAGGGCGTGTCTGCTTCCCGTAACCGACGAGTACACGGACAGCCGCATCGTCATGATCAAGCGTGCCAGGAAGGTCTAGATGTTGTACTTTATCTGTTTATAAGCACCTTTATCATCTCGGTGTTTCATGCATTAGCCTATGTGTCGTAATTATCTGTTTTGTCCGAAATATTTTTTTAAGAACCCATTAACCTATTTGCTTTTTTTAGTGTGTATTTGCTTATGTATGTAAGTAGTTCACTTGTCCGTTTCAAAAAAATACTAGTTCACTCGGTTGTCATGCTTTGAATCTCCTTCCTCCCAACATATTCCCCTTCTCAGGTGGACCTAGCAGGTCTCGTACACAGACATATGGGACCAACCACCTATCCATTTGTATTTGTTTATTTTGTTCAATCTTTCGTCCTCTTCCTATACAGCGGCTGGCCATCATAGCCTATGGCGTTGGCTGAGCCATCCTCTCTCCCACACATTGTTCGTGGCGGCAGCTCCACGGCGCACCACTGCACCGAACAAGTCAACCTCTAAATACTCCCCTCCGCCTGCGTCTTCCCCTTCTCTGGTTCGTTCGGTCCAAGGTCTCGACGTCGTCCTCCGCCTTGGTGCTCTCGCCATGGCGCCGCCGTCTGTCGTTCCCAACATGGTCAGCAAAACAAGAGGAATCGAGAGAGAACTATTCGTCGAGAGGCTGATAGTCCCGGGACAACCAAGTCCATGGCCTAGGTTTTCTTGTTCAACATGGGGCAGCCCACGACATGTTTCAACATTTTTGGGATCCAGCAGGTATCAAGCGGCCTTTGGGCCTCCCAACCTAGCCTGTCTATAAAATCAGCAGCCGAAGTTATGTTTGTTTTCTCCAGACGACGCACAACTCAGTTCTATTTTTCTATAGAATGCAAAACTGAACCTATATTTATATCTTATTTTATATATATATATATATATATATATATATATATATATATATATATATATATATATATATATATATATATATATATATATATATATAATAAAAAACAACATAAGGTTCCGTTAAACCTTTCACTCATCCAACCATTTTATAGACCTTCCCACTTCCTTTATTTTTTGTTTTCATTAATCCTATATCTGAATTTTCTCCCACTTTCTTTTTCGATGTAAACTTAGTTTTCTCCCAGTACTTTTCCCTAGAACCAACTCAACTGTCCCAAGTCTAGCCTAAATAATAATAATACCCCACGTCCTATTAACTCATCAAATTAAAATGATATTTTATTTCGTAAATTGAAAGTTCTTACAAAATAATAATAATTGTTTATATATAACTTGGCAAGTTAACTCCTAGGGAATGCGTACATAAGCTTGCAAAGATTTTACTGACCAATGCAGTAATAGACGTGCAATCATGTGTTTATGTTTTTATAACATTTCTCCGTCCAGCCCAACATGATATTTTCACCCAGCCCAGCAAGTCCACGGATTTCGAGAAAAATGCAAATGGGCTTTCATTGTTTCACCCAGCCCACCAAATGGACTAAAAAACAAATGGACTGGCTGACATGTGGGCCAGTAGGTCGAAGCCTAAGAAGGCGTTGGATTTACATCCAACGGTCGCCATTCTTCTTCAATCTCTCGTCTTCTTCCCCAGCGCTGCGGGACCTTTGCTCCGACCTCCGGCGCATAACGGCGTTGTTTTTGGCGCCAAATAAACGCTACCCCGCCGACGGCCAGGCCATCCCTCCACTCCGCACCTCCTGTTATTCTTTGTCGAGTGTAGGCCTACCCCGCACCCGAACCAGTCAAGTTTCCCACTCCTCGCTGTCTATGACTCCACTGCCGCGTCTTCCCCATCTCCGAGTCGTTCCAGTCTGGGGCCTCGCCATCATCCACCGCCTCGCTGCGCTCGGCGCGGCATGGTAACAAACGAGAATCATCGGAAGAGGACTGTATGTGGAGAGTCTGACGGCTGGGACCCACGAGGTCCATGGTCGCACGCAAGCAAAGTTCCTCCTTATTAAGCTGTTTCCTCCCCCTGACAGCTGGGACCCACCGACTTTATCTTTGCACGGAAGGAAGTGCCTCCTTGTTATGCGAAAAAAACCATTGCTCCTGATGACAGCTGGAACCCGGCATATTTGGTGGCTGACTTGTGGGCCTACATAGCAGACGTGTACGCAGGGCTTTGTCAACTTAATAAACAAATGATTCTAGCAGTTGGACCATTGGATGTTAATCCAACAGCCGTGCTCCTTCTGCAACCTCTGTTCTTGCTCCTGTCTCCCGTGGGTAGCAGTGCTACCGCGCACCCGAACAAGTCAAGTTTTCCACTCCTCTCCATCTGCGACTCCACTGCCGCGTCTTCCCCATCTCCGGGTCGTTCCAGTCTGGGGCCTCGCTGTCATGCACCGGCCTTGGTGCACTCGGCATTGTGTGGTCAATGTGGTCAACAAACGAGAGTCATGGAAAGATGACTGTACGTGAGAGGCTGACAGTGGGGACGCACCACGCCCATGGACGCATCCGTGCAACTGCATCCTTTTACCCTGAAAAATAATGTTTTTGTCGTCGTTCTGGGAACGGGGGTCCCCAGACTTGCTTGCCTGCGGCCTGCGGCTTGGCTCAAAGGAGGCCCAGGACGGCCCATCTTCATCAACGCAAGATCAAGACCGTCGCGAGGGGCCAAGCCTCGCGGGGCGGACGACAAGGAGCTTGCTTAGGCACGGCCTCGTCAGGTTGGCTCATGAGGAGGCGGAGAGTTCAAGGCAGGGTACCTCGCGAGGTGCCCATGACGTAAGCCATGACGACCAATGGCGACAGTCGGGCGCCAGCCCACGCAGCGTCCTCCTTTCCTCTTTGGTGCAAAGGGAGCAAGAGCAGGCGAGAGCATCAAGCAAAGGCATCTGTTTCGGTGCAACAAGACCAAGACCAGCCCCAACGGCTGGAAGGGAGTCATCGTGGAGCCCAAGCAGGCGTCATCACCAGAGCCTTTGGCAGGTGAGGACCAACTTTAGTCAGGATAAGTGTACCCGCTGTCCCCCTTCAAAATGGCCAATTGTTGGCGCCCTTCCCGCTCAATATTTGGGAAGAGGCCTAGGGCCTTCGCCTATAAATAGGAGTAGCCACACTCAGAGTAGAGGGATGGAAACGATCGGCATCCAGAGAAAGACAGAGACCCGATCCTCAAGCTAGAGCGACGGGACACCACCTAGCAGTTCATCACACTCACCAAGAACAGACCCTCATGAGGCTGTTCTTCCCCTGTCTATTCCTCATCAGCCCAAGAGGCAATCCACCACGCCACAAACTAGAGTAGGGTATTACACCACAGCGGTGGCCCGAACTAGTATAAATCTTGTGTCTCTTGCGCTGTTCATTTTAGTAGTTTAGGTCCCAGCAATTCGGCGAGGTGCGAGACGGTAGAAGGTTGGATCTCTGCGCGCACCCAGTGTTGAACCTCAAGGGTCTGCGGAACCCGAATCCGACATTTGGCGCCCGGTAGGGGTGCGCTGAATCTGCCTTTTCGTCGCCTCGTTCTTCCCGACCACGCAACCATGTCTGGCGCCTGTCGGGCTCAGCGCTGAGCACCGAGCCGCCCTCGCCTCCCATATCGCCTGAGACAGCTCCGTCCGGGCGGCGCCCTCGCGTTCCCGTCACCTGCCGTCAATGCCGCCATCGGTCCGGCGGGGAACGAGCAGCAAGCATCGTCCCAGCATGTCACATCCCAGCTAGACCATGCATTAGGGTGTGCATCATGTTTAAATTTCATTTGAATTTCAAATGGGGAGGACAGAAACCCCGTAAACCCCCCTTAATTCAACTAGGGTTTACTAAAAATTATTTCAATGAACCTGAAATGCCCTTCAAAATGCTCATCATCTTTGCTTTGGTTCAGAGCCTATGTCAAAAGTGGTGCATCATTTTCTAGGTCATCCAAAGGTCCTTGAATTAATTCATAAGTTTTTGAACTTGAGCATTTCAAATTATATAAAATATTTCAAATGCCCAAAAATTGCCAAACCAAAATGTTTCATGTTGAAAATATTTCAACAATGGACCAGGAACATTTTGGTGAATTTTAAAACTGTTTTGGTATTTTTAAAAACTCCACAAAGTTGCAGAAAAATAGAAAAAGATAAAACAGGAAAGAACTTACCTGGCGCCTCCCTACCCGGCCCACCTGCCGGCCCAGCCCAGCAGCCGCGCCAGCGAGCTGCTTGGCTCGCCCAGGCAGGCAGCCAGGTGCTCGGCGGCGGGCACCGCATGGGTGCCACGCACCTGGTCGCCTCCTCGCCGCTCCTCTCGCTAGCTGCCGACGGGGATCACCTCCTATCCCTCCCCCGAACCCCCTGGACATCTCTTCTCCTCCCCAGTTCCTCTTTCTCGCGCTCCCCCACCTTGGCCGACGCCGCCGCCGCCGCACCATCGCCGTAACCGCGGTCCCCGCCGTCCGTGCTCCTCCTCACCTTGTCTAGGAGCTCCGCCGCTCTCCACTACCCCTAACTAGCCGAGCCCCGCCTGCTCAAGTGAACCGAGTCCACCCCGACCCCAACCGACTCCACCAGTAGCCGCGGCTTGTCCCCAGCTACCTGTAGCCACCCTCCGCGGCTCGTTTGGTCGCCGGAATGGCCAAACGCACTTCCGCCGCTGCGTCGGGCTCGCCGGCGGCTAGTCGCCGGTGCTGCCGACGTGGACCTTGACCACGGTGGGCCCTGGTTGACTCCGATGAGTCACTGACAGATGGGGCCCAGCCCTACTAACTAAATAGGTTTAGTTTTAATTAAACATTAGTTAAACTAATTACCCCGACACCTGGACCCTTTGTCGGGTTTGACTGGGCGTCTCGTTGACCACGACGTCATCTCGACGCATGGTCGACTTAATAATCTAATTTCTGGATTTATTCTAATATAGGAAATTCCAGAATATAATTCAAATTTCAAATGCTTATAGCTTTTAATATGTAACTCCAAATGCAAAGATTTATATATGAAAAATGATCAGAAAAATCCATTCTATCCATTGGTACAGGTTTCATGCATGTTAAAACAAGTTAACCTTGCTGTTTAACCAGAATAAGATAATGCACCTTTAGGGCTATTTCAAATGAGCTAGCATTTGAATCTTTGATTCAAATGGGTTCATCCCTTCCTGTTTTAGCTTGCATTAGGCCAACACACATCCATATTGCCATGTCATAGCATGCATCATATTGTTGCATATTGTCATGTGTGTTTACTTTCGGTATGCTTTTCGTGATAGGTTCTGCCCCCGAGGATAATCTCGACTATCCATCTCAAGGGCAGTACTCTACCACCATCCCATCAGGCAAGCAACCCGTTGATCATTCCGATACAAACCCATGTTCTCGCTTCTGCTCTTGTTTTACTGCATTAAGACAACGCGATTCAAACTGTTGTGTGCTGCGGTAGTTGAACCCACTTCCTTTGCATGACCTGTCATTGCCACAGTAACTAGATGAAACCCACTAGTATGTGTAGGAATTGATTGAGCCATGTTTGTGATTCCTACCATGCTATGCTTGCTATGCTTAGAGTTGTGTCAGATCTGGCTCATCGGGATGATGTACTGGAGTGAAAGGTTGTGTTGGTTCGAGAGTGAAAGTGTTGAACACGTTTTGGTAAAGGTATCGATGAGAGGCCATGTAGGAGTACATGGTGGGTTGTTTCATTGAAGCCGATCCTAAGAACTGAGATCTGTGTTTGTGATCCATGAAATAGTTACTACCACGCATTGGGCCCGAAACCAATGGACCCTCTCGGCTTCTTAACCACCCTTGTTCTTAGTCGGGAGTTGCAAGTAGTTTCGGTGTTTGTAGCATCTGTGGGGGCTGCACGCAACGCTGACCTTAGGGGTGGGTTGTGTTGCGGTAGGCACGTGCCCCGTGTACCGAGTGCCCGCTTGGTATCTCGGGAACCCTGCACACATCGTTCGGGCTGTATGGGAAACCTCGGCGGACTCCTCATGGATGGAACCCGAATAGGCGATAAACCTGGACTAGGGACTTGAGTGTTTAGGTAGGCTGTGGCCGACACCCACGTTGGGCTTCCGCTGAAGGTTGTCGAGTACATGTCGTGTAAACGGCGGTAAGTGGTGAGCGTAGGTGAAGAAGTACACCCCGCAGGGTTTGTAATATGATCTATTGAATAGCCGTGTCCACGGAGAAGGACTTCAGGTTGCCTATATCAGTTCATAGACAAGTAAATGGATACTACTAAAAGCCTCAAGATAAGTGTGAGTACCGCGGATGGCCCTCTCGTGGGATGACGAGAGAGGATCCACGGTGGAGTATTGTGATGGTGATTAGTGGACTCGTGTGCGAAAAATGATTTACAAGTTGTGTCACGTAGGATAGCTTAGCCAAGAGTCAAAGCTGGCTTGCTGCAAATAACTCCACCACCTTCTTGAGAATGTGCATGTATGATAGGATTCTATGGTAAGACTTGCTGAGTACCTCCGTACTCATGTTTGCTTAATTAATGTTTTTCAGAGGACAACACCGCCCCCTCCGATGGGTTCTATGTAGATCTCGACTTCGACGAGTGAGCTAGCCACCCAGGTGGTGATCTAAGGCTTGTGAAGGGCCATTGTAGATAGAAAGGCTCCAACAAGCTTTCTTTCTTTCTAGAGTCTGTACTCAGACTAGTTTGCTTTCGCATGTGCTTGTATGCTTGTATGACTTGAGTGTTGGGTCATGTGACCCCTACCTGTATGAATATGTTATGTATGGCTCCTCAGAGCCTCTTAAATAAAGTACTTTGAGTTGTAGAGTTTTGTTGTGATGCCTTGTTGTATTTACTCATATCGGGCATATTATGTGTATGATTGAAATGCTTGGTATGAGTGGGATCCGACAAACTAGTTGTTTATCCTTGGCAGCCTCTCATATGGGGAAATGTAGTCTCGTGCTACGAGCGATAGTAGTCCGCTACAGCCCGGTTCACGAGTCCTGCTAGCCCAGCACTACTGCTTGGACACTTGGTGGCGGCATGTGTTTCACTTCGTTCTTATGTACTGTCCCTTCGGGAAATGTCACTGTGGTATTCGAGTCTTGTCTAGCCTGCTACAGCCCGGGATACCGGAGTCCTGTTAGCCAGTGCTACAGCCGAATATATACGTTGATGACCGACATGCTCGATGTGATTCATGTATGCCTGTCCCCATAGGTTAGCGCCGCTTTGGGTTCACGACTAGCCATGTCGGCCCGGGTTCTTTGTCATGTGGATGCTAGCGACACTATCATATACGTGAGCCAAAAGGCACAAACGGTCTCGGGCCATGGTAAGGCGACACCAGGGGAATACCGTGCGTGAGGCCGCAAAGTGATATGAGGTGTTACCGGCTAGGTCGATGTGACTTGGAATCGGGTCCTGACAGCTGTTGGCATCGAGCAGGCTGCACAGTAGGTTCGCTAAGCCAAACTGGTCGATGTTGAGTCTAGAAATGCTTTAGTTATATGTAGGGGAATTGATTGTGGGAGGGATAGTAAGGCTCTTTTACTCCTTACCTTATGCCCTCTGATCTGAGTCATCCTCTTCTCATTCTACATGGGTATAGGACTAGGCTCTCTTCTCTCTATCAGGTTCACGTGTTACTAATCCGTAGTAACTTATAGGATTGTTGGTTACATCCTCAGTTCAGTTCTACTAAATTTTAGTATGCTGTTAGTTGAACCAGAACCTTGATATGATGTTGTTGAGTGGTTTTGCAATCTGATTTTGAATGTCTCAAATCTAATTTTGAGCATTTACAAATGTTATGCTGCCCGATTTTCCCTAGGAATTCTAATGTCTTTGCATTGTGGCTGTGCTTTCAGATGGCCACTCGTCCCCAGAACCAAGTGGTTCGTCTGACCCGTTGCATTGGTGTGTGTGGTCACACGGCAATGTTGGTTAGGGTGATGATCGAGACCGGTTACCGATGGTATCCTGAATATACCGTCGAGGAGCAGTTTAGGGATTTCAATCAAAGCCAATATCTATGCACGGTCCGGATTTATCCATCTTATCCCGGAGCTACTGAACCACTTCACTGTTCTTATGGGCTCGGGATCACTATTGGAATGTCCATGCAAGATGCAGCCTATTCTATGATGACTATTATTCGAGCCAGAACTGCCTTGTTGGGCAACACCGATTTCCGCTACATGCCAGCATCCCTCCCTGGGGCGCATGGCTACCTTCAGGGTTTGTACAGCGATGCATCCCATGAGGACTCACTCCTTCGCACTACTACCGAGATGCTGGAGGACAAGGACCGTGAGAACCGGGCCTTGCGTATGGAGCTTTTTAATGCCCATTCTGATCACTGGGCTACTCTGACTCGGTTTGCACCTGCCGTGCAAGCCGGATATATGGACATGAGGGACTTGTACCCTGTGCGGGCTGGTCTGCCAGACTTTATGGAGTGGCGTGAGGTTGGAGGCATCACTCCTCCTCGTGGGCCTCGTCTGCCACCGTTTGTTGGACCACGGCCACATCCGAGTCCTTATGGTCCACAGGCTCCACAGGATCGTCTGTTTCCGGATGATCATGTTCCACTTCCAGGCTTGGGTGGTGACTTCTATGAGGACTACTATGGAGCTGCCTGAGTTAGTAGTAGTATTCCTAGTGTTGTAATAGTTGTATTTCCACCGCTCCTGCGTGACTTGTGGAATATGACTTAGGTGTATCGTTCCAGAAGTGTAGAAAAACAATGTATAGGAGTTGGAATGCTTCCGATGAGATGTAACGCCTTTCCTTATAGTTGTACTCCGTCAGGCTTGTACTAAACTATGAATGGTGTGTATGACCGTTGGTATATATATGGCAGTTTATATTACCATGTCATACGGATGAACATCTTTGCATTCCGTGTTATCCATTACATTCCGAACTTCCTTGTTAAATTCTGCCATCCTGGTTTAAACCTTTGCTTTGTTTCCTAGGATGGTCAACACCATAACAATCCCGCTGCTCGGAGCGGGAGAAGCTAGTGCAGCCAGGAATGTGAATCTGCCGCAACCACCATCTTTGGCCGAGGTTATGCTGGAAGCAGAACGCAATATGCGTGAGACCAATCGCTTACTGGAGCGGATTGAACAAAACACCGCAATCCAGCCAAGAAATGATTTGGTTTCACTCAATGACTTCGTCAAGCTGTATCCACCGAAGTTCAAATATTCCGTTGAGCCTCTCGACGCGGATGATTGGCTTCGCAGCATCAACCACAAGCTGCGTTCTGCTAACGTGGCTGAGGCTGACAAGGTTACCTTTGCCGCTTATCATCTTGAAGGCCCTGCTAGTCTCTGGTGGGAGAATTATGAGGCTATGCGTCCGGTTGGACAGATTACTACTTGGGCTGAATTCAGTGCCGCCTTCCGTGAGCATCACATCCCAGAAGGTCTTATGGACCGCAAAAGGGAGGAATTCTGTAGTTTCACCCAAGGTAGGCTGACAGTGGATGCCTACAGCCGTGAATTTGGGAAGTTAGCACGTTATGCTCCCGAAGAAGTTTCTACCGACGCCAAGAAGCAGGCAAGGTTCCGCAAGGGACTTAGCCCTGAGCTACGCCGAGACCTTCGTCTGCATGAGTGCACCTCTTTTCCGAAGCTAGTCAATAAGGCTATCAGCGCCGAAACTGGGCAGACTGATTTTGAAGCTTCACGCAAGCACGTCCGTGACTCTGGATCTTCATCCGGATCTAGATCCCAGAAGCGCCGGGTTTGGATTCCAAATACTGCCCTACCACCCAGGTTCACCCCGAGGCCATCCTTTGAGGCGCCTCGCCCCAACCAGCAGTATGTTCCGCCCAAGACTTATGGAGGCCCCACTGCTAATGCTACTCCACGCCCAAATGTGATAACTTGCTTCAAGTGTGGAGAAACGGGCCACTACATCCGTGAGTGTCCCCAAAACAACCCCAGCCAAGTTGGAAAGTCTGTTGGCCGTGGCAAGCCAGCAGGAAAGGTGCTCTATGGTAAACCAGCTGCCACTGCTCGTGGCCACGTCAACTATGTTTCTGCTGATGAAACTTATGAGGATCCCAACATCGTTCTCGGTACGCTCCTTGTTAATTGCCATCCGGCAACTGTTCTTTTTTATACTGGAGCATCTCATTCATTTATTTCTGAGAGCTATGCTCGATTGCACAACACCACATTCTGTGACATGCATACCTCCATGGAAATTCAGACCCCTGGTTCTAGATGGCAAACCTCTAGAATAAGTCATGGGAATGAAATTCTTGTCGACAGATTAGTCTTTCTTGCATCTCTAATAGCTCTTAAGTCCTCGGACATAAACATCATCTTTGGTATGGACTGGATGTCAGCCCATTATGCTAAGATTGATTGCTCTACTAGAAATGTTCAACTCACCCATCCTTCGGCAAGACGGTGAATGTTTTAACCCGAGTGTCTAAGCGCCCGACTTTACCTTAAATGCCAACCCCTTCCGTGCCTCGAAGATATTCGGTAGTCCGTGATTTCCCGGATGTCTTTCCAGAGGAACTGCCAGGTGTTCCACCTGACAGGGATGTCGAGTTCGTGATAGATCTTGTTCCCGGAACCGTCCCAATCTCTAGAAGACCTTATAAGATGGCACCCCTAGAACTAGCTGAACTTAAGAAACAACTCGATGAGTCCTTGCAAAAGGGTTTCATCCGTCCTAGTTCATCCCCATGGGCTTGCCCCGTCCTCTTCGTCAAGAAGAAGGATGGAACGGATCGGATGGTTGTAGATTACCGACCTGTCAACTTGGTCACTATCAAGAACAAGTATCCGCTCCCCAGGATCAACGATCTGTATGATCAGCTCGCTGGATCCTCAGTCTTTTCCAAGATGGATTTGAGGTTGGGCTACCATCAAATCAAAATCAAGAACGGGGACATTCCTAAAACGGCCTTTGTTACTCGTTATGGCCAATACGAGTACACCGTCATGTCCTTCGGTTTAACCAATGCTCCAGCCACCTTCTCTCGGTTAATGAACTCAATCTTCATGGAGTATTTGGATAAATTCGTTGTGGTATACCTCGATGATATACTCATCTACTCCAAGAATGAGGAAGAACATGCCGAACATCTACGGCTAGTATTGATGAAACTTCGAGAGCACCGCCTTTATGCCAAATTCTCCAAGTGTGAATTTTGGTTACCAGAAGTGACCTATCTAGGCCATGTAATCTCTGGTAAGGGCATTGTTGTCAATCCCGAGCGAGTTCAAGCCGTCCTTGACTGGACTCCACCTGAATCGGTCAAGCAAGTTCGGAGTTTCCTCGGTTTAGCGAGCTATTGCTGCCGCTTCGTCGAGAATTCTCTAAAGTTCCTAAACCTCTAACCGAACTCCTCAAGAAAGATAAAAAGTTCGAATGGGCGCCACAAGGCGAGTTCAGCTTCGGGAGAACTGAAAAGACGCTCGACATCTGCTCCGTACTTGTTCCACCAGATTTTTCTAAGGACTTTATTATCTATTGCGGCCTCGCGACAAGGACTAGGTTGCATACTCATGCAAGATCGTCATGTGATTGCCTACGCTTCTCGACGATTCGTCCACATGAGGATAACTATCCCACACGATCTAGAGCTTGCAGCGAAGTGGTTCATGCACTCAAAACCTGGCGACATTACCTTCTTGGTAATCGCTGCGAAATCTACACTGATCACCAAAGTCTGAAATATATCTTCACCCAACCGGATTTGAATCTCAGGCAAAGACGTTGGGTCGAGTTGATTACAGATTACGACTTAGGAATATCTTACACCCCAGGCAAAGCCAATGTCATGGCTGACGCACTAAGTCGCAAATCTTATTGTAACAACCTGATGTTACAACAAAGTCAACCATTTCTCCACGAGGAATTTCGTAAGCTTAATCTCCACATTGTTCCTCGAGGATTCCTTTCCACCCTGGTGGCGAAACCTATGGTAGTATTATCTGTGAAAGTGCGACAAATGTGTTGATCGTAAAGGCCCCGAGAATAATAATTATAATTGTTGTGCATGTTGATCCTGTGGCACTGATAGAACGAGCCAATGCATTGCTTGTTTTAAGTATAAATTTCTATTAAAGCTAATTAAATTTAAGTAAAGTGACCACTAACTCTTGTTATTACAGTACCAATACAGACCCGCTCGTGAACCGACGTGTGGCCGGAGTAGGTTTCTTAATGGAGGCGTTTGAATGCGCCGAGGGTGCATCTTCTGCCGGGCGTGCAGCGGGCGAGGGAGGGGTAGTAACTATTGTTGCCTATACACCAGTTTACTATTGAGTCTAGTTCCAAGAGCTGAAAAACTAATCGCCACCGCCGCCACTCCACTCGCTCACTTGAAGAGACTCCAATGCCAATCCGAGGGGTGAGCCTGTTGGATATGGACTTCAGAAGGAGTTCCCTTGAGTTTTCTGTTCAGTCCTATGGCTTCCCAAGTTGAATGTGATGTACACCAATGATCCGACT
This sequence comes from Aegilops longissima, assembly GCA_021605205.1. NCBI lineage: Eukaryota > Viridiplantae > Streptophyta > Magnoliopsida > Poales > Poaceae > Aegilops > Aegilops longissima. Next base: position 327,657,978 of record CM038679.1, on the reverse strand, counting down.
CGTGAAGCTCTCTCGCCGAGTTCAAGAAGTACCTACAGACGAGAAAGCACAAGGTCGCAGGATCGACCTTCTCGCCCATCCATTCGCTCCTCTCGACAGGACCAACGGATTGCCGTCGCCTGTATAAAAAGGGACGAGGTTCTCGTCACCACTGCTGTAGGGCCATCGAGGTTCCGAGTATTCGCCGCTTCATCGGCAGCGCCGATCGCACCTTCGCTATGGTGGAGAGAAGGAAGAACGCAACGACGGCCATATGGTGCAACAAGCTTGTCAACATCCGTATAATACAAGATCATCGCAATGGGCAGGAGAAGGACTCCGTGGTTGACCTCGCCGAGACCATCATAGACCCCGACACGCCAACATGAAAGAAGGCAATGATACCAAGGACCTGAACACATGGGAGGTACCTCTGAATCTAGCCTACATACCCTATGCAGCCAAGGACGCATACGCATGCTACGACATGTACAAAGCGGATCTTGGACATGAGGGCGTGGTTCCGCTCCCAGAACCGACGAGTACACGGACAGCCGCATCGCCATGATCAAGCGTGCCAGAAGGTCTAGATGTTGTACTTTATCTGCTTATAAGCACCTTTATCATCTCGGTGTTTCATGCATTAGCCTATGTGTCGTAATTATCTGTTTTGTCCGAAATATTTTTTTAAGAACCCATTAACCTATTTGCTTTTTTTAGTGTGTATTTGCTTATGTATGTAAGTAGTTCACTTGTCCGCTTCAAAAAATACTAGTTCACTCGGTTGTCATGCTTTGAATCTCCTTCCTCCCAACATATTCCTCTTCTCGTGTGGACCTAGTGTGTCTCGTACACGTACATATGGGACCAACCACCTATCCATTTGTATTTGTTTATTTTGTTCAATCTTTCGTCCTCTTCCTATACAGCGGCTGGCCATCATAGCCTATGGCGCTGGCTAGGCCATCCTCTACTCCCACACATTGTTCGGGCGGCAAGAGCTCCACCGGCGCACCTCAGACCAACAAGTCAACCTCAGACTCCCTCCGCCGCTGCCTTTCCCTTCTCCGGGTTCGCTCGTCCAAGGTCTCGACGCCGCCCTCCGCCTTTGGTGCTCTCGCCATGGCGCCTTGCCCCGGCTGCTCCCAACATGGTCAGCAAAACAAGAGGAATCGAGAGAGAACTATTCGCCGAGAGGTCGATAGTCCCGGACAACCAAGTCCATGGCCTAGGTTTTCTTGTTCAACATGGGCAGCCCACTTACATGTTTCAACATTTTGGGATCCAATAGGTATCAAGCTGCCTTTGGGCCTCCCAACCTAGCCTGCCTATAAAATCAGCAGCCGGGTTATGTTTGTTTTCTCGCATTTAACGACAACTCAGTTCTATTTTTCTATAGAATGCAAAACTGAACCTATATTTATATCTTATTTTATTACATATATATATATATATATATATATATATATATATATATATATATATATATATATATATATATATATATATATATATATATATATATAACAAAACAACATAAGGTTCCGTTAAACCTTTCACTCATCCAACCATTTTATAGACCTTCCCACTTCCTTTATTTTTTGTTTTCATTAATCCTATATCTGAATTTTCTCCCACTTTCTTTTTCGATGTAAACTTAGTTTTCTCCCAAAGATTTTTCCCTAGAACCAACTCAACTGTCCCAAGTCTAGCCTAAATAATAATAATACCTTACGCCCTATTAACTCATCAAATTAAAATGATATTTTATTTCAGAAATTGAAAGTTCTTACAAAATAATAATAATTGTTTATATATAACTTGGCAAGTTAACTCCTAGGGAATGCGTATATAAGCTTGCAAAGATTTTACTGACCAATGCAGTAATAGACGGCAATCATGTGTTTATGTTTTATAACATTCGCCCAGCCCAACATGATATTTTCACCCAGCCCAGCAAGTCCACGGATTTCGAGAAAATGCAAATGGGCTTTCATTGTTTCACCCAGCCCACCAAATGGACTAAAAACAAATGGACTGGCTGACATGTGGGCCAAGAGGTCAAGTTTAAGAAGGCGCGGATTTACATCCAACGGTCGCCATTCTTCTTCAATCTCTCGTCTTCTTTCCCCCAGCGCCGCCGGGACCGCTCAGCTCCAGCCTCCGGGCGATAACGGCGAGTTTTATGCTACCAAATAAACGCTATTCTCTACCGACGGCCAGGCCATCCCTCCACTCAAGACCTCCTGTTATTCTTTGTCGAAAGTGTAGGCCTACCCCTCAAGACCAACCACCAAGTTTCCCACTCGCTGTCTATGACTCCACCGCCGCTTTTCCCCATCTCCGAGTCGCTCCGGGCCTCGGGCCTCGCTCATCTATCCACATAGCCGGGCGCGCATGGTAACAAACGAGAATCACCTCGAAGAGGACTGTATGTGGAGAGTCTCGACGGCTGGGACCCACGAGGTCCATGGTCGCACGCAAGCAAAGTTCCTCCTTATTAAGCTGTTTCTCCCCGACACTGGGACCCACCGACTTTATCTTTGCACGGAAGGAAGTGCCTCCTTGTTATGCTAAAAACCATTGCTCCCCGATGACAGCTGGAACCCGCATATTTGGTGGCTGACTTTAGGCCTACATAGCGTGCACGTGTAATGCAGGGCTTTGTCAACTTAATAAACAAATGATTCTAGCAGTTGACCATTGATGTTAATCCAACAGCCGCGGTTCTTCTCGCAACCTCTCGTTTGCTCCTGCCTCCGTGGGTAGCAAGAAGTTATCACAAGACCAACAAGTCAAGTTTTCCACTCCTCTCCATTCCGCGACTCCACCGCCCGCCTTCCCCATCTCCGGTCGCTCCAGGCCTGGGCCTCGCTGTCATGCACCGCCTTGGTGCACTCGGCATTGTGTGGTCAATGGTCAACAAACGAGAGTCATGGAAAGATGATCAGACGTGAGAGGTCGACATGGGGACGCACCACGCCCATGGACGATCCGCAACCGCATCCTTTACCCTGAAAAATAATGTTTTTGTCGCTGCTCGGGAACGGGGTCCCTGCACTTGCTTGCCGCGGCCCGCGGCTTGGCTCAAAGGAGGCCCAGACGGCCCATCTTCATCAACGCAAGATCAAGACCGTCGCGAGGGGCCTGGATTGCTGGGCGGACGACAAGGAGCTTGCTTAGGCACGGCCTCGCCAGTTGGCTCATGAGGAGGCGGAGAGTTCAAGGCAGGGTACTCGCGAGGTGCCCATGACGTAAGCCATGACGACTAATGGCGCATGGCCGGGCGCCAGCCCACGCAGCCGCCCTCCTTTCCTCTTTGGTGCAAAGGGAGCAAGAGCAAGCGAGAGCATCAAGCAAAGGCATCTGCTTCGTGCAACAAGACCAAGACCAGCCCCAACGGCTGGAAGGGAGTCATCGTGGAGCCCAAGCAAAGCGCCATCACTCGTGAGCCTTGGCAGGTGAGGACCAACTTAGTCGATAAGTGTACCCGCTGTCCCCCTTCAAATGGCTAATTGTTGGCGCCTCTTCCCGCCAATATTTGGGAAGAGGCCTAGGCCTTCGCCTATAAATAGGAGTAGCCACACTCAGAGTAGAGGGATGGAAACGATCGCATCCAGAGAAAGACAGAGACCCGATCCTCAAGCTAGAGCGACGGACACCACCTAGCAGTTCATCACACTCACTAAGAATGCACTCGCGAGGTCTGTTCTTCCTCTGTGATCGCTCCTCATCAGCCCAAGAGGCAATCCACCACGCCACAAACTAGAGTAGGGTATTACACCACAACGGTGGCCCGAACTAGTATAAATCTTGTGTCTTGCGCTGTTCTGCTTAGTAGTTTAGGTCCCAGCAATCGGCGCGAGGTGTAGACGGTAGAAGGTTGGATCTCTGGCACACACCTGTGTTGTTCGAACTCAAGGGTCTGCGGAACCCGAATCCGACATTTGGCGCGCTGTGGGTGCGCCGAATCTGCCTTTCGTCGCCGTTTTCCCCGACCACTGCAACCATGTCTGGCGCCTCACCGGGCTCAAGGCTGAGCACCGAGCCGCTCATTCCCATGTCGCTTCTGACAGCCCCTGGCTTCAAGGGCGCTTGCTGCCTCCTCGTCACTGCCACAATGCCGCCATCGGTCCGCTGGGAACGCAGCAAGCATCGCCCCAAAGCATGTCACATCCCAGCTAGACCATGCATTAGGGTGTGCATCATGTTTAAATTTCATTTGAATTTGAAATGGGAGGACAGAAACCCCGTAAACCCCCCTTAATTCAACTAGGGTTTACTAAAATTATTTCAATGAACCTGAAATGCCCTTCAAAATGCTCATCATCTTTGCTTTGGTTCAGAGCCTATGTCAAAAGTGGTGCATCATTTTCTAGGTCATCCAAAGGTCCTTGAATTAATTCATAAGTTTTTGAACTTGAGCATTTCAAATTATATAAAATATTTCAAATGTCCAAAATTGCCAAACTAAATGTTTCATGTTGGAAATATTTCAACAATGGACCAGAGCATTTTGGTGAATTTAAAACTGTTTTGGTATTTTTAAAACTCCACAAAGTTGCAGAAAAATAGAAAAGATAAAACAGAAAGAACTTACTCCGGCGCCTCCCACCTGCCCACCTCCGCTGCCCACCCCAAAGAGCAAGGCCAGCGAGCTGCTTGGCTCGGGCCCAGCAGCAGCCAGGTGTTTCTGGGCGGCGGCACCGCATGGGTGCCACGCACTGGTCTGGTCGCCTCCGCCTCTCTAGAAGGCCGACGGGATCACCTCCCTATCCCTCCCCCAACCCCCGGACATCTCTTTCCTCCCCTGGGCCTCTTTCTCGCCCCCACCTCTGGCCGACGCCATGGCACAAGACCATCGCCAGAATCATGTCCGCCCCGGCCGTCTGCGTTCTCCTCACCTTGTCTAGGAGCTCCGCCTCTCCACTACTCCCTAACTAGCCGAGCCCCCGCCTGCTCAAGTGAACCGAGTCCACCTCCTGACTCCCAACCGACTCCACCAAGAGTCGCTGCTTGTCCCCAGCCTACCACGTAGCCACCCTCCGCTGCTCGCTTGGTCGCCTGAATGGCCAAACGCACTTCCGCCGCTTGCTGCTTGGCTCGCTGGGCGGCTAGTCGCCGGTGCTGCCGACGTGGACCTTGACCACGGTGGGCCCCTGTTGACTCCGGATGAGTCATCGATGATGGGGCCCAGCCTCTACTAACTAAATAGGTTTAGTTTTAATTAAACATTAGTTAAACTAATTACCCCGACACCTCGACCCACTCGCAGTTTGACTCGACGCCTCGTTGACCCCGACGCCATGTCGACGATGGTCGATTTAATAATCTAATTTCTGGATTTATTCTAATATAGGAAATTCCGTAATATAATTCAAATTTCAAATGCTTATAACTTTTAATATGTAACTCCAAATGCAAAGATTTATATATGAAAATGATCAGAAAAATCCATTCTATCCATTGGTACAGGTTTCATGCATGTTAAAACAAGTTAACCTTGCTGTTTAACCAGAATAAGATAATGCACCTTTAGGGCTATTTCAATGAGCTAGCATTTGAATCTTTGATTCAAATGGGTTCATCCTTCCTGTTTTAGCTTGCATTAGGCCAACACACATCCATATTGCCATGTCATAGCATGCATCATATTGTTGCATATTGTCATGTGTGTTTACTTTCAGATGCTTTTCGTGATAGGTTCTCGCCCGAGGATAATCTCGACTATCCATCTCAAGGGCAGATTTCTACCACCATCCCATCGTGCAAGCAACCCATTGATCATTCCGATACAAACCCATGTTCTCGCTTCGCTCTTGTTTTATCGCATTAAGACAACGCGATTCAAACTGTTGTGTGCTGCGGTAGTTGAACCCACTTCCTTTGCATGACTGTCATTGCCACAAGAATTAGATGAAACCCACTAGTATGTGTAGGAGTTGATTGAGCCATGTTTGTGATTCCTACCATGCTATGCTTGCTATGCTTAGAGTTGTGTCGTCTGCTCATCGGGATGATGAACCGGAGTGAAAGGTTGTGTTGGTTCGAGAGTGAAAGTGTTGAACACGCTTTGGTAAAGGTATCGATGAGAGGCCATGTAGGAGTACATGGTGGGTTGTTTCATTGAAGCCGATCCTAAGAACTGAGATCTGTGTTTGTGATCCATGAAATAGTTACTACCACGCATTGGGCCCAAACCAATGGACCCTCTCGGCTTCTTAACCACCCTTGTTCTTAGTCCGGAGTTGCAAGTAGTTTCGTGTTTGTAGCATGTCGGGGCTGCACGCAACGCTGACCTTAGGGGTGGGTTGTGTTGCGGTAGGCACGCGGCCCCTGTACCGAAAGTGCCCGCTTGGTATCTCGGGAACCCCGCACACATCGCTCGGGCTGTATGGGAAACCTCGCCGACTCCTCATGGATGGAACCCGAATAGGCGATAAACCCGACTAGGGACTTGAGTGTTTAGGTAGGCTGTGGCCGACACCCACGCTGGGCTTCCGCTGAAGGTTGCCGAGTACATGTCGTAAACGGCGGTAAGTGGTGAGAGCGCAGGTGAAGAAGTACACCCCGCAGGTTTTAATATGATCTATTCAATAGCCGTGTCCACGGAGAAGGACTTCGGGTTGCCTATATCAGTTCATAGACAAGTAAATGGATACTACTAAAAGCCTCAAGATAGTGTGAGTATCATGGATGGCCCTCTCGTGGGATGACGAGAGGATCCACGGTGGAGTATTGTGATGGTGATTAGTGGACTCGTGCAGCGACAAATGCTTTACAAGTGGTGTCACGAGGATAGCTTAGCCAAGAGTCAAAGCTGGCTTGTCAGAATAACTCCACCACCTTCTTGAGAATGTGCATGTATGATAGGATTCTGTGGTAAGACTTGCTGAGTACCTCCGCACTCATGTTTGCTTAATTAATGTTTTTCAGAGGACAACACCCCCTCCGATGGGTTCTATGTAGATCTCGACTTCGACGAGTGAGCTAGCCACCTGTGTGGTGATCTAAGGCTTGTGAAGGGCCATTGTAGATAGAAAGGCTCCAACAAGCTTTCTTTTCTTTCTAGAGTCTCAGACTCAGACTAGTTTGCTTCCGCATGTGCTTGTATGCTTGTATGACTTGAGTGTTGGGTCATGTGACCCCTACCTGTATGAATATAGTTATGTATGGCTCCTCGAGCCTCTTAAATAAAGTACTTTGAGTTGTAGAGTTTTGTTGTGATGCCTTGTTGTATTTACTCATATCGGGCATATTATGTATGATTGAAATGCTTGGTATGAGGGATCCCACAAACTAGTTGTTTATCCTTGGCAGCCTCTCATATGGGGAAATGTAGTCTCGTGCTTCGAGCGATAGTAGTCCGCTACAGCCCGGTTCACCGGAGTCCTGCTAGCCCAAAGACTACCGCTTGGACACTTGACTGGCCGGCATGTGTTTCACTTCGCTCTTATGTCTGTCCTTCGGGAAATGTCACGCGGTGGTATTCGAGTCCTGCCTAGCTGCTACAGCCCGGGATACCGGAGTCCTCATAGCCCAAAGGCTACAGCCCGAATATATACGCTGATGACCGACATGCTCGATGTGATTCATGTATGCCTGTCCCCATAGGTTAGCGCCGCTTGGGTTCACGACTAGCCATGTCGGCCCGGTTCTTTGTCATGTGGATGCTAGCGACACTATCATATACGTGAGCCAAAAGGCTAAACGGTCCCGGCCATGGTAAGGCGACACCTGTGGGAATACCGTATGTGAGGCCGCAAAGTGATATGAGGTGTTACCGCCAGGTCGATGTGACTTGAATCGGGTCCCGACAGCGCTGGCATCAGAAAGCAGGCTGCCTGTAGGTTCGCTAAGCCAAACTGGTCGATGTTGAGTCTAGAAATGCTTTAGTTATATGTAGGGGAATTGATTGTGGAGGAACGTAAGGCTCTTTTACTCCTTTACCTTATGCCCTCCGATCTGAGTCATCCTCTTCTCATTCTACATGGGTATAGGACTAGGCTCTCTCTCTATCGTGTTCACGTGTTACTAATCCGTAGTAACTTATAGGATTGTTGGTTACATCCTCGCTCAGTTCTACTAAATTTTAGTATGCTATTAGTTGAACCGTAACCTTGATATGATGTTGTTGAGTGGTTTTGCAATCTGATTTTGAATGTCTCAAATCTGATTTTGAGCATTTACAGATGTTATGCTGCCCGATTTTCCCTAGAAATTTAATGTCTTTGCATTGTGGTTGTGCTTTCAGATGGCCACCGTCCCCGTAACCAAGTGGTTCGTCTCGACCTGTTGCATTGGTGTGTGTGGTCACACGGCAATGTTGGTTAGGTGATGATCGAGACCGTTATCGATGGTATCCTGAATATACCGCCGAGGAGCAGTTTAGGATTTCAATCAAAGCCAATATCTATGCACGGTCCGGATTTATCCATCTTATCCCCGAGCTACTGAACCACTTCACCGTTCTTATGGGCTCGGGATCACTATTGGAATGTCCATGCAAGATGCAGCCTATTCTATGATGACTATTATTCGAGCTGTAACTGCCTTTGTTGGGCAACACCGATTTCCGCTACATGCCAAGATCCTCCCTAGGGCGCATGGCTACCTTCGTGGTTTGTACAGCGATGCATCCCATGAGGACTCACCTTCGCACTACTACCGAGATGTTGGAGGACAAGGACCGTGAGAACCGGCCTCATGCGATGGAGCTTTTAATGCCCGCTCGATCACTGGCTACTCGACTCGGTTTGCACCGCTGCAAGCCGGATATATGGACATGAGGGACTTGTACCTGTGCGGGCTGGTCTGCCAGACTTTATGGAGTGGCGTGAGGTTGGAGGCATCACCTCCTCGTGGGCCTCTGCCTCGCCACCGCTTGTTGGACCACGGCCACATCCGAGTCCTTATGGTCCATGTGCTCCACAGATCGTCTGCTTCCTGGATGATCATGTTCCACTTCCGTGCTTGGGTGGTGACTTCTATGAGGACTACTATGGAGCTGCCTCGAGTTAGTAGTAGTATTCCTAGTATTGTAATAGTTGTATTTCCACCGCCCGCGTGACTTGTGGAATATGACTTAGTGTGTATCGCTCCGAAGTGTAGAAAATAATGTATAGGAGTTGGAATGCTTCCGATGAGATGTAACGCCTTTCCTTATAGTTGTAATTCGTCAGCTTGTACTAAACTATGAATGGTGTGTATGACCGCTGGTATATATATGGCAGTTTATATTACCATGTCATACGGATGAACATCTTTGCATTCCGTGTTATCCATTACATTCCGCACTTCCTTGTTAAATTCTGCCATCCTGGTTTAAACCTTTGCTTTGTTTCCTAGGATGGTCAACACCAAGAATAATCCTCGCTGCCCGAGCAGGAGAAGCTAGTGCAGCCAGGAATGTGAATCTGCCGCAACCGCCATCTTTGGCCGAGGTTATGCTGGAAGCAGAACGCAATAAGCGTGAGACCAATCGCTCACTGGAGCGGATTGAACAAAACACCGCACGCCAGCCAAGAAATGATTTGGTTTCACTCAATGACTTCGTCAAGCTGTATCCACCAAGTTCAAATATTCCGCTGAGCCTCTCGACGCGGATGATTGGCTTCGCAAAGATCAACCACAAGCTGCGCTCGCTAACGTGGCTGAGGCCGACAAGGTTACCTTTGCCGCTTATCATCTTGAAGGCCCCGCTAGTCTCTCGTGGGAGAATTATGAGGCTATGCGTCCGTTGGACAAATTACAACTTGGGCTGAATTCAGTGCCGCTTCCGTGAGCATCACATCCTGTAAGGTCTTATGGACCGCAAAAGGAGGAATTCTGCAGTTTCACCCAAGGTAGGTCGACAAAGGATGCCTACACCGTGAATTTGGGAAGTTAGCACGTTATGCTCCCCAAGAAGTTTCTACCGACGCCAAGAAGGTGCAAGGTTCCGCAAGGACTTAGCCCTCGAGCTACGCCGAGACCTTCGTCTGCATGAGTGCACCTCTTTCCGGGTTAGTCAATAAGGCTATCAGCACCAAATCAGGCAGACTGATTTTGAAGCTTCACGCAGCACGTCCCGTGACTCGATCTTCATCCGCTCGATCCCGTAAGCGCCGGTTTGGATTCCAAATACTGCCTACCACCCAGTGTTCACCCCGAGGCTATCCTTTGAGGCGCCGCCCCAACCAGCAAGATGTTCCGCCAAGACTTATGGAGGCCCCATCGCTAATGCTGCTCCACGCCCAAATGTGATAACTTGCTTCAAGTGGAGAGACGGGCCACTACATCCGTGAGTGTCCCCAAAACAACCCCAGCCAAGTTGGAAAGTCTGCTGGCCGTGGCAAGCCAGCAGAAAGGTGCTCTATGTTAAACCAGCCGCCATCGCCGTGGCCACGCCAACTATGTTTCGCCGAAGAAACTTATGAGGATCCCAACGCCGCTCTCAGACGCCTTGTTAATTGCCATCCGCAATCGTTTTTTTGATACCGAGCATCTCATTCATTTATTTCGAGAGCTATGCTCGATTGCACAACACCACATTCTCGTGACATGCATACCTCCATGGAAATTAGACCCTCGGTTCTAGATGGCAAACCTCTAGAATAAGTCATGGGAATGAAATTTTGTCGATGATTAGTCTTTCTTGCATCTCTAATAGCTCTCAAGTCCTCGGACATAAACATCATCTTGGGTATGGACCGGATGTCAGCCCATTATGCTAAGATTGATTGCTCTACTAGAACTGTTCAACTCACCCATCCTTCGGCAAGACAAAGGAATGTTTTAACCCGAGTGTCTAAGCGCCAGCTTTACTCCTTAAATGCCAACCCCTTCCGCACCTCAAGATATTCCGTAGTCCGTGATTTCCGGATGTCTTTCAGAGGAACTGCCAGTGTTCCACCCGACAGGATGTCGAGTTCGTGATAGATCTTGTTCCCGAACCGCCCCAATCTCTAGAAGACCTTATAAGATGGCACCCCTAGAACTAGCTGAACTTAAGAAACAACTCGATGAGTCCTTGCAAAAGGGTTTCATCCGCCCTAGTTCATCTCCATGGGCTTGCCCCGCCCTCTTCACAAGAAGAAGGATGGAACGGATCGGATGGTTGTAGATTACCGACCGCCAATTTGGTCACTATCAAGAACAAGTATCCGCTTCCCAGATCAACGATCCGTATGATCAGCTCGCTGGATCCTCGCCTTTTCCAAGATGGATTTGAGGTTGGGCTACCATCAAATCAAAATCAAGAACGGGACATTCCTAAACGGCCTTTGTTACTCGTTATGGCCAATACGAGTACACCGTCATGTCCTTCGGTTTAACCAATGCTCCAGCCACCTTCTCTCGGTTAATGAACTCAATCTTCATGGAGTATTTGGATAAATTGCGTGGTATACCTCGATGATATACTCATCTACTCCAAGAATGAGGAAGAACATGCCAACATCTACGGCTAGTATTGATGAAACTTCGAGAGCACCGCCTTTATGCCAAATTCTCTAAGTGTGAATTTTGGTTACCGTAAGTGACCTATCTAGGCCATGTAATCTCGGTAAGGGCATTGTTGTCAATCCCGAAGCGAAGTTCAAGCCGCCCTGATCGACTCCACCTGAATCGGTCAAGCAAGTTCGAGTTTTCGGTTTAGCGAGCTATTGCCGCCGCTTCGCCGAGAATTTCTAAAGTTGCTAAACCTCTAACCGAACTCCTCAAGAAAGATAAAAGTTCGAATGGACGCCACAAAGGCGAAGTTCAGCTTTCAGAACTGAAAAGACGCTCGACATCTGCTCCCCGCATTTGTTCCACCAGATTTTTCTAAGGACTTTATTATCTATTATGACGCCGCGACAAGGACTAGGTTGCATACTCATGCAAGATCGCATGTGATTGCCTACGCTTCTCGACAGTAAGGCCCACATGAGGATAACTATCCCACACACGCATCTAGAGCTTGCAGCAAGGGTTCATGCACTCAAAACCTGGCGACATTATTTTCTTGGTAATCGCTATAAATCTACACCGATCACCAAAGTCTGAAATATATCTTCACCCAACCGGATTTGAATCTCGTGCAAAGACGTTGGTCGAGTTGATTACAGATTACGACTTAGGAATATCTTACACCCTGTGCAAAGCTAATGTCATGGCTGACGACTAAGTCGCAAATCTTATTGTAATAACCTGATGTTACAACAAAGTCAACCATTTCTCCACGAGGAATTTCGTAGCTTAATCTCCACATTGTTCCTCGAGGATTCCTTTCCACCCTGGTGGCTAAACCTACCTTACGGATCAGATCATCAAAGCATGTAAGGTAGATCCGGAATCTTCCCGATCAGGAGAAACATCAAGAAAGGAGTCGCAGATTGTTTCTCCATTGATGAACAAGGTGTCGTGTTCTTTGGAGACCGCCTAGTGGTCCCTAAGGTGCGCAACCCGAGGCGATTGATCCTTAAGGAAGCTCATGACTCTCCTCTCACCATTCATCCCGTAGTACTAAATGTATCAAGACCCACGCCAGAGGTTTTGGTGGACTAGGATGAAGAGAGAAATCGCTCAATACATTGCTAATTGCGACGCCTGTCGTCGAAGTTAAAGCAGAGCATCAACGGCCTGCTGGTACCCTTCAACCTTTGGAAATTCCTGAATGGAAATGGGATAAAATCGGTATGGATTTCATTACCGGTTTTCAGACCAAGAGAGGGAATAATGCTATCTTCGTTGTCGCCGATCGCCTTCCAAAGTAGCCCACTTCCTACCCGCTCGGAGAGTATAACCGCTAGCCAGCTAGCTGATTTGTACATCTCTAATAGTGTCTCTTCATGGTGTTCCATTGAGATTAACTCAGACCGTGGAAGTCTCTTCACCTCTCGATTTTGGGAAAGTTTCCAAACGCTATGGGAACTCGCTCTCCTTTAGCACCGCTTCCATCCTCAATCAAGTGGTCAAGTAGAACGAGTCAATCAAATCCTAGAGGATATGCTTCGAAGCTTCGCCATCTCTTTCGCATGAATTGGGAGAAATGCCTTCCATTCGCCGAAGTTCGCTTATAACAATAGTTATCAAGCCAGCTTGGGCAAAGCTCCTTTCAAGTTCTTATGGACGGAAATGTCGAACGCCTCTTAACTGGTCGAAACCGGGAGAGACAACTTTGGCCCGGATATGATCCAGAAGCGTAAGAGCAGGTTCGTTGTTCGTGAGAAATTGAAAACAGCCCAATCTCGCCAAAAGAGCCAATATGATCGCAAGCATAAGCCTCATGGCTTATGAAATTGGCGAGAAGGCTTACCTCCGGTTACCTTTGAAGGGAACCCATCGATTCGGTATCAAAGGCAAGTTGGCTCCTCGTTACATTGGACCCTTTCGCATTCTTGCCAAACGAGGAGAAGTTGCCTACCAATTGAACTACCTCCGCATCTTTCCAGAGTCCATGATGTCTTCCACGCTTCCCAACTCAGCGTTGCTTCTGATCCTATCCGTGGAGTGGACCACTAAACGCTTGATCTCCAAGATAACCTCACCTATCGAGAATATCCCGCTCAGATTTCGATCAAGCCGAGCGCATCACTCGACGCCGAATATCAAGTTTCTAAAGGTTCAATGGTCAAACCATTCCGAGCAAGAAGCAACTTGGGAAAGGGAGGATCGCCTTCACTTGAGTATCCCACCTTTTTCGCAGAACAGATCCTAAATCTCGGACGAGATTCTTTTGAGTGGGGGTGAGTTGTCACATCCCAGCTAGACCATGCATTAGGTGTGCATCATGTTTAAATTTCATTTGAATTTGAAATGGGAAGACAGAAACCCCGTAACCCCCCCTTAATTCAACTAGGGTTTACTAAAATTATTTCAATGAACCTGAAATGCCCTTCAAAATGCTCATCATCTTTGCTTTGGTTCAGAGCCTATGTCAAAAGTGGTGCATCATTTTCTAGGTCATCCAAAGGTCCTTGAATTAATTCATAAGTTTTTGAACTTGAGCATTTCAAATTATATAAAATATTTCAAATGCCCAAAATTGCCAAACAAAATGTTTCATGTTGGAAATATTTCAACAATGGACCAGAGCATTTTGGTGAATTTTAAACTGTTTTGGTATTTTTAAAACTCCACAAAGTTGCAGAAAAATAGAAAAGATAAAACAGAAAGAACTTACCTGGCGCCTCCCTACTCCGCCCACTCGCTGCCCAGCCAACAGCCTCGCCAACGAGCTGCTTGGCTCGGCCAGCAGCAGCCAGTGCTCGGCGGCGGGCACCGCATGGGTGCCATGCACCTGGTCGCCGCCCGCCTCCTCTCGCTAACCGCCGACGGGATCACCTCCTATCCTCCTCGAACCCCCCGACATCTCTTCTCTCCCCTGCCTTCTTCTTCGCTCCCACGCCTTGGCCGACGCCGCCACCGCAAGCACCATCGCTGTAATCAAGGCCTCCCCGCCGCCGTCTGCGTTCCTCCTCACCTTGTCTAGGAGCTCCGCCCGCCTTCACTACTACCCTTAACTAGCCGAGCCCCGCCTCGCTCAAGTGAACCGAGTCCACCCCGACTCCCCAACCGACTCCACCAAGAGTCCGCGGCTTGTCCTCAGCCTACCCATAGCCACCCTCCGCGGCTCGTTTGGTCGCTGGAATGGATAAACGATTCTCCGCCAAGGCGGGCTGGCATGCTAGTCGCCGTGCAGCCGACGGACCTTGACCACTTGTGGCCCCTGGTTGACTCCGATGAGTCATCGATGATGGGGCCCAGCCTCGCTAACTAAATAGGTTTAGTTTTAATTAAACATTAGTTAAACTAATTACCCCGACACCCTCGGACCCACTGTCAGTTTGACCTGGACGCCTCCGCTGACTCGACGCCATGTCACGCATGGTCGATTTAATAATCTAATTTCGGATTTATTCTAATATAGGAAATTCCGTAATATAATTCAAATTTCAAATGCTTATAACTTTTAATCAGAACTCCAAATGCAAAGATTTATATATGAAAAATGATCAGAAAAATCCATTCTATCCATTGGTACAGGTTTCATGCATGTTAAAACAAGTTAACCTTGCTGTTTAACCAGAATAAGATAATGCACCTTTAGGGCTATTTCAATGAGCTAGCATTTGAATCTTTGATTCAAATGGGTTCATCCTTCCTGTTTTAGCTTGCATTAGGCCAACACACATCCATATTGCCATGTCATAGCATGCATCATATTGTTGCATATTGTCATGTGTGTTTACTTTATGATTTTCGTGATAGGTTCTCCCCGAGGATAATCTCGACTATCCATCCAAGGGCGATTTACCACCATCCCATCGTGCAAGCAACCCATTGATCATTCCGATACAAACCCATGTTCTCGCTTCGCTCTTGTTTTATCGCATTAAGACAACGCGATTCAAACTGTTGTGTGCTGCGGTAGTTGAACCCACTTCCTTTGCATGACCTGTCATTGCCACAAGAATTAGATGAAACCCACTAGTATGTGTAGGAGTTGATTGAGCCATGTTTGTGATTCCTACCATGCTATGCTTGCTATGCTTAGAGTTGTGTCAGTCCGCTCATCGGGATGATGAACTGGAGTGAAAGGTTGTGTTGGTTCGAGAGTGAAAGTGTTGAACACGCTTTTGGTAAAGGTATCGATGAGAGGCCATGTAGGAGTACATGGTGGGTTGTTTCATTGAAGCCGATCCTAAGAACTGAGATCTGTGTTTGTGATCCATGAAATAGTTACTACCACGCATTGGGCCCCAAACCAATGGACCCTCTCGCTTCTTAACCACCCTTGTTCTTAGTCCGGAGTTGCAAGTAGTTTCGTGTTTGTAGCATGTTGGGGCCGCACGCAACGCTGACCTTAGGGGTGGGTTGTGTTGCGGTAGGCACGCGGGTCTGTGTACCGAAAGTGCCCATTTGGTATCTCGGGAACCCCGCACACATCGCTCGGGGCTGTATGGGAAACCTCGCCGACTTCATGGATGGAACCCAAATAGGCGATAAACCTGGACTAGGGACTTGAGTGTTTAGGTAGGTCTGGCCGACACCCACGCTGGGCTTCCGCTTGAAGGTTGCCGAGTACATGTCGGTAAACGGCGGTAAGTGGTGAGAGCGTGAAGAAGTACACCCCGCAGGGTTTGTAATATGATCTATTCGAATAGCCGTGTCCACGGAGAAGGACTTCGGGTTGCCTATATCAGTTCATAGACAAGTAAATGGATACTACTAAAAGCCTCAAGATAAGTGTGAGTATCATGGATGGCCCTCTCGTGGGATGACGAGAGGATCCACGGTGGAGTATTGTGATGGTGATTAGTGGACTCGTAGCGACAAATGCTTTACAAGTGGTGTCACGAGGATAGCTTAGCCAAGAGTCAAAGCTGGCTTGTCAAATAACTCCACCACCTTCTTGAGAATGTGCATGTATGATAGGATTCTGTGGTAAGACTTGCTGAGTACCTTTGTACTCATGTTTGCTTAATTAATGTTTTTCAGAGGACAACACTACCCTCCGATGGATTCTATGTAGATCTTGACTTCGACGAGTGAACTAGCCACCTGTGGTGATCTAAGACTTGTGAAGGGCCATTGTAGATAGAAAGGCTCCAACAAGCTTTCTTTCTTTCTAGAGTCTCAGACTGACTAGTTTGCTTCCGCATGTGCTTGTATGCTTGTATGACTTGAGTGTTGGGTCATGTGACCCCACCGTATGAATATAGTTATGTATGGCTCTCTGAGCCTCTTAAATAAAGTACTTTGAGTTGTAGAGTTTTTTGTGATGCCTTGTTGTATTTACTCATATCGGGCATATTATGGTATGATTGAAATGCTTGGTATGAGGGATCCGACAAACTAGTTGTTTATCCTTGGCAGCCTCTCATATGGGGAAATGTAGTCTCGTGCTTCGAGCGATAGTAGTCCGCCACAGCCCGGTTCACCGAGTCCTCGCTAGCCCAAAGACTACTGCTGGACACTTGATCGGCCGGGCATGTGTTTCACTTTGCCTTATGTCCGTTCTTCGGGAAATGTCACGCGGTGGTATTCGGAGTCCTGCTTAGCTGCATACAGCCCGGATACCGGAGTCCTCATAGCCTGCTACAGCCCGAATATATACGCTGATGACCGACATGCTCGATGTGATTCATGTATGCCTGTCCCCATAGGTTAGCGCCGCTTGGGTTCACGACCAGCCATGTCGGCCCGGTTCTTTGTCATGTGGATGCTAGCGACACTATCATATACGTGAGCCAAAAGGCGCAAACGGTCCCGGCCATGGTAAGGCGACACCTGTGGGAATACCGCATGCGTGAGGCCGCAAAGTGATATGAGGTGTTACCGCCAGGTCGATGTGACTTGGAATCGGGTCCTCGACTACGCGACTCCGCCCATGAGGCGGATGGCCGCACCGCCACGCTTTCGCCATTCCTCGCTGGTTTTCGTCACGCGCTTCAAGGCCATGGAGGCCCGAAGCTGCACTCATCGCGCAAACGAAGCTCCTGCGCGCACCGCCTCGCCAACGACGCTTCACGAAGAATGGCTCGACCGAAGTCGCTGAAGCTCGTCCGCTGGCTGCAGAAGCGCCCACGCCGTCTGCCTCGCTGCACCGCACTTCGCCCCGCTGGGCGATGAAGCTCCCTGGGCGCCAGCCGCCTCTCTCAAGAAGGCGCTTCTGGCCCTGGCCATGGGGTCCTCGGCGAACATCGTTCCGCCAGCGCCGGGCGCTGCAAGAGCAGAGCTGCCAAGAAGTTCTCGCCCAAGAAGAAGCTGCCCGAGCGCCTCCCCGCCCAAAGACGCTAAGACCTGCGCTGCCCCAGCCAAGGGCGCAGGGAGGCCCACAAGACCAAGCTTCGCCGCCCGAGGCCCCCACACACGGCGGGCTGCCGCGCTTTCACCTTCTCGGAAGCTATGCAGCTGGTGGCCCGCTAAGTTTAAGACAGACCTGCCTCCCCGCCACGACGGCACAAACTGACCCTACGGAGTTCCTCCAGCTTCACGAGCTGGGCATCGAGGCTGCCAACGGGATGAAAAGGTCATGGCGAATTGGTTTCCCATGGCTCAAGGAAGGGGCCCGCACTGCTCCTCGATCTGGCCCTGTGCACGATCTCTTCTCGGGCCGAGATGCGCACTCGCTTCATCGCCAACTTCAAGGTACTCGCGATCGCCACCACCGTGAGCGATACGCGCCG
Source organism: Aegilops longissima (assembly GCA_021605205.1). Classification (NCBI taxonomy): domain Eukaryota; kingdom Viridiplantae; phylum Streptophyta; class Magnoliopsida; order Poales; family Poaceae; genus Aegilops; species Aegilops longissima. The sequence goes on along the minus strand of CM038679.1, from coordinate 327,639,844 downwards.
AATCAGCAAGAGCCAGCGTAAACCCCGCAAAAGTACATCCAGCGCTTCAACAACGCGGCCTCAAGATCCCTGTGGTAACGGAGGAGGCCATCATCTCGCCTTCTGGACGGAGTGCACGACGCCAAGATGAAGGAGGAGTTGATGGCGCATGAAGATCTGCACCTCCCCCGAGCTGTTCAACTTGGCGACTCGCGCGCCAGGCCGAGGAGGGCGCCTCCTCCTCGAGCTGCCCGCCGGATCCCAAGAGAAGAAGTCCAAGGCCAAGGACGTGAAACGCAGGGGCTGCCGTGCTCGCAGCCGAACCGCATAACTTGCGAGGCAGTAGATCAGCCCGAGTCCTCCAAGGGCAGCCGATTGTCTGGGAAGTTGATCGTGACCCACTAACACCTATGGGACTCGGGCGGACCGAGTCCCTTTGGTTCTGTGGGGGCGGAGATTGCACGAAGAGCAGATCGAGGCGATGCACATGAGCAGATTACCCAGCTTCGAGCTCTCCGAGAGATAATACTCCTACTACGCCTCGTCTGATTATCTTGTGTTCTTGCTAGGGAGCAATGAGAGCTACAAAACCTAGCTTGAGTGTCTCCGGTCTCAATGAGTCGAATCTTAATCGAGTCGAACCCTTTCTACGCTGCACATGGGCCTCCTTTATAGGCTCCAAGGGTCACCACAGTGGCAACGAGATGAGGGCAAAATGGGAAAATGAGTTGCTGTTGGTGCAACTACTTGGTACAGTTGTACTTACCTAACTCGACGGCAAGCTTACATAAGAGTAATAATGCCCGCCCATGTCGATCGAACAAAGGCGACAAGGACCGTGTGTGTGCCACCGCTTGCCACGATGGTAGGCTCGTGCCGCCGCTTATCATTGCTCCCCGCTGGCTGCACAACTCTGACACGCTGCATGGAATGGCCCCATGGCGACACGCTGATGAATGAGCTGGAGCAGATGAAGAGAGTTGTTCGCCGCTGCAAGCACCTTGCCGCTGCTGAATCCTTTGTCGTGCTCGGAGCTTGTCGCCACCAGCCTTCCCGCAAGCTCCTCTTGCCGGGTCTTGTTTCCTTCGTGCCTTGAGGGCCTTCCCGCAAGCTCCTCTTGCCGGGCCTTGAATATTTTGTTCTTGAATGGTTCAAGGAGCCGCTGGAGGACCTTGGCGGTTACTAGGCAACGCCGACGCTGGTGCTGCAACTGCCCTGCACGAAGTTCGGGATACTAGGGTACCCCTACTCTAGTACACCGGACAGAGCCTCGGCTCGGGCCACACACGGTGCCGAGCGCTGTTGGGCCAGCCCAAAAAAAGGCACGGGCACGCGGCGCCTAGATCACGCCAAGCATTTCGCCTCGACTCCACCACGCCCCCATTTAACAGCACGCGCTTAACGTGGCGCCGTGGGAGAGATCGGGGCTTTTAATTGAAAGCGGAACGTCCGCCTCTCCCTCCTTATAAGCAGGGTAAACAGGGCAGGACGCCCACCTTGCCATTGCTGCCACATCTCAAAACCACCGCCGCCCCCCCTTCTTCTCAAGTCCGAAGAGAGCGACGCCTCGCCCCCATCACCACTAACGCCATCAATGCCGCCGGCCTCCTCCACCACCTCCACCATGACCAAAGCCGGCAAAGGGAAGGGCGGAAGTTGGCCGAGGCACAATGGCTCGCGGGCGCATGGAAGGAGCGGCCACCTCGACTTCGCTCGGCGACGACATGAGTTGCGGAGGGCTACTACCTCTTCCGTCGACGGAGACGCTGGCGATCCGCCGCATGAGGGTGATCTCCGCCACCGATCCGAGAAGGTTTCGCGGCATCCTTCTTCGCTTTTCTTCTACCGCAGCTCGCCTCACTTTTCTGAATTCTTTATACATGATGAACACCTACGGTCTCCGCCTCCTGATTTCACCCCAACGCCGTCCCTAACCATGGCGGTTTTCGCAGACACCTTGAGAAAACTTTGTCGGAGTCCACCCAAATGTAGCCCTCTTCCGACACTTCTTTATGCCCCGCGTTGAGAGAGGAGAGCCGCTTGCCGGAGGGATTGCTTGGATCTCCAGGATCGGCAAGAAAGAAGCGTATCTGGAAGGAGAGCTCCGCAGCAAGTGGGAGGAGTGGAGAGCCGATTGATGTTGGATCATTGAGGAAAACCCGCAGCCCTTCACAGCCAAGCGCCAAAATCCCATAGTGCGCGGCAATGATTGGAGCAACTTGGCGCCGGAGGATGCGAGGTTGAAGATTGCCGTGACTCGGATCCTGCGCCTCGTGCATGCCGGGTTCACAGAGGCGCTGTTGGCGCTGATTTCCTTCGCCACCGATTGCGCCTTGCAGTGAGAGGAGGAGGCCTGCTTGGGAGTTCCAAAACGCGCGGACATCATGAGGAGGCTGCGCCGGCCTCAACTGGAATATCACTGCCTTGGAGCTGATGCGGCGTCTGCCGGAGCTGTTCAAGCCCACCCAGATCGCCCGAGTGGTTCATGTTGCCGAGGGGTCGCTCTTTGTGCAACAACTCTTCGCTGACCGATTCGGCGATGATGCTGCCAGCGATTCCCATGGATCGCTCCAACTTGGCAAGAGCCCGCCGACGACATCGCGGCAGCAGTTCTTCAACAGCTTGAAGAAGTGCCGATCCGCCGCCGACGAAGCAGAAGTGGCTCACCCGCGACACCACCGACGCTGAGCTGCAGCGACGCCACCAGGCCGGAGGAGGCGGCGAAGCCGCTGCCGCCGGTGAGTTCGGGTTCACCGTGGAGGAGGCGGAGGCAGCCGAGGCGGCAAGCCTTGCCGACCGAGAGGAGCTTGTCGGCACGGGAGGAGCAAGCCGAGCCCGGCGTTGAGCCGAACGAGGCCTGCCGGGGCGCCTCCACTTTCGTGTGGCTTGCCGCTGGAGGAGCCTGCTGCCCCGCCAAGAAGGCGCCCGCAAGACCGGGAAGTGGCGGGCGGCAGACGGGCTAACAGCCGCCTGCGCACGACGCGCTTCCACCGCGACAAGCTCGTTTCGCTGGAGCGCTCACGCTGCCACAAAGAACCAGAGCGGGCCTTCTGGGACCACAGCCCCGCCCCGCTAAGCGCCCGAGGGAGCCCACTCTTCCAGCTTGCCGCACTGGAGGCGGAGCTGGACCGACTTCTCCGCCTCAGCCCGAGGAAGAAGAAGAAGAGTGAGATCTTGTCGCTGTACTTGTAATCCTTCAATTTGCTGCTTTATCTTGTATCCTGATTTGTTTCATTCTGAACTCTTCCTTTTTCGTGACGCTGGCTCAGAGGGCGTCAAGAGAGCCAAGACCCCGCTGGTTGTCATCGAAGACGATCCCTGCGGGCGGCTGTGGAGGCGCTGGCTCGAGACCCCCTTGCCGGACCCGCAACCCTTCTCAGAGCAGCCCCAAAGACAGCCCCCAACAGTAAGTAATTGGTTTATTTCTTACGGTTAGGTGTGCATGGGTGCTCCTTCTTTACTGATATCTGACTTGTTGATTTGTGTAGGAGCAGAGCAGCCTCATCAGGAGGCCCCGGAAGTCACTCCCAAAGTTCTGTCTGCTTCAACTACGCCGCCAAGGGAGAATTCTCCGGCAAGGGAGCGCTCTCCGGCAAGGGAGGCCTCTCCGAGAAGGGGCAGCGCCAACGATCCTCCGGTGGTGGAAACCACGGCCACAGATCCCATCGCAGGTAATCTCCTTGCTAGAAAATTTCCCTTGGGTTCCTTTTCTTCTGTTCTTCTTTTCGAACATTTGCTTGACTGTTCTTTCTTTGTCTGATCATCAGATTCATCTGCCGGAGAGCCGATGGAGACCGAGGTTGCCGGGCGAGGAGGACGCGCTGCAACAATGACGACGCCAACATGGAGGAGGAGGCCGACGCCGATGGGTCCGCTGCAAGGAGGCCGCCAAGGTTGCCGGGCGCAAAGGCTGGGAGGGTCTGTGATCATATCGACGACCCCGAGGTCAGCAGGAGCGCCAGCGCTATGCCGACCGCCGATCCCTCCGCCACCGATGCAGCACCAGTTCAAGAGCCCCAGCCGGGCGCCTATCTCAAGGCCGCGAAGGCGCTTTCATCAAGATTCCATGGGCGCCGAGCCTGTGGCGCCGGCCGAGGGAGAGACCTTCAACGAGGAGCTGCTCGCTTCCGCTGGTTGTCGCTGGTCGACGCGCCAAGCAGCAGCGGTGGCGAAGTTCGAGGAGGAGCAGCCGCTGAAGAAGCTGTCGCTTCTATCGCACCGGCTGCTAAGCCGAGTCCCGGAAGCACTTGTCGCGAGGGCGGAGCTGACATGGAGAAACGCGCAGTAAGAGCTCCGCGTACAACCAAGAAACTCTCCGGATGTAGCGTAAGCTGGAGCAACTCATCGAGCGCGCGCCTTCATCCCGAGAAGGCCGAGGTCGAGGAGCAGCAAAGGCTTGCCGGCGAGAAGCTATCTGCGCAAGAAGGTGAGCTGGCACAGCGGAAGATCAACCTTGACAGTTATGAGGAAGATCTTGCCATGCGCGAGCAATCACTTGGCGGAGCACTCAAGGAGGCAAAGGACGCTGCCGCAGCTGCTGAGGCTGCCAAGAAGGAATTGGAGACAAAAGTAACGCAGCTGGAGGCCAGTCTGCAGAAGAGCGGCAAAGAGGTCACCGCGCACAAGCACGAAGCGAGAAGGACGCTTACACTCTTGGCGAAGCAGGCGGCCTCGCTGAGAAAATCAAAGAGCTCGACGCCGCCAAGGACTCCAAGGAGGATCTTGAGCTGAAGCTGTCCACCCGACGGAGACGCCGGACGGCGCCAAGGAGCGGAAGTGGTTTGTTGGGGAAAATCAAGGCTAACGAGGAGCTGCTGGCGAATGCCACGACCGCCTGTGATACCTTCAGAGAGAATGTGATGTATCGGACGAGAGTCTTGTAGATATCGCCGCCGCCATCGACAAGGAGCCGATGGAGCCGGGATGGTGGATCTCGGTACTCCATCGACGAGCGCCTTCAACCCAGCGCCAAGCTCAGCCTGTTCTCAAGGGAGTGGTGACGGTTTCCAGCTGCCCGGAGGAGATCCCAAAGCAGTTGGCCGATGAGTCGCGCCAGATCCGCGCAGGAGCCTGTAAGGTGTTGATGAAGGTGGCCTTCCGCAATCCAAAGGTGCTGCCGCCAACGCCCTCAAGTCCTCGCCACGATCGCCGACGTTGAAGCGCCAAGGCCCTTGTCGCACCCATTGTGGACATGGGTGAGCAGAGTCAAGAGGTTGATGGCCACCGCGGGACTAGGCCGCCAAGTTTATCTTTCCTTGTCGCTGCTGATCATGTTTAGGAGAACAATTTATTAGATCGCACAAGTTATTTTTGTAATATACTCTATCTTAGGCAACGATTGCAATGTCATTTCCTTTACTTGATTCCTTCCTTTGTATGTTTGTGCCCTACGCTTTTAGGGAACTTGTCGCTGGCATCTTTGTCATGAAGCGCTGATTATGAACGTCACAGCTCATCGGGCGATGTCATGGCCCGACAAGCAACCTTGTCGCAACTGGTTGCAGCTCACTTAAGTTGTTGAGCGGACTCGAAACAAAGGAAGGGCGAACCAGCCACGAAGTTGGTTCCTTTGCACAAGTTTTCCATACAAAGTACTATCATTCGAGGAAGATAACTTAAAAATTTAAAACTGATTGCTCAAACTTTGGCAACTTAGCTTTTCCTGTCTGCTTGCTTCTCAGAAGGCTTAAACTTTCTTGAGCGACGCTATGCCCACACCATTATCTTTCTCCTCTCCTTCCCCCGCCAACTTGTGGGCTTAAGGAACCTTCCTTTCTTATGAGAAGAAAGAAGAGAAAATAAAGTTATGGAGCCTAGTGGCTCGCTATCGCCATCGAGTGTAGATGCTGCACAAAGCGCCGATAAAGCATGCAACAAAATTATGAAAGCATGAAATTGACAAGTTGTGCGCAATGATGAGCTTTATCATGCATCGGGTCTCGCGCTCGCTTTGTACAAAGGATTACATGCAACATCGGCAAGACTTGTATAAAGGTTGGTTGCCGAACGGGTTCCGCAACCGCCTCCCTATACGTAAAACTTACGAAGATGCTCTATGTTCCAGGAGTTGCTCACCGAACGCCATCTTCGGTCTCAGGCGGACAGCGCCAGCCTAGTGACTCGTTTCACCCGAGCAAGGGCCTTCCAACTTCAAGGCCAACTTGTTGGAATTTTGGCGGACTGAACGCGCCAAGAACAAGGTCGCTTTCCTCGAAACTTCCGCACTAACTTTATGGCTATGGTAGCGCGAAAGCTTGCTGGTAGCGAGCAGCTCAGACAAGAGCTCTGAAGACGATCCTCCTCGAGGAGAAGCGCGCCGTCTTGTCGCAGCTGCTCTTGCTCAAGCTCATCATAAGCGTAGCACTCGAGGCGATCCGTATAACGAAGTTCCATGGGGAGAACTGCCTCGCTTCCATATACTAGAGCAAAGGTGTCCGCCGCTGGCTCGATTTACGCCATCCTCGACGACCAAAGAACCACCGGCAGCCTCGATCCAGCTTTCTTCCGCACTTGTGCAGCCCGTCGAAAGTTCTGGTCTTGAGTCCCAGCAGACTTCAGCTGCTTGCTCTTCTCGCTTGACTGCTTCTGGATGAGCAATGAAGCAAAGCAGATCTTGGCGCCAAGATCTTGGGCGATCGCATGAAGGTGCGGTCGGAACTGTGTGCCGTTGTCGGTGATGATCCCGTTAGGAATCCCAAAACGGCAAACAATTGACCAAGAACTTGATCGCCGACCGTGCTGTCACCTTCCTCATCGCTTCCACTTCCGCCACTTTGTGAACTTGTCGATTGCGACGCATAAGTACTCAAAGCCCCGACAGCTCGGGAAGGGGCCGAGATGTCGAGCCCCTGCATCAAAAAGGGCCAGGATAAAGGGATCGCCCGAGAGCTTGAGCTGGTTGGTGTATCTGCTTGAATGGAGCCGCACGCTCACACTTGGTTACTTGTGCAGCAGATCCCGGAGGCCTTTCGCCGAAGAAACCTTGCCGAAAGCTTTGCGGCAAGTGCTCCTTGCACAAATGTGGTGACCACATATGCCTCCATGTATCTCGCCAACAGCTTCATCCATCTTCCGCAAATGCACTTCAATTTCACACCGCTGAGTCTTCTTCTCGCATGTGATGTTGTCAACAAACCGGTACATACTAGACTGCAAGGCTACTTTTTCCGCTTCTTCTTGCTCTTCGGAAGTTCTCCGTCTCAAGGAAATGGACGATCTGCTGTGCCCATGCCGGAGCTTGTGGCTCGACAACAAGGACTAAAGGCTCATCTCGCCAAGGAACATCAGCTTCACGGCAAGAACCAAAGGGTTCGCCGAGCTTGATGATCCCCGCAAGCTTGCCGAGCAAAACTTGTCGGGAGCGCCCGCTTCAACGAAACAAACCCTAGGGCTTGCTTGAGCAGCATCGCCTCAGCGATATTTGCGCTGATTTTGGGGACCTTCTTGGCGGCGGCTTCAGGAGCTGTGCCGGAAAGTAGTCACCGAAACCAACTTCCTCTTCTTGCTCGCCCATTGATGGTGTTACAGTTGGTTGAGTCAGCTTGAGCACAAAAATTCCTGGTTCCATTGTGTAACTTGAGTGCAGCACACTTTGAAAGGCCATCAGAATATCATTCTCGAGCTCTTGGAACATGTTCCATTTGCAGCCTTCAAAGTGTTCTTCTAGCTTCTCACTTCATCAACGAGGCTTCCATCAATGGACTCGATAGTATTTGTTTACTTGGCGGACGACAAGCTGCGAGTCACCCTCGACGATAAGCTTTGATCCCAAGGTCCACCGCGATTCGAGACCGCAAGCAAACCTTCATACTCGCAGATTGTTTGTTGCTTGCTCCTTGGGAAAGTGCATCCGACTATGTACTTGAGGTGCTCTCCGTGGGTGCGATAAGCAGCACGCCGCACCGCGCGCTTTGCAGCAGAAGGCACCATCAAAGTACATCAGCCACTCTTTATTTGCCTCCTTGACGGGATGCTCGCCTCGAATTTCTTCATCTTATGCTACGCCCATTCTGCTATAAACTCTCGCCAATGCTCGCTTTTGATAGTTGAAGTGCTTTCAAACTTGAGGCCAAAGCTTGACAGTTCCAAAGGCCCACTCAACAATCCTGCTCGCTGCTTCGGATTTTGCAATATCCTCTTCAACGGAAAGCGAGTGACAATCGTTATCTCATGTGCTTGGAAGTAATGACGCAGCTTTCGAGGCCATGAGGAGGCCGAAAAGCAACTTCGACACCGTAGTATTTTGACCTAGCTCCCGCAGAAGGGAACCGAAAGTAGACCGGGCGCTGCACCATCTTTTTCAGGTCTTGTCGCAATCCTGCGCAGATTCGCCCTTGTCGGGACCAGAGCTTGACGGCGAAGCCCCTCGCTTGTCGCTGGATGCACCCGCCTTGTTGTGTGGCTCATCATCCGCCTCCCTCTCCGCTACTAACGCAGCACTAACCACTTGATTGGTTGCCGCTATATACAGCAGCAACTTCTCTTGTGGCCTAGGTGCGACAAGTATTGGAGTGGAGGACATGTACCTCTTCAAGTCTCCGCAGCAGCAGCCTCCGCTTCGAGAGTCCATTTCATTGACCCGCCTTTTTCAAAATCTTGAAAATGGTAGGCGCGCCAGCTGACTTAGAGATGAACCTGCTGAGAGCAGCCACGCAACCGGCAAGCCTTCTGACATCCTTGACACGCTTCGGTGCTTCAATCTGCTCAATGGCCTTGATCTTGTCGGGATTGGCTTCAATTCCCCGCTGAGACACAAAGAACCCGAGAAGCTTGCCGGAAGGGACTCCAAACACGCACTTCTCGGGGTTGAGCTTGAGGTTGATCTTGCGCAGATTTGCAAAAGTCTCATCCAAATCTTGAACCAGAGTTGCTTTGTCCTTGCTCTTGACCACTATGTCATCCATGTAGGCTTCTACATTTCTGTGTATTTGTGGCTCAAAGGCATCATGGACTACTCTTGCAAAGGTTGAACCAACATTCTTCAAACCGAAAGGCATCCGTATGAAACAAAGTATGTGCCACATGGTGTAATGAATGCGTTTTCTTCATCCTCCTGCCATGAAAATCTGATGATATCCTGAATATGCATCAAGAAATGAAAGCAAATCACATCCAGCCGTGGAGTCAACAATCTGGTCGATACGCGGCAAGGGAAATGGGTCTTTGGGACAAGCTTTATTAACATCCGTGAAGTCAATACAAAGTCTCCATTTCCCATTAGCCTTATGCATAACCACCGGATTGGCCAACCACGGGATGGAGCACCTCCGACAAGGCCCGCTGCTTCCAACTTCTTGATTTCTTCTACTATGAATTTTGGCGCCCACCGCTGCTTCCTAACTTTTGCTTGACGGGCCGCACGTGAGGACAGACAGCCTAGGTGGTGCTCAATTACTTTCCTGAACACCGGGATGTCGATGGTTGCCATGCAAACACATCGACATTCGCCCGCAGAAAGCAACGAGCTCGCTTCCTATTTAGGGTCAAGCGTGGCATCGATGGTGAAGGTACCACCAGCTGCCGCCCTCCTTGGCGGCACCTTCTTGGTCTTCGCGGAGCCGCCATCGCCTTCTTGCACTTGCTGCTGGAGCTCGATGGTGCGCCTCGACGGTAGAGCAGCACCAAGAGGTGCGCTTGCCGGAGTGGGCATCGAGTTCTTGCCGGACTTGGCCTTCTTCTTCCCCGGAGCTTCAGCGGCAAGTGGTTTGCTATCCGTCGCAGCTTGCTGCATCCCGGAATCTTGTCGGCGCAGATAAGCGCATCCTTCTTGTCGCCATGGACAGAAATGACGCTTATCGGGCCGGGCATCTTGAGTAAATTGTAGGCGAATGAGAGGCTGCCATGAACTTGGCAAGTGCGTGGACGCCAAGTATGCCATTATATGGCAATGGGAAATCGGCAACGCCAAATGTGACCTCTCGCTCTGAAGTTGAGCTTGCTGCCAAACGTTACCGCAACGTGATTTTCCTTTGGGCTTGCTCCTTCCGGGTTGATTCCTTGAAAGTGCCGTTTTTCGAGCTTGCCGTCGTGGATTTGAAGTTTCAAGCACTACAGAGGAGATCAGGTTCAGGCCGCCCCGCCACAACCAACATCTTGGTGACTTTGAGGTTGCGGATTGTTGGTGAGACCAATATCGGCAAGCACCCGACCGCAGTTATGCGATCAGGGTGGTCCTCAATGTCAAAGATGATGGGCGCATAGACCACTTCGAGGTTTGCACGACTCACGGATGGTTCTCGCTGCATTAACCTCTCGTGATCCATCGCTTGAGTTGGCGGTGCGAGGTATGCGAGAAGCACCACCATCAATGCAGAGAACCTCTGCTGCCTTCTCAAACTCCTGCTCATCAGCTTCATCTTCCTCCATATCTTCGCCATCATCATCGGCTTGCCCTTGTCGCGCCGCTGGGAGGTCTGCCTCCTGTCGCTGCATTGCCTTGTCAGCGGCGCCTCCCCGCCGGTCTCTTCTTGTTAGCTGCACTTGCACCTTCCTAGGTTTTCTCCTTGTCTCGCCGTCAGATTCTGCCTTCTCAGTTCAACAAGCTGCTCGACTTTCTTGCAGCTCGAGGTCGTGGCCCTTGGTGCGGTGAATCTTGCAAGATCGCTTGTTTGAGCTGTCCTCGCTTGTCGGCGCCGCCACCATTTGGTGGTCGGCGTCACGGGTAACCTCCTTGCCGGAGCCACCAGCCTTAGCCTTGCCGGGCGCCACCTCCATTGCCGGACTGCTCGACAACTAGTACCTCCTTGTTCTTCTTCCTTCTTGTTCCGCCGCCGCTCTTCCTTGCCGGGCGGTCTCCTCACCGCCGATTCTGCTCCCACGCTCTTCCCGGAGTCTTCTTCCTCCTCAGCGCTGCACACTTGTCGGCCTGGGCGAGAGCTCACGACGCTTCTTACTTTGCACATCGCCATTTCTCCTCATCTCGCGGTTCCAAGACGCTCGATGGAACGCGCTGATCACCGCGCGGTGGTGGACGCCCGATGTTGTAGTGCACACGATCAATCTTCGGATGAACTTGCGCAGGACTCTCCTCCTTCCGGGCAAGCAGGTGAAGGTCACTTCCTGGCCATGAGGCTTGTGGTCACCGTGAAGGCGCCAACAAATTGATGGCACAGATCTGCCCAAGAGGATATGGAACTGTCCGGCAAGTGGATGAGCCAAGATATGACGTTTGGCTTGAGCACCAGAGGGAAGTAGTTGGCAAGGATCTTGTCGTCTCGTCCCCCCGCAGCTTGCACCGCGATGGTGTAGATGCCGAGGAACTCCGGCGATGTGTCCTGCCATCATACTCTCTCGATACATCTAGCTTGAAGTTTTTCTTGTCGGGCCACCGGACTTGCCGCAGCTCACGGGTGAACGCAGGGCAACCCATCGCAGACGGCAAGTCGCTCGTTCTTCGGGCGCATGCATATCGACAAGGCCCAGCCGCTGGTCGGATTGACGCCGCTTTCTTCGGCGCCGATGCGGTTCGAGCGCTTCTTCTTGTCGCCTTAAGAACTTGGCGCTGATCACGGCGAGCTCGTGGATCCGACGACGTGGTGGAGTCGCCGCCGATGTGGATCCGAGGAGCCGGTGATCTTGGCCTTCGGAAGGGGAGTGCATGGTGGTGTCACCCCCACAAGTTCGCCGCCACTGCTCGCGCCTTTGTCGCCGCCACGCAAGGACACAGCTTGGTTGTCCGCGAACGCCGCCGCTGGCAAAGCCGATGAGACTTGATCGTGGCTCCTCCATTCGCCGACCTTGTCGGCCGCTGAGGGTAGTCTAGAAGTAGCTGGGCTCGCCAAGGCTTCGCTGGAGTGGTGGTGGCAATGGCGACGGAGCGAGGAACGGATGTGCTCGACTCAACCAAGTTAGAGGAGCAGCATCCCGCCTAAGCGATCAGATTCGCCGAACCGCATGCCGGGCGTGCATGCGGTCTCGAGGGTCTCGGATCCTCCGCTTGGCCTTGATCCAACGAGCGATGGTGCTGCGAGCATCATGACGCTGCCGGTCCCGCGCCTCGAGAAGGACGCGTGCGGATTCGACGCCGATGCTCGTGCCGCTTGTCCTTGACCCTGGCGGCGCTGTGGCTCTCTCGACGACGCCTGCTCCTCCGCCAGCTGCCTTCCCTACCACCCGCCAGCCCGGGGTGGTGGGTTCGACGCGGACGGTTTCGCGCCGGCCAAGACTTCTTCTTCGGTGCCATGTTGATGAAGATGATGATGAAGTTGCTCATGTGACCGCTGGATCAGGTTCACACAGCCTCGACGCCTTCTACCGGGCGCGCCAAAGATGTCGGGAAGTTGATCGTGGCCCATTTAACACCTATGGGACCGGTCCCTTGTGGTTCGAGAGGGGCGGAGATTGCGCAAAGAGCGGATCAAGCGATGCACACGAGCAAATTTACCCAGCTTCGAGCTCTCCGAGAGATAACACTCCTACCGCTGCTTGGTTGATTATATTGTGTTCTTGCTAGGGAGCAATGGGAGCTACAAACCTAGCCTCGAGTGTCTCGGTCTCAGATGTGGCAAATGAACTGAACCGAGCCGAACCCTTTCTACGCTGCACTTGGGCCTCCTTTTATAGGCACAAGGGGTCACCACAGGTGGCAAGTAGATGAGGGTGAAATAGTAAAACAGAGGTTGGTACACCGCTTGTACAAAGGTATGTGATCTATACCTAACTCGACGGCAAGGGACAAGAGCCATAATGTCCGCCCTCGTCGCTCAATAGTGCGACAGGACCGCTGCGCGCCTCCGCTTGCCACGATGGTAGCTTGTCGCCACCACTTATCGCCGCCCTCGCTGGCTGCACAGCCCATTGACACGCTGCGCCTCGAAAAGCCCCATAGCGACATCGCTACGGATGAGCTGGAGCGAGATGAAGAGAGGTTACTTGTCAGGCAAGCGCTTTGCCGCTGCAAGGTCCTTGTCGCGCCGGGAGCTTATCGCCCACTGCCTTCCCGCAAGCTCCTCTTGCCGATCTTGTTTCCTTCGTGCCTTGAGGGCCTTCCCGACAAGCTCCTCTTGCCGGGCCTTGATTATTTTGTTCTTGAATGACTCCAAAGGAGCCGCCGAGGACCTTGGCGGTCACCTGTGCCAGCCTCGCCGCTGGGTGCTGCGATCGTCTGCGGCACGAAGTTCGGGATACTAGGGTACCCCTACTCTAGTACACCGACAACCGCCCGGCCTCAAGAGACAGTTCTCAGGCTCAAGGCCGGGCCAGGGGGAGCCTCCTTCCATCGCAGATAGGGAAGCGCACCCGCGCCTCTCTCGAGGTCCGCCGACCCGCCAAGGTCTCGAGGGAGGCGCTGGGCACCACATGGAGGCGCGTGTCAAAGCACGCTTCCGCAAGGTGAGCAAGGCAAGGAGGGCCGAACCTCGTGAGTTTGTCGCCAAGGCCATTCAGAGCTACAAGAGTCAAGGGTCATGAGGGGTAGCCGCCGCCACTGGCTGTGGCCCCCATCCAGCGAGGATGGTGGGCTGCGCTGTGCATCAACATACCAGGCTCAACCGAGCCGCATCTCAAGAGCGCCTGCCCCTCGCGAGTGGGACGCTATGCAAGGTCTGCCCCACAGCCACGCCCGCATGCCTTATGGCTCGCCAAACGCGTAGTAGGCGCACCAGCTGCCTCATGAGGACCATCCTGAGGCTCAAGAGGTTAGGCACGCCAAGCCTTGGCGGAGATGAAGATGGTCTATGAGGAGCTGCCAGCACTTCGAAGCCTCCCGAGGCCCCCGGCCTGGGGGCTCATGAGGATCGGCCCCGCAGCCCACCGAGTCTGCTACATCAACACCCCTTCGCCCCAACATCACCAGTGACATCTTTAAGTTTCGCTTCAGCTGGGCGCCTTCGTGGCTGCATTATTCCCAGCCATGGGTCCGTCCCTCTGCATGTATCCCTTTATTTCATGTCATTAGCTTATCCTGCTGGGGGCGCCTGGCTGCATCATCCCCAAGCCGCCGGGCCACCCCAGCCGCATGTATCCTTCTTATGCTTTCCTTAGGATTATGCTCGCTCCACCATGCTTGTTATTTGGTACCGCTTCGGGTGGTGGAATCTTGCACGCTAAAGGGGGTGCCCGAGCATCGCGACTGTGGCTCCTACCGCTCTCCCCCTCACCCTCGTGTCTTGTCCATGGCATCGCGACCTGCTTGCCAACGACGGCCGAGACCAGCCCCAGAGCTCGGACCCGAGGACGAGACTTCGCCATCTAACCCAGCTTGCACGTTAAAGGGGGCGCTCGAGCATCGCGACTCAGTGGCTCCTACCGCTCTCCGACCTCACCCTCCTGGTCTCGGCCCATGGCATCGCGACCTGGCTTGCCAAACACGGCCGAGACTAGCCCGAGAGCCGGACCCGAGGACGAGTTTCGCCATCTAACCCAGCTTGCACGCTAAAGGGGGGCGCTCGAGCATCGCGACCAGGGTTCCTACCGCTCTCCGCCCTCACCTCTGGTCTCGGCCCATGGCATCGCGACCAGGCTTGCCAACGACGGCCGAGACCAGCCCGAGAGCCGGACCCGAGGACGAGTACGTGATCCACCCACCTTATGCGCTAAAGGGGGGTGCCCGAGCATCGCGACCAGTGGCTCCTACCGCTCCGCCCTCACCCTCCGGTCTTTTCTATGACATCGCGACCTGGCTTGCCGCCGACGGCCGAGACCAGCCCGAGAGCCGGACCCGAGGACGAGTTGCTAGATCCGACCCAGCTTATGCTGCTAAAGGCGGGGTGCTCGAGCATCGCGACTAAGGCTCCTACCGCCTCCGCCCTCACCTCCGGTCTTGTCCATGGCATCGCGACCTGGCTTTGCCGACGGCCGAGACCAGCCCGAGAGCCGGACCCGAGGACGAAGCGCGCGCCATCTAACCTAGCTTGCACGTTAAAGGAGGGTGCCCGAGCATCGCGACCAGACTCCTACCGCTCTCCGCCCTCACCTCCGGGTCTTGTCCATGGCATCGCGACCTGGCTTGCCGCCGACGGTTGAGACCAGCCCGAGAGCCGGACCAAGACGAGAGCACCGCATCCGCCAAATTTGCAGTGAACACACTCAAGATAAGGCCCAGAGCCAGCGCAACCGCAGTTGAGGTAGGGCCCTGTGAGTCCCGCGCTGGCTCACGGGTGCCCTGTGATACACCTCGCCCAGCCCTACCGTACAGCCACGTGTCGTGGTGGGGCTAGATACGCCTGGGCTCCTCCCGAGGGGAGCCCCTCCCGCTCCTGGAAGCACCATGCTCCACGCTGGTTGACGACACTTCCGAGGAGCGGCTATGCCCATACGCATGCGGAAGCGCTATGCTCCGCGCTGGTGATAAACAACTGAGGGTGGCCTCCGGTCGATCAACCTCGTGGAGCCCAGAGCTCAGTGTCCGCCTGCCGCAATGCCTCCGCCGGGAGCGCCGCGAGGGCTGGGCACGGGCTGCGCCTGGTCACGCCTGCACGCACGCCACCAGCCAGCCCCTCGGCCTGGTTCGCTGCACGCCACTCCCCGAGCGGAGCCAAGGTACGAATGCCGCTTGAGCCAAGGGGGACTCCTGAGCATCGCGACTCAGGCGCCTAACTGGTCACATAGCCCTCACCCCTTAGTTCCGAAGGCTAACGACGGTTGAGGTATGCGCGAGGCCGGGCTCGCAGACGAGAACGGCAGATCCGCCTGCCTCACCTCCCTACTTGTTGTTCGTGGCGCAAGGGGACTCTCGAGCATCGCGACTCAGAGCCTAACTTGTCACGAGCCCCTCACTCCTGGTCCCGCCCCTGGCTTCCGGTCGGGCTAACTAACGGCGGCTGAGGTAGGCGCGGGGTCGGGCTCTGCCAGCTAGAACATAAAGCAATTAGGAAGCACAAATTTCAAGGAATTCAAAAGCAAATATTACAGTCCACACTGTTATCGCAATACCAAACGCAAGTTTAAACGCCTCCTCGAGGCATGATACATGTGCAGGAATTAAAAGCAAGGCAGGAGCCACAACGGAGTCACTTGTCGGCGGTGGAGCAGCGCTGGAGTGGGCTCGCTCGTGAAGCAGCAGGGCCGGCAGCGCCGCTCGGCTTGGTGTGAAGGCCCTGCATTTCCCAACAGAGCCTCCACATGACCCTTCACAGCCTCAAGAGCGGCAGCTACATGCTCGCTGCTTGTCGGCTCCAAGAAGCTGTCCATGTCGACGCTGGGATCGCAAGATAGATGTGGGTGAGGAACGCGCCAATGTCGCGAAGACAAGACACGGCTCGGCCTCAGCCGTGGGGCCAAGACCAAGGGAGACATCTTCAAGAGCGCGAACCAGAAGGGAAGCAGCTTTGGGGGCCTGCCCTGCGCCGCCGCTGGGCTCTCCAGCCGCCATCATAAAGCTCTCTCAGCAGGCGCGAGCCTTCACCTCCATATCCATGAAGGCCACGCCATCTTCCGCGAGAACCCGCGCTTTGTCGTCCAGCTCGACCTTCCTCGCCCCAGCCTCCTGCTCTAGCGCTTAGGCGGTCGCGGCGCTTCTTCAGCTTGGCCTCCCGTCCTTGACGTCGCCTCATGAGCCTTCATGCTTTCCTCCTGCTCGCCGAGGCGGGCCTCCTCGGCGAGCTGGTTCTGCAGGCCCTTCAGCTCGCCCTCCAGCCTCACACAGCGACCTTGATGCTGGCTACCTCCCCTGTGGCAGCGCCACGGCATCTTCGCCACGAACAGCTTGCTTCTCCTCGCTGTAAGCCGTCGAGGCCTGGACCAGCGCCGCCCGAATCGAAGCATCGGAGCGAATCCAGCCAGAAGCCAGCTCCAAGCGCCCAGCCATCAGACGGGGGTCGGCGCCCAAAAGATCCTGCCGCAGGCGGTCCAGTCCGGCAACGGCGCGATCCAGAACAGCATTCGGAGGAGCAGCGGTTGGTGGAGTAGGAGGAGAAGACGGCTGCGTGCCCTGAGGCGGAACCAGCGGCGCCACGGCAATAGTGGAGGCAACGCCAAGAAAGGGCACCTCGGGGGTCGCCTGGGTCAAGGGGGCTGAGCTCACCCCAGCGGGCTCAGCCAGGCCTCGCGAGGATGCCCGGGCAGGAGAGGCCTAGGCGTCAGGATCACCTTCTTTTTCTGGCAGAGGCACCGCCACGGATGGGGCCTCAGGAGCCCCCTTCAGCTTCTTCGCCACGGGCGCCAGCCTGGCCGAAGGACATGGACATCAGATCTTGTCGACGGCAATAATCAAGACGGGAAGGTGCACTTACAGTGTCATCGCCGGTGGATTCGAGCAGCCTCCGCCATACTTGAAGCCCGAGGGCCGGCTGCAGGATCAGCTTCAAGGGGACCGGAGCAGGAGGCGCTCATGATCGCCCGGGCCGGGCAGACCCGCGGGGGACCAGCCCAGTCCGGTCCTTCTTCGTGATCGGGGGCAGGCTCCTGCCTCCATGCTCATCCTCATCCTCATCGTCTTCACTCTGGGGGAGGCGCAGAACGCGGGACTTGCGCCGCAGGGGAGGAGCCCTTGACTCCGCTCCCGAACCAACCCCCTTTCCTGCCTCTAATTCCTCCACCTCTTCGCTGGAGTCGGCAGAGGACACGTCCACCAGGTCCTCCGGAGCTTCCACGGGCACGGGCCCGTCCCCATTGAAGACAGGCATGGGCCCCACTACCTGCTCCCAATCCTCACGAAGGAACAAAGGCGCGGGGGCGCCCTCCAGTCTCGCCATATCGCCCCCAACCAAGGACTGGAGGACCGTCGCCAGATCCTCGCTGGCCAGGACCACTAGGCTCGAGTGAGGCCTCCACATCGGAAGCGAGTACTGGCGAAGCGGAGCCTGTTGGTGCTCCAGGAACTCCCTCAGTAGCGATGCACCGGTCAGCTTCACCGCCGCCGCGTCGGCCGGCTTCAGATCTGCATCCATCTTCTCCAGCACCAGCTTCGCGCGGGGATCCCGAAGCTCCGCTCGGGACTAGTCGTCGGAACTCTCGACGGGCTCCGTGGGCAGGATCAGCCGAGGGTGGATGCGCCCAGCATCCACCAAGACCCACTTGCTCCTGAAGCCCTCAATCCGCTTCCTGTGGTTTGAATGGCGATGGCTCGCCAGATGCAACGAAGTCACAAGACGCGGAGGCGGAACCACGGGAGGTTCGGAGGAAGAAGTAGTGGCGCAGCAAGGCCACCGAGGGCTTCACCCCAACATGGGCCTCACAATAGTAGGCGAAGATTGCCAGAAGAAGGACGGAGTTGGGATGGAGGTGCAGAGCTTGAATGTTGTAATGGCGGAGGACGGGAAGAAGAACTCAGTAAAAGGGAGGCACTGCACCAGCAATGATGGCGCCACAAAGAACGGTAGAAGGTACTCCCCACCTCGTGGGCGGTGGAGCCGGCCTTGAACGCCCCGCCTCGCTGATGCCTCGGGCCTCCGCCATCCGGCGCACTGCATGCAGGCTCGCCGACACATTTGGCGGGTCCAAGGCAGAGAGTACCTGTGCTCCAAACGGGTTTGGCGAGGAGCCATGACTGGCTAGGGCACGCAGGCGGAGTGGATCTGAAGATCTTGGAAGCAGAGGGGAGAGGCGCAAGAAAGGGGATGTGAGAAGCAACTGGCGAAAGTAAAGGAGGCAAGGAAGATGCCGCTCATATCAACCCACGCGTTGCAGAGCGCGACGCGCCCAATCAACCGCCACGCTGGCGCCTAAGGCCGCAGAGCTGTTAGGGGCTCGCGACGCTCAAGACTTGCCCTTTCGCCTCTGCGCCGCCTGTTCGGGCGCGCCCGTCGGCCTGGGCTACTGTCGGCGCTTCGGGAACGGGGTCCCTGACTTGCTCGCCCGCGCCCGCGGCGTGGCTCAAAGGAGGCCCAGACGGCCCATCTTCATCAACGCAAGCTCAAGAACCTCGCGAGGGGCCAGATTGCTGGGCGGACGACAAGGAGCTTCTCGTGCACGGCCTCGCCAAGTTGGCTCATGAGGAGGCAGAGAGTTCAAGGCAGGGTACCTCGCGAGGTGCCCATGACGTAAGCCATGACGCACTAAGGGCGCCAGGCCGGGCACCAGCCCGCAGAGTCCTCCTTTCCTCTTTGGTGCAAAGGGAGCAAGCGCAGCGAGAGCATCAAGCAAAGGCATCCGCTTGGTGCAACAAGACCAAGACCAGCCCCAACGGCTGGAAGGGAGTCATCGTGGAGCCCAAGCAAAGGCCATCACCAGAGCCTTTGGCAAAGCGAGGACCAACTATAGTCAGGATAAGTGTACCCGCTGTCCCCCTTCAAAATGGCCAATTGTTGGCGCCCTTCCCGCTCAATATTTGGGAAGAGGCCCTGGGCCTTCGCCTATAAATAGGAGTAGCCACACTCAGAGTATAGGGATGGAAACGATCGGCATCCAGAGAAAGATAGAGACCCGATCCTCAAGCTAGAGCGACGGGACACCACCTAGCAGTTCATCACACCCACCAAGAACAGACCCTCGCGAGGCTGTTCTTCCCTGTATTGTTCCTCATCAGCCCAAGAGGCAATCCACCACGCCACAAACTAGAGTAGGGTATTACACCACAACGGTGGCCCGAACTAGTATAAATCTTGTGTCTCTTGCGCTGTTCTGTTTAGTAGTTAGGTCCCAGCGATTCGGCGAGGTGCGAGACGGTGGAAGGTTGGATCTCCGCGCGCACCCCAGTGTTCGAACCTCAAGGGTCTGCGGGAACCCGAAGTCCGACAGTTTTCTCCCCCTGACTGCTGGGACCCACCAGCTACATCTTCGCACGCAAGGACGTGCGTCCATATTATGGGCAAAAAAATGATTCGCCCCACTGACTGCTGGGACCCACCAGCTACATCTTCGCACTCAAGGAAGTGCCTGACAGTCGGGACACACCTGGTCGAAGCGTACCTAGCGTTTTCATTCTGGTCGCGAACGTGTACGTACATACTGGTCGATGTAGAGGCGTGCACATGTCATAGTAGAGGCGCACACATAGCATGTACACGTATGTATAACGGCCGGGGTGCAAGAAAGAAAATACGGCCACGTACGTACATATGGGTGGGGTATCCAACGCCTACTCGCACATACATACGACCAGGGCTCATGTACATGGCTTGGTCGAAACGGAGAAGCTGCGTCGTTGTCGTGTTTTCATGGGGAGGCAACAGAATGCATCGTGTTCATCGGGAGGCAACGGAATACGTCGTGTTCATCGGGAGTGTGACGCCCCCGATTCGACCGTACACTAATCATACACGCAAATGTGTACAATCAAGATCAGGGACTCATGGGAAGATATCACAACACAACTCTAAAAACAAATTGAAATAAGACAAGCTTCATATTACAAGCCAGGGGCCTCAAGGGATCGAATACAAGCTCGATACAGAAGCGTCAACGGAAGCAAAAATATATGAGTACATTCTTAAGTTAGACAAGACTTCACTAAGAAGGCAAGCCCAAAAGAAGCAACGATCGAAGAGGCAAGGCCTCCTGCCTGGGACCTCCTAACTACTCCTAGTCGTCGGCGGTCTCCATGTAGTAGTATCCATCGGCCGTGGCATCTGGCTCCAAAGATCCACCATCTAGTTACATCAACCAGAAAGAAGAAGGAAGGGTGAAAAAGGGTAGCAAAGCAACCGTGAGTACTCATCCAAAGTACTCGCAACCATCAGATCTATACTAAGTATGCATTGGTATCAAATGGAAGGGTTGTATCTACGGACTGAACTGCAGAATGCCAGAATAGAGGGGAATGCCTAGCCTATCGAACACTAGCATCTTCAAGCAGCTCCAAGCATCTTGCAGCATGTGGAAGAGTAAAGAATAGCTGTTATAATTATCACACATGTTGTAACATTAATGCCCAGAGATCCCTCCTCGACTCCCTGCGAGAAAGAAATCTCGGAGACACATATCCATCACATATCTCAAGTATCCATTTCTAGTAATATAAGATCCGGATACAAGTCTGAACATCTATTACCATGGACACGGTATTCGAATATATATCTTCTCTGCAGGGGTGCACCACGTTACCCAACACGCTCGATCACTCTGGCCGGACACACCTTTCTCGGGTCAATGCCCGGCCTCGGAAGATGAACACGTCGCAGCCCTACCAAGGCTCAGCAGAGAGGTCCCTGCCGGTCTACATCCTAAGCCCTCTGGGGTCTGGGCCCATCGCCCGTTGCACTCCAGGTCGTTGTGCGCAAGGGGATATCAGCACCACCCGTGAAGCGGATGGCATGATCCGGCTCGGCCACAATGCTGAACTGGACGTCTAACAAAGCTTCAGCTGGTACTTAGACGTCGAGGCCCATAACTATTCTTGTGTGGTGGTTAGTGCGTAAAGGCCAGATGCCAACTCAGAACAAATACCCAAACCTGTTAGTGCATTGGGGGCTCGCGGAGACGAGCAGAGACTCACGATAATGTGACCCAGTCGCCCTGTCTCATGGACTTACGTAGAAAACTCGTGGGTGCTCTACGGGCCCGCCCGACTTTCACGTCAACTCGCGGGTACCCCTCGGGGCCGACCCGACTTCAACAATGGTCTCAAGTAAGTCAAGGTAACCGCGTGTCCAAACATCAAGGGGAAAACCCGAGGAGTCACCCACGGAGGATTCCACTCGATGTAATCATCAAGGTGAATGTAAGAGGATCCACCCTCGAGGTTCACACTTGAGGTGTTGCACGACAGAGCCGTATGAGGAATGGTGAAAGAGGAACCACCCCCGTTGACCACGACCGAATAGCTACACTACAGAATTATCATCAGCAGTGCGTTATGAGGGATCACCCTCGACACTCGATAGTTGCTCTACAGAGTCGAGCAACTAAAGGGCGTGATGTGATGTGAGGTGTCAGGCTCTGGTCATCGATCACGTTGATCGAGTCGTCGAAGATGAAGCAGGGGCAACAAGGACAAGGTGGGGGTCACTGATGGATCACTAACCAACCTATACTAAACAGTTTATGATAAGCAGGTAGGTAACAATAAGCAGGTTACAAAAGTAGGCTATGCATCAGAATAGGAGCAATCAATTACAGTAGCAAAATCTAATGCAAGCATGAGAGAATGGAATGGGCGATATCGGGATGATCAAAGGGGGGGGGGGGCTTGCCTGGAAGCTCCACTGAAAGGGAAGAAGGTTCGTTGTCGACGTAGTCGATCACAGTGGCATCAACAACGGTCTCGGGGTCTACCAGAGAGAAGAGGGGGAAGAAATAGTAAATACATAGCAAGCAAGAGCATAACAGGACAACAGGCAGAGCTAGACATGTTCTAACGCGGTGCTACACAATTCCGACGAAGGGGGGAAACATCCGGGAAAGTTCTCCCGGAGTTAGGCATTTTCGGACAGACGAACCGGAGGGGAAAAGTTCGATTTTCTCTATGCTAGGGACATGTGACAGATGAATGGAGAGTGTATTCCGATTCGTCTCGTCGATCCGAGAAACTTTCATGTATAAAACTTTTTCATCCGAGCTACGAATTATTTTTTTACGATTTTTCAAAGATTTAAACATATTCTGAAAATCCCTGAAATTCTGCCAAGTCTGAGAATTCGCTAGTTTTAAACATCTATTAGCTGTTTTCAAAATGCTACAACTATGGGTCTGTACCTCCTATGCTGTTGTGCCTTATATCAAATTTGAGCACTTTTCTGTGATCTACTTGTTGGTACTAGTTACATCCACATTAGATTTCATTTTCTTGATCATCAACAGCTCTAAAGTAGCTATGAAAATAAAGTTGTTTTCAGTTTTTTCTATTAACAGAACATTGAACTTTGTGATTTTCATAGGAATTAAACCATACATCAAAAGGATTTGGTCCAATGCAAACATTTGGACCATGTCAAGTGTACTACCTCCCAATAATAGTTTTGATCCAGTTAAAATTTGTTGAATCGCTATTTAGGGGCTGACCAGAGGGTTATTTATTGTAGAATTAGAAAAGCTAGCTACATCTACAGTAGCAAGCAGCAGTACAGTAGAGCTGTAGCAAGCGGGCGGGGGCGCTGCAGTAGGGAAGGCAAGGTCATGCGCGAGGCAAACGAAGGCAGCACGTCGTGACATGGCCTGGTGCTCCGCATGGCCACAGAAGCGCCGCAACACCCGGCAGCCAGCAGAGCAGTATGCAGCAGCAGCAGATAGGGGCCGCAGTAGAGAGCAGCGGCAATAGGTGTGAGTGCGTGGCTGGGAGCAGCAGCCTACGGCTGCGGGCAAGAGGGCAGGCAGCGCAGGCACGTGAGCGCAGGCGGGCGGTGGGCGCGTGGGGCATGGTGCAGAAGCAAAGAAGGGTCGCAAGCAAGAGCAACACAGCAGTAGCAGTGGCGGCAAGGCATGGACAACACGGCAGCGGGCAAGCGGCACCGGGCATAGGCCGTGGCTGGGGCGGCTCGGCGCGCGCGCACTGAGCACGACCCGGGCATAGGCTGGGCGGAGCGGGATGCGGCGTGATATGGGCGTGGACGCGAACTGCATGGTCGGGGCCGCGGGCAAACAGGGACTCGGGTGCGGTGAGGTGAGTGTAGGCTCGAACGGCGACCGAACATGACATCTACGACAAGGGGACGACAGGGAAACAGGGAGGCAGATCTGGGGCTCACCGCGGGGCACAAGGTGGCCCTTCGACGGCTTAGTAGCTGCAGGGTGGCGCCGGAGTCGTGGAAGACGGCGGCGACCGTAGCGGACGGAGGTGATGGCCGATGTGGAGGAGCAGCGTCGATCTCAATGTTGAGGCAGTCTGCTGCTTGAGTCCGTGGTCGAGGAGGAAGCAGAGGTCGAGGTGACGGCGGACGGCGACGGGGACGAGCGCGGTGGCTCCGGATCAGGGCGCCCACGACGAGGAGGAGTGGACGGGGCGCGACGGAGAAAAGTGAGGAGGTGGCTAGGGTTCGTGCACCGCAAGGAGTAGATATAGGCAGGGGGATCGCTGGAGGGCCGCCGGATGGCCGCCACAGCGACGGACGGTGCCATGCCGGGCATCGGCGCGGCCACGGCGCGGTGAACAGGGGAGGAGGATTAGTGGGCGCGGGTGGGCTGCCTGGTAGCGGCCAGCTGGGCCACGAGGCCCACTGGGGGGTGTCTTCTCTTTTTATTCATTTATTTATTTTAACTTTTCTTTTTTATTAGTTCTCTATTTTATTTTCTATATATTTTGTTTTATAAAATATATGCATAGCCCCTAAATTAGTGTTTCAAAATATCCCAGTGCCACAAAAAGTTTAAACCCAAGTAATATAGTTTAATATTTTATAAATAATAAAATACATTTATTTAATTGATTATGCCACTGTTATATATACAAAAGGGAATTTAAATACTTTACAAAAGGTGGGTTTCAACATGACAAATATCCAGGGATTATCTGCAACACTTTGAACATTTTTGTTTGGATGTTTGAGTATTTTGAATTTTGGACTTTAATTTGAGTTCGAATTCGAACTAAGATTTGGATCAAGCGAGGATTAGCAACAGTAATGCTGATGACATGGAACCATTAACAGGGATTACTGTAGCTTAATTATCCGAGCATCACAAATCTCCTCCACTACAAGAAATCTCGTCCCGAGATTTTAGGAGGTAAAAGGAAACAAAAGCGAGGTATTCATCTCGAAGACGATCCTCGAGTTCCCAAGTGTCTTCATCTTCAGAACGATTTAACCACTGAACCTTTTAAAAATTTGACAGCCCTCAGATGGGTGCGACGTTCAACTTAAACGAGAACGCATATCAGATGCTCTCGGTAAGTGAGATCATCATGCAGGGGTTGAGCTTTATAAACCATGTGGTTGTTGCAACAAGACTTGCGACTCAGGGCATTGGCTATGACACTAGC
Organism: Aegilops longissima; assembly: GCA_021605205.1. Taxonomy (NCBI): domain Eukaryota; kingdom Viridiplantae; phylum Streptophyta; class Magnoliopsida; order Poales; family Poaceae; genus Aegilops; species Aegilops longissima. The sequence continues at coordinate 327,615,135 of CM038679.1, read as the reverse complement.
CTTGCCAAGGGTATAACAAATACCATAGTCATAGTCTGTGATTGTTTCCAAACAACGTTGATGATGGAGGTCCAGATCTAGCTGCGTAATAGATACTTCAGACTTTGATGATCGGTGAAGATCTTGCAATGATTACCAAGAAGGAAATGTCGCCACAACTTTAGTGCAAACTTAACTACAACAAGTTCAAGGTCATGGACTATGTAGTTCTTCTGGAAAGACATCCTGGAATTCACAAATGACCGGAGTGTTTTCAATTCTCACAAGAGGAGAAGCGTTTACGCGTTCAAGGAATAAATCCGTGCTTCGGCATTTCTAACAAGATGAGCAGGGTAGCTCACAATCTCATTTGAAGGATGTAGTAGATGGACGGTTCAAGTGGCGCAAATGATAGAAGCGGTATATGTAATTTCAACAATTACATACCCAAAATGAGGTCAATATTGGAAGACTTCAAAACGATGGGGGAAACATGGAATTCCAGTCCTTCAATTTCAACGAGGACGTTGAAATTAACCATGATGGTTCGACATTGGCCCGCGGAATGCAGATTGGAATTCCGACCAGCTAATGGCGGTTCCAATAGGTAAGGAATTCTTGTGGCGGTCCCACCATTGAACATCGGGGCCTTTCAGGCAATAAGCCGCGAAGGCGACATAGGTTGTAGGGGCTACATCAGCAGACTCCATCACAAAAGTGATGTCATGGAGCCAGTCATCAGCATCAAGGGGTTGAGTTGAGCTGCCGTAGATGACAGGGTTGAGACGCACAAAGTCTTGCAATGTTACGGGGGTTGGCTGCTGATTCATCATTACTCCTTTCATGAGCTGGCGATTCAATATCAACTGTTGTATCATTCCGGCCATGAATTCGGGCGATGGTGGATTGTCGCTACCACAGCCATAACTAGCGGGTCTAACCATCCTCCTTAAAACATAAGTGAGCGGTTTTACAAGGGGTGGAGCAAGTGTATGGAGTCATTCATCATATAATCAGAACAATGAGTAAAGGCGCAGTATGTACAAAGCAGTAGTCATTGAAGACATACAACTACATTTTCGGAGCCAATTACATGTTGTTCATAAGAGTTCGGACAAGAGAAACATCACAGACATACTAGGTGGCGCACATGCACGCGACGGAGGAATACAACAACAGGACATAGCAAAGGCTACATCAACGTGAGGGAAAACCTCTGGATTGAGGGATTTGCAAGTTACAACGCAGGGTGCACTTGACAAGAGAATCCTGTGGTAAATGAATATTGTAAAGCAGATCTTGGCCCTCAATTCGAGAAAGGGTAATACAAACTCCGGATGGATGTGATCACGAGATCCTAATGTCAGATTTAGCAAAATTGTTTAAGCCGAATAGGAGAGATCAGAGTCCCATAGAAAAGGTTGAGAAGTAAAAGATCCCAATACCACCCAATGGCGACGTGGGCCCGTAAGCCACACAGCCATGTTAGTAAAACAGTTTTTCAAAGACTAGACTCAACTTCGGCCAAGGAGTTGGAAAGGGGGTTACTACAGGCAGTCGGCTCTGATACCAACTTGTGACGCCCCCGATTCGACCGTACACTAATCATACACACAAATGTGTACAATCAAGATAAGGGACTCACGAGAAGATATCACAACACAACTCTAGACACAAATTGAAATAATACAAACTTCATATTACAAGCCAGGGGCCTCGAGGGCTCGAATACAAGCTCGATACACAAGCGTCAGCGGAAGCAACAATATCTGAGTACAGACATAAGTTAGACAAGACTGCCTTAAGAAGGCAAGCACAAAAGAAGCAACGATCGAAGAGGTAAGGCCTTCTGCCTGGGACCTCCTAACTACTCCTACTCGTCGGCGGTCTCCAAGTAGTAGTATCCGTCGGCCGTGGCATCTGGCTCCAAGGATCCACCATCTGGTTGCATTAACCAGAAAGAAGAAGGAAGGGGAAAAAATTGTAGCAAAGCAACCGTGAGTACTCATCCAAAGTACTCGCAAGCATCAGATCTATACTAAGTATGCATTGGTATCAAATGGAAGGGCTGTATCTATGGACTGAACTGCGGAATGCCAGAATAGAGGGGAAGGCCTAACCTATCAAAGACTAGCATCTTCAAGCAGCTCCAAGCATCTTGCAGCATGTGGAAGAGTAAAGAATAGCAGTTTTTTTGACCTTGAAGACTGCAGGGCTTACACCCCACAGCATTTTATTGATAAAATAATAACAAAGAATACAAAAGTTTCCTCAAGAGGATGAACAGAAAGAAAGAAAAGAAAGAAAGAAGAAAGAAAGAAGAAAACTATACAGGGCAGGCTACACTAAAACAGACCTGAAAAGAAAAGAAAAGTACAGCTGAAAGTACATCAAGGAGGTAGGAAATCAATCCATTTGAGCAGACCATCCTTATATCTTCTCTTAATCCTGTGAGAAAGGAGGGTAATATCATGTATGAAGCCATTTCTCTATTGCCTAAAAAAAGGCCTGATGTGCCTAAAAGCCTTATCATTCCTGACTTTCCAAATGTTCCACCAAGCTAGAAAGACCACCTAAGAAAAGAAAGGTTTATCAAACTCCTTCCTGGCATGAAGGGCAATTTCCACCATGTCATCACTATTCAGCCAATTAATTTGAAGATAGTTCCAAATGCGTACACTAAAGATGCATTGAAAGAAGAGGTGATTTCTGTCTTCCAGCACTATGGACAAACAAAGAACACACTCCAGCCCCGCATTGATTTTCCAATGTATGCGCTGTATCATATCCTTGGTGTTAACTCTGTCCATTATTACTAGCCAGGCAAACATTTTTATGGACATGGTGCAACAACTCCTCCATACCCAGTTGATTATAGGGTTAGACATGACAGGTTGGTGGAGAAAGTCATAGAACCTCTTGGCCGAATATTCAGATTTCTTTCCATGCCTCCAAGACTAGATTTCCTTGCCATCAACATCCAAAGAGATCTCTCCCATCATGGAGGAAAGCTGGTTGAGTTCATAAAAGGCCAATTCAGACAGTGGCAAGGAAAACATCTGCTGTAAATTGCGTGCCTGAAACATTTCCATGACTAAAAGATTTTTCTGCAAGCAGTAAGAAAACAACCTTGGAAACCTATCCTGAAGAGGGGCACAAGAGTTGTAAATCATCCAGTGGTCAGACCAGAAAAGTACTGTGTCTCCTCTTCTGACTGTGATAGAGGTTACAACCCTGAATTTGTCCATTAACTTAGAAATGTCTCGCCACCAAAAATAAACACAGACTGTGGTGTCATGAGGGACTCTCTCAAAATAATAAGAGTCCCAAACCAAGTGTACCCATGGAACATCTGCTCTGTTATAAAATTTGTTTAGAAGCTTGAGAAGCAGAACCTCATTTTGCAACCCCAGATTCAAGATTCGAAGTCCTCCCTTCATTTTTGGCCTACAAACTAGGGGCCAAGCAGTCAATGAATGGCCGTTTTCCTGACCATACTTCCTCCAAAGGCACTGTCTCTGTATTCTTTCCCGTTGCTTCAGAATGCCCTGTGGTATGGACAGGCTACAAAGGAAGTAATTTGGCAGGGATGAAATCACAGAGTTAACCAACTACAACCTACTGCCCTGAGGCAAAAACCAAGAACTAGCAGTAAGCCTTCTCTCCATGCAATCCACTAGAGGTAACAGATCAATGATTTTTGCCCTAGTGGTACCCACAGGTAGACCCAGATATGAGAATGGCATTGTGCCTATCTGGCAACCAAATAGAGCAGCAAGGTCAGAAGCAACAGAGGCCTCCACATTGATTGGATACATTGAGGACTTGTGGAAGTTAATCTGCAGACCAATAGCCAAAGAAAAAGAATGCAATACTGATTTAAGAACCTCCAACTGAGAGCTGTCATCATTCACAAAGAGCAATGTGTCATCAGCATATTGCACCACTGGATAATCTGGATCATGTGTTGGCAGAGGCAGTTTAAGTAATCCCTGTCTCAGGAAATTATTAATCAAGGTCTGCAAGAGGTCAGCAGCAATCAGAAAGAGCAAGGGAGAGATAGGGTCTCCTTGCTTTACACCACACTTGCCCTTAAAGTGCTTACCAGGGACTCCATTCAGCAGAATAGAAGAAGTGCCAGAAGATAATAGTTGCTGAATCCAGATGATCCATTTCCTATAAAAACCTTTTGCTCGAAGGATTTTTATGATTGCATCATGCTGAATAGAATCAAAAGCTTTTTCAAAATAAAGCTTCAGTAAAAGATTGGCTTCTTTGATTGATTGCACTAGTGAATGTATTCAAAAGTCCAAGCAAGGCAATCTTGAATTTTTCTTGACTTAATAAACCCATATTGATTCTTATGAACACATTTGGTGATTTCCTCCTGGAACCTATTAGCTGCAAGTTTGGTGAGAAACTTAAGACCCACACTGGTGAGAGATATTGGCCTCAAATCACCCACATTAACAGGAGTTTGCTTCTTAGGAATCAATGTAATGAATGCATCATTGAGGTTCTCCAGCTGAGTTGTCCCTGCATGAAATTCCTTCACCAACCTGATGAAATCACTTGAAATGATGTGCCAACAACTCTTCATAAAAAGCCCATTAAAACCATCAGGCCCAGGTGCCTTATCAATGTGCAATTCTTTAATCACTTTCTCAATTTCTTTGACCTCAAATTGCTTTGTGAGGATCTCCAACCCTCCACTTTTGGTATCAATGAAATAATGTCCTCCCCAACTCAATTGGCTTTATAGTTCCCATTCTGCTCTTGAAAGCACCCAAGAATTCTGAGCCATTGTGTCATGATTTGAAGAAACTGAACCATCACACATAACTAAGATAGAAATGGAATTCCTTCTGTACCTTTCTGTTGCCATTGCCTGGAAAAACTTGGAATTTTCCTCACCCACTTTGATATATCTGATTGTACACCTCTTCTTCCATTATAGAAACTGGAGATGCAAAAGATGCTCATGGTGCAACTTAACTATTTTCCTGAAGTTAAATTCAGTTTTGCACAAAGGCTTCATGTCCTCCAAGTTATCTAGCCACGGGATTACCCAATTACACTTCTCAATCAGTCCTTTAATGTGTGATAGCCCTTTCTGCCATTTCTTGAGAGCAAACCTCAACGCTTTCAATTTGTCCACAATAATAGCTGAATTGTGGGTTTTATGAGAAGGTATAGCCCAAAGATCTTGCACACATTCCTTGAAACCAGGCTGATGCACCCAGTAGTTCTCAAATCTGAAGATATGTGCCTTTGGAATTGTGGCACTGATAGAGATTAAACAGGGCACATGATCAGAAGCCGTTTTTGTAAGAGGTGTGACTTGAGTCACAGGATACTGATTAGTCCAGCTAGCAGAGGTAAAAACCCAATCAAGCTGTTCAAGGAGTGGCAAATCTTGCATGTTCGACCAGGTAAATCATCTGCCTTTTAGTGGAATTTCTAACAACCCCAAATGACCAATGATCTCATTGAAAATGAACATATCATTAATATCTCCTCCAGGAAGATTTCTATTTTCCCTTGATCTAATGAAGTTAAAATCCCCCATTAGCAACCACTTCTGATCAGGTTCTACCTGAAGGTTGTATAGCCAGCTAACAAAATTATCTCTTAATTCTCCTTGACACGGTCCATACACATTTACCAAAAACTGTTGATCATTATTATTTAAAGAATAGCAGTTATAATTATCAAACATGTTGTAACGTTAATGCCCAGAGATCCCTCCTCGACTCCCTGCGAGAAAGCAATCTCGGAGCCACATATCCATCACATATCTCAACTATCCATTTCTAGTTATATAAGATCCAGATACAAGTCTGAACGTCCATTACCGTGGACACTGTATTCGAATATATATCTTCCCTGCAGGGGTGCACTATGTTACCCAACACGCTCGATCACTCTGGCCGGACACACCTTTCTGGGGTCAATGCCCGGCCTCAGAAGATCAACACATCACAGCCCTACCTAGGCTCAGCAAAGAGGTCCCCGCCGGTCTACATCCTAAGCACTCCAGGGTCTGGGCCCATCGCCCGTTTCACTCGGGGTCGTTGTGCGCAAGGGGATACCAGCACCACCCGTGAAGTGGATGGCACGATCCGGCCCGGCCACAATGCTGAACTGGACATCTGACAAAGCTTCGGCTGATACTGCGACGTCGAGGCCCATAACTATTCTCGTGTGGTGGTTAGTGCGTAAAGGCCAGAGGCCAACTCAGAACAAATACCCAAACATGTTAGTGCATTGGGGGCCCGTGGAGACGAGCAGAGACTCATGATAATGTGACCCTGTCGCCCCATCTCATGGACTTACGGCAAGGGCCCAGACTGCCTGACTGTGCCACATAGAAAACTCGCAGGTGCTCTACAGGCCCGCCCGACTTTCATATCAAGTCGCGGGTACCCCTCGGGGCCGACCCGACTTCAACAATGGTCTCAAGTAAAGTCAAGGTAACCGTGTGTCCAAACATCAAGGAGAAAACCCGAAGAATTACCCACGGAGGATTCCACTCGATGTAATCATCAAGGTGAACGTAAGAGGATCCACTCTCGAGGTTCACACTTGAGGTGTTGCGCGACAGAGCCGTATCGGGAATGGTGAAAGAGGAACCACCCCCATTGACCACGACCGAATAGCTGCACTACAGAATTATCATCAGGAGTGCGTTATGAGGGATCACCCTCGGCACTTGATAGTAGCTCTGCAGAGTCGAGCAACTAAAGGGGCGTGATGTGATGTGAGGTGTCAGGCTTTGGTCATCGATCACGTTGATCAAGTCATCAAAGATGAAGCAGGAGCAACAAGGACAAGGTGGGGGTCACTGATGGATCACTAACCAATCTATACTAAGCAGTTTAGGATAAGCAGGTAGGTAAAAATAAGCAGGTTACAAAAGTAGGCTATGCATCAGAATAGGAGCAATCAATTACAGTAGCAAAATCTAATGCAAGCATGATAGAATGGAATGGGCAATATCGGGATGATCAAAGGGGGGGCTTGCCTGGAAGCTCCACTGAAAGGGAAGAAGGTTCGTCGTCGATGTAGACGATCACAGTGGCATCATCAACGGTCTCGGGGTCTACCAGAGAGAAGAGAGGGAACAAATAGTAAATACATAGCAAGCAAGAGCATAATAGGACAACGGGCAGAGCTAGACATGTTCTAATGCGGTGCTGGTGAAGGGGGGAAACATTCGGGATAGTTCTCCTGGAGTTAGGCATTTTCGGACAAAGGAACCGGAGGGGAAAATTCGATGTTCGCTATGCTAGGGACATGTCACAGATGAACGGAGAGCCTATTCCGATTCGTCTCGTCGATCTGAGCAACTTTCATGTATAAAACTTTCTCATCCGAGCTACAGATTATTTTCTATGATTTTTCAAAGATTTAAACATATTATGAAAATCCCTGGAATTCTGCTAAGTCTGAGAATTCGCCAGTTTTAAACATCTTTTAGCTGTTTTCAAAATGCTAGAACTATGGATCAGTACCTCTTATGCTTTTGTGCCTTATATCAATTTTGAGCTTTTTTCTGTGATCTACATGTTGGTACGAGTTACATCCACATGAGTTCATTTGCTTGATCATCAACAGCTCTAAAGTAGCTATGAAAATAAAGCTCTTTTCAGTTTTTGCTATTAACAGAACATTGAACTTTGTGATTTTCATAGGAATTAAACCATACATCAAAAGGATTTGGTCCAATGGAAACATTTGGACCATGTCAAGTGTACTACCTCCCCATAATAGTTTTTCTCCTGTTAAAATTCGTTTAGTCGCTGTTTAGGGGCTGACCAGAGGGTTATTTAGTGTAGAATTAGAAAAGCTAGCTACATCTACCATAGCAAGAAGCAGAACAGGAGAGCAGTAGCAAGCAGGCGGGGGCGCTGCAGCAGGGAAGGCATGGCCGTGCACGAGGCAAACGGGCGCATACGCGCAGGCGCAGCCGGGGTGCTCCGGCGAGCGCGCGCAGGAAGCGCCGGCGACACCGGCAGCCAGCAGAGCAGTACGCAGCAGCAGCGGACAGGGGCAACAGTAGAGAGCAGCGGCAACAGGTGTGAGCGCGCGGCTGGGAGTAGTAGCCTGCGGCTGCAGGCAAGCGGGCAGGCGCGCGTGTGTGTGCATGGAGCCGGTGCGGCTGGGGGCGCATGGGGCGTGGTGCAGGAAGCAGCAGCAGTGGCCGCACGCAGTGGCAAAGCGGCAGTAGCGGCGGCGGCAAAGCATGGACAACACGGCAATGGGCGGGTGGCAGCAGGTGTAGGCCGTGGCAGGGGTGGCTCGGCGCGCGCGCACTGAGCACGACCAGGGCGCAGGCAGGGCAGAGCGGGAGGCGGCGTGATAGGGGTGTGGACGCGGACCGCGTGGTGGGGGCCGCGGGAAAGCAGGGCCTCAGGCGTGGTGAGGTGAGTGTAGGCTCGAACGGCGACCGAACATGGCATCTACGACAAGGGGACGACGGGGAAACAGGGGATGGATCTGGGGCTCACCGCGAGGCAAGGTGGCCCTTCGACGGCTTAGTTGCTGCAGGTGGCGCCGAAGTCGTGGAAGACGGCGGCGACCGTAGCGGATGGAGGTGATGGCCGACGTGGAGGAGCGGCGTCGATCTCGATGTTGAGGCGGTCTGCTGCTCGAGGCCTTGGTCGAGGAGGAAGCAGAGGTCGAGGTGACGGCGGACAGCGATGGGGACGAGCGCAGTGGCTCCGTATGCGGGCGCCCACGGCGAGGAGGAGTGGACAGGGGCGCGATGGGGAAAAGTGAGGAGGGGGCTAGGGTTCATGCGCCGCAGGGAGTAGATATAGGCAGGGGGATCATTGGAGGGCCGCCGGATGGCCGCCACGGCGACGGATGGTACCGTGTCGGGCATCGGCGCGGCCACAGCACGGTGAACAGGGGAGGAGGATTAGGGGTGCGGGTGGGCTGCCTGGTAGTGGCCAGCTGGGCCACGAGGCCCACTGGGGGGGTCTTTTCTTTTTATTTATCTTTTATTTTAACTTTTCTATTTTATTTAATTCTCTATTTTATTTTCTAAATATTTTGTTTTATGAAATATATGCATAGCCCCTAAATTAGTGTTTCAAAATATCCTAGTGCCACAAAAAGTTTAAACCCCAAGTAAAATAGTTTAATATTTTATAAATAATAAAAGACATTTATTTAATTGATTATGCTACTGTTATATATACAAAAGGGAATTTAAATGCTTTACAAAAGGTGGGTTTCAACACGACAAATATCCAGGGATTATCTGCAACACTTTGAACATTTTTGTTTGGATGTTTGAGAATTTTGAATTTTGGACTTTAATTTGAGTTTGAATTTGAACTAAGATTTGGATCAAGCAAGGATTAGCAACACTAATGCTGATGATATGGCACCATTAACAGGTATTACTATAACTTAATTATCCGGGCGTCACAGGGAGCTAACTGGCTTGGATGGAACAGCCGATGGAAACGAGGCCTGGCCTACCGCAGAATGAAGGGAACGGGCTTGTGTTCGACCGGCCACGGTCGAAACGGGATCCTGTTCATCGGGAGGGCTTTGGGGTACCGCAAAACGGAGGAAACGGACTTCTCTTGGACCTCCTAGGGTCGAAACGGGGTCCTATTGATCGGGAGGGGTGTGGCGTACCACAAAACAGAGGAAACAGACTTGTGTTGGAGCGCTACGGTCGAAACAGGGGTCATGTTCATCGGGAGGGGTGTGGCGTACTTCAAAATGGGACTCCATGGATACTGTTCATCTCCACCGTCGACTGCCTCCATGGGCTACTATTCATCCACCTTCGACCTCCTCCAGCCTCCACCTGCGACTGTTCATCCACGGTCTCTTTTTCATCCAGCCTCCACTGCGCGCTCCACCACCGGCTACTGTTCCACCAACCCTCTCCACGGGGTCGTGTTCAACCACCCCTCCACGGGCTACTGTTCATCCAGCCCTCCACGGGGTCCTCCTGTTCATCTAGCCCTCCACGGGGTCCTGTTCATCCACCCCTCCACCGGCTCGATCGATCGGGGTCCTGTTCATCTAGCGGCAACACCACGGGGTCCTATTCATCCAACCCCCCACCGGGAACTGTTCATCCAAACCCCCCCAACAACGCTCGCTGTTCATCCAGAGGCAGCATCGACCGGCTTCAGTTAGCAGCAATAGCAAAGGAATCGCTCGATCTGGTTCAGTTAACACCAAGGGATCGATCAATCGCTCGGGTTCAATAATGCTTAGCCTGCAGTGCAATCTCTCGGCTTCAGGAGGCGAACGCCTCGCTCGGGTTCAGTTAGAGCCCAACGCCTCGCACCCACGCGCGTACGTGTACGAGAGAAACGCGCATCGCTCGGCTCCCGAGCACTCACCGTACCGGGAACTCCCCGATATTTTTGGCGCCCTCGCTTCTACCACGGTTTTTCCGTCATGGACGGCCCAAAGAATGTCATGCAGCTGCGTCTCCGGCCCGCCCAGGACGAAAATCCCATTTTTTTGTCATGATTTTTTGTCATAGAAGTAGGAGCCCACCACATCTATGATGATACCGGTTTTTGTCACAATTATCGTCATAGAAGTGCCATAAGCATGACAGAAAAAAAATTGTTCTGCCCAAAATGTCACGGATTTGTCTTTTTTTATAGTGATGCATCTCACCAAAAATTGTATCATTTAAAACTATGTTCAAAGACGAATCTAACGATACATTTTTTGTTGACATGCACTAAAATTTTGTTAGTTAAATCTTTAGTCAAATTACATGGGGGACTAATAAACCACGATGGAGGTTGTCCTAGTGTAGGGGGTTGAGCTGCACGGGATCCTCACCCCGCTTGTTGCGCAGTAGTAAAGTCGTCGTATCACAAAACCCCACCACTCCTAGTAATAAGTGGCCTGGTAAAATAAATGGACAAGCAAGGGTGTATGAAGCGGTTTGGGAATTTGCATGCCTCCCCGACCGGTGAGATACTCCATACAAAGTACGATAGAGAAAACACCACAGAGAGAAAGAAGCTAAAGTAAACAGTCAAACGAGCATTTTTGCATTTCTTTTGCATTGAATCGTTTCAGAAGCTTGACTCACTACTAGGGAAAACCTTATACACAAAACCTTAGAAGTAGCACTGGATAAAACGACACGCTACTGCTACTTAGCAGTAGCGTGTGCCCACAGCCGGTGCTACTGCTATAGACATAGCAGTAGCACGACAAGGTCAAAGAGCGCTACTACTAAAATTGGCCCACCGTTGCTGCCGGCTAAGTGTAGTAGTAGCGCTTTCCCCTCTGAAACGTGCTACTGCTAGGTAGTTTAGCAACAGCATTTCCACTAACACGCGCTACTGCCAAAACTCATCCTATTTCGCCTTAGGCCGCCCCTCACTCTCCCCCTCTCCACTCCCACTCTCACTCTCTCCCACGCACCCCGTAATCCAGCGCCGCCGGCGTTCGGCCCTCCCCAACCACTGTCGTCGCCGGCCGCCACCGATGATCCGCTCCTTCTCCACCGAGGTAGTTCCTCCACCCCTCCTCCTTCCACCTCCCTCCCCTCCTCGTCCCTCTCACGATCCCTCCCTCCCTCTCCCTCCTCACTCCCGCCTCCTCCCTCCCACCTCCCTCCCTGCCTTGTCTTTCCTCTCCTCCCTGCCTCGTCCGTCCTCCTCCTCCTCCTTGCCTCATCTGTCGATCTCCTCCCTTCCACCCTCACTCACCCCTCCCTTCGTTCCTACTCCCTCCACCTCCCTCTATTTTCAAAATTTTAATAATACAAACTATTAGTTATTAAATTTAGTAATAGAAGTTTTAGTAAGAGTAGAACACTTACATTGCATTGTTTTTAGTAAGTATTTAATAGAGATAGTTTATTTAGTAAGTGGTTAATAGAACTAGTTTATTTAGTAAGTGGTTAATAGAACTAGTTTAGAGAGAGACCTATATTAGAAAATTTAGTTATGTTAGGATTATATATAAGATATTTTGAAATGTTTTTGTTCATATTTTCAACCATTGAAATGCAATGACCATCAAGTTTGAATACTCATATGATGTAGATATAAACATGTATATCTAGTGTTGCTCAAATAGGATATGTGCTTGCCTAAGTGGCCATGTTTGCAGGGAACACCTCCGAGTGGCCTATATTTTGCCAGAGTGTTGATTAATTTCCATTTAGGAAAATTTCAGGCGCTCGGTATGTCCTTTTTTAGCAAAGGTCATGCTGGATTTTTCCGTGAATTTTGGCATGTCTTGTGCTATAATATAGGAAATATCTAGTGCATTGGAAATGTCGAAAAAGAGCATTGAACGACATTTTGGGTTGACTTTAAGTCTGTTGGGGCTCCATATATGACAGTCAAAATACAGTGAGGGAGTGTCCACCACATATGGGAGAAGAAGAACGCCGACTGTTGTCATGGGGGTCGTTCTTCCTCTTCTTTCTCATGATAGACCTTTTGGTAATGCACGGGAAGGAAGAGAGGAACGACCATCACGGACAGTCACAAATGTCAGAGAGGAATTAGTGAGGGAGAGTCGCCACCATATATGAGAGGTCAAGAATCCCGACTATTGTCATGGGGGTAGCTTCTTCTTCACTCCAGGGTGATTCACATTTTGGTGTAATGCACTTTGGAATGACAGGAGTAGCTACCATCACCAACGGTTGCAAATGTCAGAGATAAAGAATCCTGACTGTTGTCGTGGGGGTAGCTTCTCCTTCGTTCCCATGTGCTAGAGAATTTTGTGTAATGCACTCAGGAACGAAGGGAGGAGGTACCATCACTGACGGTCGAATATATACACCACGTGAGCTAAGAGTTTTCAAGAAAATACTCAACAGATCGATAGTCAACCCTTGATGAATAGTAATGATCTAATTTAGTTTTTGTAGTACCTATATTCAATTTTAGAAGTTTAGTATTTGAATTATGAACGTAGGAAATGTCTGATGATGACGATAGGATCCCGGAGTGTGACTATTGCGGCGACGACCGGGGTTTGTGCGACACGCCTCACCTGGTAGACGGTCGGCACTTCAGTATTAAGCTCGACGAGACCTTCGATGTTGAAACGGTACGCAACGACAAGTCTATTTTTCGTAATTAAGCATTGACTTCTGCTTCTTCAACGTGTAATTTTTGTCTTCTACAATTCGACTAGCTTATCCCATACAATGCAAGACGCTATGCCTTGGAGCATCTGAATTTTGAAGATCATGAAAAGATGGAGACAAAGATAATTCATCTCAGGACTCATCATGGTTAGGATTTTGTTGTCAAGCTATAAAATTGGGAGATCGTATCCCATTTCGGTTGCTCGAATTGGGAAGCACTGCGCAAGGTGTATGATTTTTAAAAGATTATGCATGTCACCTTCGATCTTGGTGATCCTGAAGATGACATGGACGAAGATAATGTCGATGAAGATAATATTGATGAAGCTAATATCGATATTTGGGTCCTTGTTGCTATGCTTCCATTTCTACTCTATGTGAGTTTCTCAAACATATTTATTAAGTAATTTATATTGTTTATTTCAAAATAGTTGAGAGCTTATTTCCATTGACAGCTTATTTTCATTCTTCAAAAAATGTACGGAAGATGGTAGACAGAACCTAATACACCAATGGCGCTGAATTAACTTATGAGGGGAAAGATCATCTTATCTCATTTATTATTGATGTTGAGAATTACAATATCAACTATGAAACTCATGCACATTATGGTCAATACGTGCCACTAGTGCACGTGTTGAACTACGGTAACATCCATAGAGATGGCATGGTAAGATTTTTTACTATGACGACATCCGTGCATCTTTTGCATAAATTCTTCTAAAGCTAAACTACACTGCTAACTATGACGTTATTATTATGTTTTTCAACAGGAAATCCCTAAGGATTGTGTGCCTTGTTTGATGTTTCTGAAAGGTCGGCTTGATGTTATTAGCTTACGGCCAGGTCCTCCTAGGCTTCATTGCTGTTCATACCGGATTTCTAAAACCGATGAAGACATGAAAATCAAAGAATGAAAAAAATGTATGGACAATCATAGGGTGCTACTTGGAAGTAACATTGTGCGAAGCGCAAGAATTGGAGACAGGATAATCTCATTCACCATAATGGAGCGTCAGGGCCTATGTTGTGTTATGCTATTTTACCGTAGAGAGGTCAGTAGGTCCTTGCTAATACTCATGATCATGTGCTAAGAACAATTAAGTAGGGTTGGTTAGATGACTATGATGATGATGAGTATGACTTTTTATTACGATAACAATGATGAGTTATTAGATGACTATGATGAGCATGACTTGTTATTATGGAGACAAAGATAGTTCATCTCAGGACCCATCATGGTTATGATTTTGCTGTCAAGCTATACAATTCGGAGAGCGTATCCCATTTTGGTTGCTCGAGTTGGGAAGCATTGTGCAAGGTGTATGATTTTCAGGAGGGTATGCATGTCGCCTTCGATCTTGGTGATCCTCAAGATGACATGGAAAAAGATAATGTTGACGAAGATAATTTCAATGAAGATAATGTCAATGAAGATAATATTGATGAAGCTAATATCTACATTTGGGTCCTTGTTGATACGCTTCCATTTCTACCTCTATGTGAGTTTCTCAAAGATATTTATTAAGTAATTTATATTGTTTTTTTCAAAATAGTTGAGAGCTTATTTTCGTTGACAACTTATTTTCATTCTTCAAAAAATGTACAGAAGATGGTAGACGGAACCTACTACACTGATGGCGCTGAATTAACATATGAGGAGAAAGATCCTCTTATCTCATTTATTATTGATGCTGAGAATTACAATATCAACTATGAAACACATGCACATTATGGTCAAAACGTGCCACTAGTGCACGTGTTGAACTACGTTAACATCCATAGAGATGGCATGGTAAGATTTTTTACTATGACGACATCCGTGCATCTTTTGCATAAATTCTTCTAAAGTTAAACTACATTGCTAACTGCGACATTATTATTATATTTTTGAACAGAAAATCCTGAAGGATTGTGTGTCTGGTCTAATGTTTATGAAAGGTCAGCTTGATGTTATTAGCTTACGGCCAGGTAATCCTAGGCTTCACCATTGTTCATACCGGATTTCTAAAACCGATGAAGACATGACAATCAAAGAATGGAAAAAATGTATGGACAATCATTGGGAGCTACTTGGAAGCAACATTGTGCGAAGCCAAGAATTGGAGACAAGATAATCTCCATTCTCCATAATGGAGCGTCAAGGCCTATGTTGTTTTATGCTATTTTACCTTAGAGAGGGTAGTAGGTCCTAGCTAATACTCATGATCATGTGCTAAGAACAATTAAGTAGGGTTGATTAGATGACTATGATGATGATGAGTATGACTTGTTATTATGATAATGATGATGAGTTATTATTAATGATGATGATGCTTATTTATTATATCATTAGGAGCGGGCTTAGTTATTATATATATTAGTGGGTGAAATAAACATGGATTAAATTCAAGTGGAGGCAACACATGGTGCAGATTGAAAGTACTACTAATCCAAACTTGATCACTCACACTAATCCAAACTAAAGTGATCAAGTTTGGATTAGTAGTACTTTGGATATGCACCATGTTTACTCCACTTGAATCTAATCCACGCCTTTTTCACCCACTAAAATAATAACTCATCATGATCATAAAATTATATGATGAGACTACTATAAAAACCAGTACAAATACAGCGGCAATATGCAGTAGAAAAAAATGGCAAACTTTACCAGTAGCGCTTGTAGTCTACAATGCGCTATTGCTTGGGAGGTGTAGTAGTAGCGCTTGGATGGAAAACACGCTATTGCTAGGAAGGAGTAGTAGTAGCGCCTGGATGGAAAACACGCCACTACTATGTAGTATAGTAGTAGCGCGCCCCAACCCGCGCTACTGCTGAAAATTAGATGTAGCGTCGTATCAGTAGCGTGCCTCCCCTCGCCACTACTATGCCACCAACACGCGCTATTGCTAGGCTTTTTCCTAGTAGTAACTAGTGTTGTTTTTTCTACTTTTACCAAAACCACATCGTAATGTTAAAACCTGGATTTGCACGTGTGTATACATAATAGTAGTAGTACAGTCTGCAAGCATATATATAGAGAGAGACGTGTACTGCGATATATAGTTAAGTTTGTGCAATATGCATGTACCTAAATATGCGTACAGATACAAAAGGTTTGCAAACTTTTTTTTCCGTACTTAATTAAGGACGATAATAATTCCCGAACGTTCGGGATTTATCATTTTCGTCCCAAAAACTAATGAGTCGCCTTACGACACTAAATCTATACCTACTAATAAAGCAAGGTGCATTTCTTCAATTTTTACATCCGTTCACCATCGAAAATATTTTTGTTCTATCCAAGGTGGAACTAATTTTTTTTGCGTACATCTGTTAGAAAAGAAAAATAGTTTTGTTCTGAATTTTGTATGTGGGCCGCGCACGCTGCGGCCCAGCAAAGCAAGCGCATTGGTTTCCTGGCCATGCATCTGAGAATCTTTATTTACCACATCGGGCGACAAATAGTCAGAATTTCACACATGGCGCCAAAGATTCGGTCAGCTCATTTTCGTTTTTTCTTCTCTATTCTGTTTTTATTTTTCTTTTCCTTTTTTTCTTTTATCCTTGTTTTGTATTTTTTTTATTTCCAAGTTTATTTTTATTTTTCCTTTTTCCATAAATTCTATTTTTATTTTTATTTTCAGAATTCCATTTTTTAAAATTTCAAGAAATTAGCAGAATTTCAGAATTTTGACCTCATTTTAAAATATGTTTGAAACTTTAAATTTTTTCTCGTTCCAATTTTTTCAAAAATATAAAATGTTCACATTTTTATAAAAATGTTTACCTTTTCCAAATTGCTTGTGATTTTAAAACTAAATTATATTCTAGAAAATGATACAAATTGAAAAATATTCATGTTTCTTGAAATGTTCACAAATTTAAAGTATTGTTTGTGATAAAAAACAAGTTTAAAAAATTATTTTCAATGTTCAAACATGTTATAATTTTCACAAATTCAAAAAAAATGTTTTCTCAAAAAGAGGTTCATGTTTTCAAAAATGTTTGTGAATTTAAAAAAAAATCATTTCAAGTTTTCTTCGTCTTTTTCCAAATCTAATGAAGTTTTCAACCAGAAAAATGCTCGCATTTTTTGGAAAAAGAATCGGGATTTCAATAATTGTCACATGTCGAAGAATATTCAGAATTTCATAATTTTTACTTTATTTTTTTAAAAGCTCAAAAAATATTAGAAAACTGAAAAATGTTTCGAATGTTACGCTACATTATGTTCTTAAACATTCATGTTGGCCATCTTTTACCAAGAGCTGTTTGTTCGAATGTCTATCAGCACGTGGTCGAGATATTGAGGTCATGAGTCTAATCCTTAAGGTCAGTGGTCGTTTTGGATTTTTATTTGTGCTTTATAAACAAACGTCATTTTGGTAACTGTCACTGGCCTAACCCAGACACGAACTGTTGTGCATCTCACATGCCATTTGACGATAAATGATAATATGTTGGTTGGCTATAATTAAAAGAAATTGTAGGCACGTACCAATAAAAGAGGATATGCTGGTTTGGCTCTGAATAAAATAATGTAGGCAAGTAAGCGCTAAAATAATTAAAGAGAATAAACCCTGGTAAAGCAGGGACTACCTTGTTATGCGCTGATTGTGGTAATTAAATGTGATTCACTGAATTAGTAATTCATCCAATTATTCCATTGTAGGAGAGACTGGTCGAAGCAACTATGCCCCGAAGGTCACCGTGCAACCACAAAATAGGGATGCAACCATAACCTAGACACGGAGGCGGGCCCGGAGGAAAAATAAAGGCACGAGTTGAGTGGTGGCCACCACACCGACGAACCCCACCACTATCAAGATCCCACGGGCCAAACATGACCCATGAGAACACCGCAACTCCTCGTTCTCTCGCCCCACCACTGCGGAGACCATTTTGATGGACACATCAATTACCTCTCCCAATGCTTCACGCAAAAAATCTTTCGTTGCAACGCACGGGCGTATGTGCTAGTTATTCCTAATAAAAGCCACGACACTCACAACAGCGCTTGCGGCGCACCACGAGTGCGCTGATGCGCGGCCGTTTCCCAGCGCAGCGACACAACGCCTCTTCCTCGGCCTCGCAACTCGCAAGGTGCTGATTGGAGGCTTGCCGGCGATCGAGGAAGATCTCACCGGTGTGGTGATCCAGCACCAACAGGTACTCCTCCTTGTTGGATGCGTGCACCCCGTCCACGTACCGCCAAGCGTAGATGAGGTGCTTGGTCCCGGCTGCACTCAGGGCTTTGGCACAGGCATCCTCAACCACCCACGAGGCCCTCGCATGAACCTTATGGCATAGAGCCAATTGCCTGACTCTATCGGATGCGACATAGGTCTGCCAGGCAGCATGCCTCGCGTCGCGCTTCTCTGCCTCGGCCTTCTACTCTGCCAGGCAGCGGGGAGACGATGCGTCCTTCGATGAGCGTGGTGGAGAGACTGGGAGCACCAACGCGTCCACCTCCATGCGTCGTGGCGAGGAGCGGAGCACCGACGTGTCATCCTGCACTGGTGGCAGCGAGGAACGGAATGCCGACGTGTCCTCCTCGACTAGTTGCGGCGAGGAACGGAACCGCGACGCGTGACCCTCTGCATGGGGCAGCGAGAGACGCCTAGGGCTTGGGACGGGTGATTCCATGGTGGTCAACGGGTCCTGAATTGAGAGGGAGGGGGAGGAGATAAAGGCGATGAGCGTGAGCGTTCTTCTGAATGCCGTGGGAGGCGTTGATTTATAGCGAGCAATGCCACACCTACATAAGATATATTGCGTGGTTAACGTAAAAGCTATGTTGGCATATTTTTGTTGAATTAAATTATGGGGGACGGGTGGGGTGGAAATATTGCTGCTCAGAACGGATTGGACGGGCGTGGGCGAGGAGAGTCATGCATGCAGATTGTTTTCACACGGGGAGGAGTGGTGAGATTGCCGGAGGGAGTAGGAGAGTCAAGCATGGAGATTGGTTTTCACACATGGAGAGGAAAATATTTGGAGACGAACGGGCTTCATGAAGGTATGGGGAACGGTGCATAAGTCATCTTACATGCAACGAACTGACCATTGCATGCCGGACTAGGTAGTCTCAAGTCGTTAAAAACATACACGCCCCACACATGTTCAAATTTCAAGGTGCACTAAATTATTTCATGCAAGGATTAAGAGAATATTGACTAATGCATGTGAAAATTCTTTGTCATTTAGTGTTCATGCATCTATGCATACATGAAATGCAATAATGCATCGGTAAACACAATCTTTGTGAAGAACGAGACCATTAATTGAGTACTTATGTAGACTACAAAAACTATTCTACCGCCTCTACCTTGGTACGAGTAGGTGAGATTTTTGAATCGATCCCTTTAAACTAGATGGGAGGTAGTAGTACTCTTATAGCTAACCTTTTTGTGATGACTATATATGACATGGCAATATGATAACGCTCCTAGACGAAGGAACTAGGTTGCATGGTGCATATAAGTTTTGTATGAAGTCAAAGTACCTCTACTTTGACCTAACTTATAGAAAAATGTATCAACATTCACAATGTCAAATCAATATTTTAATATTCATTACGAAATGTATTTTCATAAAATATATATTTGGTATTGTAGCTATTGATATGTTTAATATAAGATTTGGTCAAACTTTGCAAACCTTGGATTGACACAAATCTTACATGGAGTAAAAGGACCAAAGGGAGTATCATGCATGCGGAGCAGGCAAAAAATTGATCATTTATAGTCGTACAAACCCCAAAGGGCGCGAGCACACGAGGGAGGAAAAGGTCGTGGGAGGCGCAACGGTTGACGTCATGGCGCCGGCATGGCATGCAAACACGCAAAAGCTATACCGTCAGGCCTATGATGTGGGTCTAGTAGACATGACATCTAGTGGGTCCGTCATAGTACTCGAGAACTCTTTGGGGGCATGCAACCATTTGTCCATCGGCCAAGCCACCAACCCATGTAGTTCGCACGCCCTACTCGTCCCCGTCTTCTACCTTACAACAGCTCACTCCCAGTCGTCCCGTTCTTTCACAATACACCAGTTCCACTTCTCCTAACTCGCCTCCAAAATCCATGGCCTCCCAAATCTCAATGATCAGCGGTGAGCCATCACCGGCGATGAGTTCATCATCATCTACACCCGTAGATCCGCGACGGTGGAAGCATGCCTTGGTTGCTTCCTAGACATGTTCGAAAGTTCAAAGGATGAGTGGTTCACTGGGCTAGATGTTGAGTACACCTTAGTCCTGGAAAAGGAGAAGCTTCTAAGGAGGCAGAGATGAAGAAGCCCGCAGTGATCCAGGTTTGCATACATAATGTGTTCTTGGTCTACCACATATGCGATGCCGACGTTAGGTGCCAGGATTTTGAGGACTTCCTCAAGGACAAAAGAGTGAAATTTGTTACTCTAGACTTTACGAATGCCAGGAGAGTGCTGGCTAGATGTTGAGATGAAGAAGCCCGCGGTGATCCAGGTTTGCGTACATAATGTGTTCTTGATCTACCACATATGCCATGCCGACGTTAGGTGCCAGGATTTTGAGGACTTCCTCAAGGACAAAAGAGTGAAATTTGTTACTGTAGACTTTACGAACGTCAGGAGAGTCCTGGGTCGGATAGGCCTTGTTGTAGGACAGCCCTTCAATCTCCTGAAGGAAAGCCTGATGTCCTCCTCTCAGCCTTCAATGCTGATCCTGGAAGCATCCATGATCGATCCTTCGTGAGATGAACTGAAGAAACCTAACCCCATGTTTCATCATGCATGGGAGACGAAGACACTAGATGAAGATCATATCGTGTACGCAGCAACGGTTGCCTAACTTTGTTTAAATATCTACAAGGCTTGGATGAAGAAGCAGAGCCCAGTATCCGATTCAAGCATAGAAATGCCAGCAAATAGGAAGAGGAAGAGGGAAAAGGACGAAGTCGAGGACATGCACCAGGACTCTAAGTAAGGTGGCAGTGTCGTTGCTCATGTTGGTTCTACTACAGTGTCAAGCGGACTAGTTGCTTAGTTTTATTTCAGGGGTGTGTTGTGCTGAGCCCCCAATAGAACTATGTTATGTTCTTTCTTGTTATTTGTACTCTTTAGTAGTACGTACTAGTATGTCTTACTACAGTTCTTCTTGTAGTTGGTACTACTACTCGTTTCTTTGCGTTCCTACTGTACTTAATGCGTAGTAGTAGTATTATTTGGGTCAGTCGATTTGTGAAAGAAGAAGTTTGCCGGAGCGAAGGAAGAAGACGGCAGAGAAGCTAGCCCGGTAGTATCTTTATTAGGGTGGCAGGGTGCCCTTGATCTATCTTATGAGTTGTGGGTGTGGAGTGTTGTTCACCGTAAAAAATGGATCGTGCCCGGGTAAAACGAATGGCGGGGGTAGGGGGGTATGGCGGTGGCAGGCCGTTCAGGGGAGGGCGGGGTGGAGGCGGGAGAAGGTTAGGCTTGTGGCGGGCTAGCGGCTCGATGGCTGAGAGAGAAGATGAACAGTTCATCATTTTCTGAGGATGAAGAAGCCTTGCTGGCCATCCATGTTGCATCTAACAACTCACAAGAGTCGACTGGCCCAAATTTTTCCTTATGATTGCATGATCCACGTGGCATTGAAGGTTTCGAAGGTAGATTCCACGTCCGCACCCGGTTTGCGGGCTCGGTGCGGGCGCGACCGGGTTCCACTGTGACAGCCACCATGCGAGCCTCCTTTGTCCGGGCGGAGACGACAATGGCATGCTAGCTCCTCCTCGCCGGCGTGTTGGAGCATGCGCTCGTCCTCCTCCTCTTCGTACGGGCATAGATGTGGCTTGACCTGCTCACGTGCTTGGCAGCACGGCGTCATCGCGAGGAGGGACTGCAGATGACGTGAGCGGGCAAGGGGATGAGATCCTCTGCAGTATCGTATGGTGCTGTAGTTCGGATGATATATGGGTCCGGGTCCCACATGGCAGTGATAGTACTACACCGTACAGTACTACAGTGCCTGTACGCATGCGCAATGGCAGCGGCGGCATATTAATGAGTGCATTTATCGGAGCTTGGTAATGGGGTTGGTCAAACTTAAAAGAACACCATACTAGTATGTAATCTTGTGCAAGCGCGTGCATCACGGCCGCGCATATACACCACATTAGTTAGCACATCATCGATATGGAATCATGTGCAAGGGCATGCACCGTGGCTGCGCGGTCGATCGAAAGGTGCGTCACGGTGTCGCACTGGAAGAACCTCGACCGAACCTTTTTGTGTCTGTGAAACAATCCCCGAATTTTACTCTTTTTTTTGCTAGAAAAGTTCTTAACACTACAATATTTCTATATATTTGTATTTAGCTTCAGTTCGTGATTATTTGGATTTGGAAGTTTTAGGTTCCCCCTACAAAAACAATTAATAGAGATTCTATGTGTGTAACAGAGAGAGAAGGCATGTATGTGTCTATATGTGTGTTGTGGCTCAAGGGCAATGTGGAGACGGTGTGCGTGTGATAGATATAGAGAGGTGTGAATGTGCAAATGATCATGTATGAGTGGGACATGGAGATATGCTGAGATGTTGTGTATACAATAGAGAATGGTCTTCTATTTTTGTTTTGTGTGTGTGCGTGTGAGAGAGAGAAGAGCATCCATAACACAACCACCATCTCTCTCGATTCGACCATCCCTCGCACAATCACATGTAACACATGCATCAACACACACATTTTGACACCCTCACCTAGCCCCTACCCGCCTTAAGGCCCCCACATCGCTCTCTATCTTGCACACACAACCTCTTCATGAAAACCCTATTTGCAATGCATGTACCTCTCTGTCACATACACCATGTTTCAAGCACACACATTTATCTCTCGCTATGTCTCCTTACCTCGCAAACACACTTCCCATAGTCCTCTCTTTGTATCCCACACACAAACTCTCTGTATTTCTTAAACATTGACGCACATGATGTATCTGTCTTGCACCATTAGCATGTCTCACATGCTCACCATGCACACACATTCTCTTCATAGGTTTGATTTCTCTCAATATTTTACACACACACACACATAGTCCCCCACCTCTCAAGCACACTTTCTATCCCCATCCAAGGTTATATAGAGACCGCTGACGCTTGTGCTTATCTGCACCCCCACATGCACACCTCCTTGATCTTCAAGGAGGGTATCGGGAAGAATGAAGACGACGACCAGACCACAATAGAGACTGTGGGGCCATTTGGAAGAAGGATGATGTGACAATGGCTAAGTAACTCCTTTCCCCCGTCTCCCTCTCCATCCCTTCCGCACAAAATTATCAATCCCTCAGCCTGCAAGATTCCCTCTAGTCCATGTTCTTTTGAGCTCTGTCATCAAACCTTTTGTCTCTTCTCCTCCCACATGCAGAAAATCTCGATGCACACGCATCTCACTTCTTATATTATATGTCTCCATATTTCTCATAGATCTAACTTCTTCCTCTGTATACACACACACACACACACACACACACACACACACACACACACACACACACACACACACACACACACACACACACATATATATATATATATATATATATATATATATATATATATATATATATATATATATATCCTCTCTCGCACACTTCCACTGTCTCTCTCTCTCTCTCTCTCTCTCGTGAGGTTTCTCTCCTACTCTCTCGCCCACATATATACAATATTTCCCGTCGTGTGTCTCTTTCTTCCACTAGGTGTATACCTTGTGTGTTGAGCACACACATCTCTCTCCAGCCATTGTTCCATCTTCACAAACTCTCTATGTTACATTCACACACTGGGATGTGTTCTGAATTTTTTTTAGACTAGATCATGTAGAGTTACTAGAAAGAGGCCCGTGCGTTGCACGGAACATCAAGATGCATTTATATGAGTAGTTTATCTTGTGGGATATAAGGATGAACGAGGGAAGGCCTTATCTGCAAATGTGGAGAGAGGTGCGGCTATCTTTTTGCAAAATTGTCATAATTTCCTTCCTATATGTTAGATATAGATCGGACAGCCTATATTGCAGGATGGCAAGCACACCATCATCACCAACTCCATTTTTTATAAGAGTAGAGATGGTTGGTTTTGTTGCATCCAACAAATTAATAACTATGAAATGCATTTAGATTTTCATTTGAGTTGGATTATGTGAGTTTTAGCATATTGTGAAGTACTATACACCTGGTATTCATCTTGGAATTCAACAGCAATTCTAAATATTGAATTTTATAAACCATTACATTCAAAGTCAGTAGCTTAATATATTTATTTCACAATTACAACAAATAATTAATGCCATGACAAATTAAGAAATGATATGTGTAATCCCTTTGTTTTTATTGAAGTCCACGTATTAGCATTGGTCAAAATCAAGTTTTGTAAACTCTGACAAAGTTTATAAACAAAAATTTTAACATATACAACAACAAATCAATACCATTAGATTCATTATTGAATGTACTTTCACATTAGACAAATTTGTTGTGGCAAATGTTTATATTTTTTCTATAAACTTAGTAAAACTTTAGGAAGTCTGACTTCAGCCAAACCTAATATGCAGAGTAAATAAAAACGAAGGGAGTATAGTACTCCTACCTGCTCAGCCCAATCACCCAACATGCCATAGGTGGAGTAATGAGTAGTACTGTGTTACAAATTTTTAGGTCGGCGGCAAAATCTCCCGCTTCCATCGAGATCTCCCGCGACTCAGATTTGACAAATGCAAAGTTACCATCATACCCTTGGTCGATCTGGCCAACATATGCAGCTTGGTTGGAGGTTGTTTTGGTAACTTCACGTTCACCCCACCTATCCAACCCCACCTCGGCACCCAGAGTACTCCTCATTACTCCCCATTTTCTATCCCCACAGTAAAATAGACTTCTCCACGGCACCGCAACACCTTTGTGCCCCTCCCCTTCTTCATCGGTGCACTCGTCCATCGTAGCGCACCTGCCTCATCGACGACGTCGTACGCCGCACTGGGGTCGGTACGCCATCGCCTCGTACACGGATCCGCTTCCCATGCGCCATCTACCACGGTCTCGGATCTGCTTCCCGGAAGCCAACGCCAACCGCAGCAGGACCACCATCATCGACAATGAACTGACTCCTATTGCCGACCATGACGCACAGATGCCGCCATGGCCTTTGTACTCCTCCTCAAACAGTAATGTGTATATTGATTCTCTTAGCACTACATGTGCAGTTCCGATTATGTTCATACCTACCCTTTAAATTTGCTGGCTGCTATTGTTCCTGTAGAAGTAATTGGTTATAACTTGCATTATCCAACAGAATATCATCTAGTAATTGTGCGTCACTCCTGTATTGCACTGTGCTTGGGTAGGTTCTTCATCTATAACCAGTAGTGTCACAAATGATGGGAAGTTTTTTAAAATGGCAGGGAGGTGATCCCCCTATTCTATTCACTCAAGATGAAACCACAACGTAGTTCTAGCAAAGTTGAAGAGCCACGTAGCAGGATATTAAAAATCACTCGTGCTAACATGGCAAATGAGTGCTTTAGTGTTCCCACAAGATGCATGAGTGTTACTATATTTTTCTTGCCATGTTGATATTTTAAAACTGTGAATGCGAACATGCAGAGGAGCAATTAAGACCAAATACGAGATGTTGGGGTCATCTTCAGGGAATGTTGCAACTTAAAGAGGAGCTGCACTGAACTTGTAAAATGAGCTTCGGTAAGTAACAACCTTTCAATTACTTTGAAATTGAGAACCTGACTAGCAGTGGTGGATGTTTTGTATGTCCTTGATGGTTTCGTTAATGAAATCAGAGGGAGCCCCCTATTTTGGTCATTTTTTACTTTGACATGGTATGTGTCTGGCAGCAGTAGTGAACAGAGGACCAGGCCAGGCCATGGGCAAGCCCCGAGCCCAAAACAACATCAAACCATGTTGTCTGCTTGGCTAGGGTTCTTGCCATGCAATCTAGTAGTGTGGCAGATTATTAAAAAATAATAGGCGAGACAAACACTTTCCTGTACACTTGATTAGGCTCTCAATCATTCGTAGGATCTCAATTTACACAGTGAACCCAGCATACCATAGGATGACTCTTTTGAAATTTAGTGTTGAAGCTAGTCAGTCAAACATGCCTACAGACGCCCTGGAGATCATTTGGTTGCCGGTTGTTTTGTTGCAGCAACCCTTGGCTTAGTGCACTGATATGTCCATTTTGCATCATGCTTTTATGTTGATATTTATTGCGTTATGGGCTGTTATTACAGATTATATCACAATACTTATGCCTTTTCTCTTATTTTATAAGGTTTACATGAAGAGGGAGAGTGCCGGCAGATGGAATTTTGGACTGGAAAAGGAGCAACTATTAGAGACCTATTCTGCACAACTCCAAAAGTCCTGAAAGTTCACAGAGAATATTTTTGGAATATATAAAAAATATCGGGCGAAGAAATCACTAGAGGGGGCCACCTTCCATCCACATGGGTGGAGGGCACGTCCTACTGCCCTGGCGCGCCCTCCGTCCTTGTGGGCCCCTGGCGGGCCCCAGATGCCCATCTTCTCCTATATGCTATGTTTTGACCTGAAAAAAAAATCAGAAGTTAGCTTTCCGCGAGGGGGAAATCGAAGCCATCGTTATCACCAACGATCCTCTCATCAAGAAGGGGTCAATCCCCATAAACATCTTCACCAGCACCATCTCCTCTCAAACCATAGTTCATCTTTTGTATCCGATCTTTGTCTCAAAACCTCATATTAGTACCTATGGGTTGCTAGTAGTGTTGATTACTCCTTGTAGTTGATGCTAGTTGGTTTATCCGATGGAAGATCATATGTTCAGATCCTTGATGATAATTAATATCCTCTGATTATGAACATGAATATGCTTTGTGAGTAGTTACGTTTGTTCCTGAGGACATGTGAGAAGTCTTGTTATAAGTAATCATGTGAATTTGGTATTCGTTCAATATTTTGATGAGATGTATGTTGTCTCTCCTCTAGTGGGGTTATGTGAACGTCGACTACATGACACTTCACCATGATTTGGGCCTAGGGGAAGGCATTGGGAAGTAATAAGTAGATCATGGGTTGCTAGCGTGACAGAAGCTTAAACCCCGAGTTTATGTGTTGCTCCGTAAGGGGCTAATTTGGATCCATATGTTTCATGCTATGGTTAGATTTATCTTAATTCTTCTTTCGTAGTTGCATATGCTTGCGGCAGGGGTTAATCATAAGTGGGAGGCTTGTCCAAGGAAGGGAAGCACCCAAGCACCGTTCCACCCACATATCAAATTATCAAAGTAACGAACATGAATCATGTGAGCATGATGACAAGTTACTTGACAACAATTCCCATGTGTCCTCGGGAGCGCTTTGCTTTATATAAGGGTTCGTTCAGGCTTGTCCTTTGCTACAAAGAGGATTGGGCCACCTTGCTGAACCTTGTTTACTTTTGTTACTTGTTACTCGTTATGAATTATCTCATGATACAACTATCTGTTACCGACAATTTCAGTGCTTGCAGAGAATACCTTGCTGAAAACCGCTTGTGATTTCCTTCTGCTCCTCATTGGGTTCGACTACTTATCGAAGGACTATGATAGACCCCCTACACTTGTGGGTCATTAAGACTCTTTTCTGGCGCCGTTGCTGGGGAATGAAGCGCCTTTGGTAAGTGGAAATTTGGTAGGGAAACATTTATAAAGTGTAATGAAATTTACTGCCACTTGTTACTATGGAAAATAATCCTTTGAGGGGCTTGTTCGGGGTATCTTCACCTCGACCAGAAGAGCAAAGAGTTGCTCCTTAACCTAATGCACCTACTGAAAATATTCAATATGAAATTCCTTTGGGTATTGTAGAAAAACTGCTAGCTAATCCTTATGCAGGAGATGTAACATTACATCCTGATATGCACCTAATCTATGTGGATGAAGTTTGTGGATTATTTAAGCTTGCATGTACGCCCGAGGATGTTGTCAAGAAGAAGGTCTTCCCTTCATCTTTGAAGGGAAAGGCATTGACATGGTATAGGCCGTGTGATGATATTGGATCATGGAACTACAACCGATTGAATGGATTTCATCAGAAATTTTATCCTATGCATCTGGTTCATCATGATCGGAATTATATATATAATTTTTGGCCTCGTGAAGGAGAAAGTATCGCTCAAGCTTGGGGGAGGCTTAAGTCAATGTTATATTCATGCCCCAATCATGAGCTCTCAAGAGAAATTATTATTCAAAAAAATTATGCTCGGCATTCTCATAATGATCGATCCATGCTCGATACTTCTTGTATTGGTTCTTTTATGAAGAAGGATATTGAATTCAAATGGGATTTATTGGAAAGAATTAAACGCAACTCTGAAGATTGGGAACTTGACAAAGGTAAGGAGTCAGGTATAAACCTTAAGTTTGATTGTGTTAAATCTGTTAGGGATATCGATGATTTTCGTGATTTTAGCACTAAATATGGACTTGACTCTGAGATAATAGCTTCTTTCTGTGAATCTTTTGCTACTCATGTTGATCTCCCTAAGTAGAATTTGTTTAAATCTCATCCTCCCATTGAAGAGAAAGTAGTAGAACCTATTAAAGTTGAAGAAGAAACTATGATCCTATTGTTCCTACTGCTTACATTGAGAAACCACCTTTTCCTGTTAGAATAAAGGATCATGCTAAAGCTTCAATTGTGGTTCGTAAGAGTTATACTAGAACACCTACACCGTTTGAGAAAATTAAAGTTGAAGCTAGTATTGCTATGGTTAAAGATCTCTTGGTTGATAATATTGATGGGCATGTTATTTTTTTTCGTGATGAAGCTGCTAAAATTGCTAAACCTGATATGAAAGATAAACATAGACCTGTTGCTGGCATGCCTGTTGTTTCTGTTAAAATTGGAGATCATTGTTATCATGCCTTATGTTATGTGGGTGCTAGTGTGAGTGGAATTCCTTAAACCTTGTATCAAGAAATTATTAATGATATTGCCCCTGCTGAGATAGAAGATATTGATGATACTATTAAGCTTGCCAATAGAGATACTATTTCACCAATTGGGATTGTTAGAAATGTTGAAGTCATGTGTGGGAAAATAAAATACCCTACTGATTTTCTTGTTGGTTCCCCACAACATGTTTTCTGTCCCATTATATTTGGTACACCTTTCTTGAATACTATTAATGCTAAGATAGACTGCGAGAAAGATATTGTTACTATTGGTTTAGTGGATATGTCTCATGATTTTAATTTCACTAAATTCTGTAGACAATCCCATGATAAAGAATTGCCTAGTAAGGATGAAATTATTGGTCTTGCTTCTATTGCCGTGCCTCCTACTGATCCTTTAGAACAATATTTGCTGGATCATGAAAATGATATGTTTATGAATGAAAGAAGGGAAATAGATGAAATATTCTTTAATCAAGGGCCTATTTTGAAACACAACTTACCTGTTGAAATTCTTGGGGATCCTCCTCCACCCAAGGATGATCTCGTGTTTGAGCTCAAACAATTACCTGATACTCTGAAATATGCTTATCTTGATGAAAAGAAGAGCGATCCTGTTTTTATTAGTGCTAACCTTTCAGAGCATGAAGAAAAGAAATTATTGAAAAGTCTGAAGAAGCAATGTGCTGCTATTGGATATACTCTTGATGATCTTAAGTGCATTGGACCCTGATGCTCAACCAGTTTTTGATCTCCAAAGATGGTTACATCCTAAGATGAAAGAAGTGGTAAGAAATGAAATATTAAAGCTTCTGGAGGTAGGTATAATTTATCCTATTATTGATAGTAGATGGGTAAGTCCCGTTCATTGTGTCCCTAAGAAGGGAGGTATTACTGTTGTTCCTCATGATAAGAATTAATTGATTCCACAAAGAATTGTTACAGGTTATAGAATGGTAATTGAATTTCACAAATTGAATAAAGCTACCAGAAAAGATCATTACCGTCTATCTTTTATTGATTAAATGCTAGAAAGACTCTCTAAACATACCCATTTTTGCTTTCTAGATGGTTATTCTGGTTTCTCTCAAATACCTGTGTCAAAAGATGATCAGGAGAAGACCACTTTTACTTTCCCTTTTGGTACTTTTGCTTACAAACATATGCCATTTGTTTTATACAATGCACCTGCTACCTTGAAAGATGTATGACTGCTATATTCTCTGACTTTTGTCAAAAGATTGTTGAGGTTTTCATGGATGATTTCTCCATTTACGGAACTTCTTTTGATGATTGCTTAAGCAACCTTGATCGAGTTTTGCAGAGATGTGAAGAAACTAGTCTTCTCTTGAATTGGGAGAAGTGCCACTTTATGGTTAATGAAGGTATTGTCTTGGGGGCATAAATTTTTTGAAAGAGGTATTGAAGTTGATAAAGCTAAAGTAGATGCTATTGAAAAGATGCCATGTCCTAAAGATATCAAAGGTATAAGAAGTTTCCTTGGTCAGGCTAGTTTCTATAGGAGGTTATTAAAGACTTCTCTAAAATTTCTGAAAGAGCTATTGAAGTTGATAAAAAGCTAAAGTAGCTAGATTCTATTGAAAAGATGTCGTGTCCTAAAGATATCAAAGGTATAAGAAGTTTCCTTGGTCACGCTCGTTTCTGTAGGAGGTTATTAAAGACTTCTCTAAAATTTCAGACCTATCACTAATCTCTTACAAAAAGATGTTCCTTTTGTTTTTGATGATGAATGTGTAGAAGCATTTGAAATACTTAAGAAAGCCTTGATTTCTGCACCTATTGTTCAGCCACCTGATTGGAATTTACCCTTTGAAATTATGTGTGATGCTAGTGATTATGTTGTTGGTGTTGTTCTAGGACAAAGAGTTGATAATAAATTAAACGTTATTCATTATGCTAGTAAAACTGTAGATAGTGCCCAAAGAAATTATACTACTACTGAAACAAATTCTTTAGCAGTTGTACTTGCTTGTGATAAGTTCAGATCTTATATTGTTGATTCCAAAGTAACTGTTCACACTAATCATGCTTCTATAAAATATCTTTTGGAAAAGAAAGATGCTAAACCTAGACTTATTAGATGGGTTTTCTTTCTACAAGAATTTGATTTGCATATTATTGATAGAAAGGGAGCTGAGAACCCCGTTGAAGACAACTTGTCTAGGTTAGAAAATGTTCTGGGTGACCCACTGCCTATTGATGATAGCTTTCCTGATGAACAATTAGCTATCATAATTGCTTCTCATAATACTCCACGGTGTGCTGATTATGCTAATTACATTGTTGCTAAATTTATACCACCTAGTTTCACATACGTGCAAGAGAAAAAGTTTTTCTATGATTTAAGAGATTACTTTTTGGATGACCCACACCTTCATAAAGAAGGAGTAGATGGTGTTATTAGACATTGTGTACCTGAGCATGAACAGAAACATATCCTATGCAAGTGCTACTCCGAGTCTTACACAGGACACCATGCTGGAGATAGAACTGCACACAAGGTATTGCAATCTGGTTTTTATTGGCCTACTCTCTTCAAGGATGCTCGTAAGTTTGTCTTGTCTTGTGATGAAAGCCAATGAATTGGCAATATTAGTAGACGTCAGGAAATGCCTATGAATTATTCACATGTTATCGAACCATTTGATTTTTGGGGCTTTGATTATATGGGACCTTTTCCTTCCTCTAAAGGGTATACACATATTTTAGTTGTTGTTGATTATGTTACTAAGTGGGTAGAAGCTATTCCAACTAGTAGTGATGATCATAACACTTCTATTAAGATGCTTAAAGAAGTTATATTTCCGAGGTCTGGAGTCCCTTGATATTTAATGACCGATGGTGGTTCACATTTTATTCATGGTGCTTTCCGTAAAATGCTTCCTAAATATGATGTTAACCATAGAATTGCATCCCCATATCATCCTCGGTCTAGTGTTCAAGTAGAATTGAGCAATAGAGAGATTAAATTGATTTTGCAAAAGACTGTTAACAGATCTAGAAAGAATTGGTCTAAGAAACTTGATTATGCATTACGGGCTTATAGAACTACTTACAAGAATCTTAAGGGTATGTCTCCATATCAAATGGTTTATGGAAAGGCTTATCACTTACCTCTTGAATTAGAACACACGGCATATTGGGCTATTAAAGAGCTCAGTTATGATTTCAATCTTGCTGGTGAGAAGAGGTTATTTGACATAAGCTCGCTTAATGAATGGAGAACCCAAGCCTATGACAATGCCAAGTTGTTTAAAGAAAAGGTTCAAAGATGGCATGACAAAAGGATACAAAAGCGTAGGTGATCATGTTTTTCTATACAACTCTCGTTTAAGATTTTTTGGAAGGAAAGCTTCTCTCTAAATGGGAAGGTCCCTCCATCATCGAGGAGGTCTATCGTGCCGTTGCCATCAAAATCAACAACGCCGAAGGCACAAATCCGAAGGTGGTAAACGGTCAAAAAAATCAAACATTATATCTCAGGTACTCCCATAAATGTTGATACCAATATAATTGATACCATAACACCGGAGGAGTACATAAGGGACGCTTTCCAGAATGTTTCCGACTCCGAAAAGGAATAGGTATGTGGTACGGTAATTAAACCGGCTCCAAAACGTTTCCACTGATAATTTTTCTCCGTTTTAGAATATTTAAAAAATTAGGAAAATTTAAAGTAGTCCAAAAGAGACACGAGGCGACCACAAGGGTGGAAGGCATGCCCTACCCCCTGGGCGCGCCCCCCTACCTTGTGGCCACATCCTGTGCCCTCTGGACTCTGTTTTCTTGCACAATACTTCTTTTGGTCGGTAAAAATTTGTTATATAATCTCACGAAGGTTTTGACCACCGTACCACGACAAAATCCTCTGTTTTTGTTTTGAGCTGTTTCTGCAGCAGATTTAGAGCAAGATGTCTTTGCAAGAGTCAGTCGGGGAGAGTTGGGTATCTCACCCAACACCGAGCCCAAGAGCATACAACGAAGCTAACCACTTTGGGTAATCAACGGATGAAGAGATGGAGGCTTACTTGAAAAGTGTGGATGACATGGAGGAGGATCAAGAAGTTACCTCTCATCTTCAAACTAGATTCATGCTGGAGGAACTTCAGAGCTCAGCAATACCAAATTCGGTCATTCCTCCCAATGCTTGATTTCTCTCTTATGAAAATATGAAATAGAGTGTTGCTTTGTCTCCCGCAGCTATTAAACATCCATGGGAGAATGGAGCTCGATCCATCACGGCCAAACTTCACAAGGAACTTTTGGATCTTATGTAGCAACATAATAAGCTCGAGGAAGAGAATCTCATCCTAAGGGGCATCATCGCCAAGAATATCACATCATCACCTCCGAACAAAGAGACATAAATACGTAGGTATGGGAAGTCCCCTTGGCAACTGCCAAGCTTGGGGGAGGTGCCCTGGTATTGTATCACCATCACATCTTTATCTTTATCGTTTTTCTTAGTTCGATCGTTTTGGTTATATCTTGATCTAGTAGAATAAAGTTATAGTATGATCTAGCTTTGAGTTTTGCTTTATATTCCCTCTATGTAATCGAGTCCGCGGGTTATATATAATAAAGAGTAGTTTTGAGTTGATGGCTTTGCTATTTTGCTATGATCTTCAGGGAATTAAATAAAAGAAAGAAAAAAAGAAACAAAAAGATCATATATTGATCTTATGGAGAGTAATGACTTCTCATATAAAGAGTATGATGAATAATTTTTTTTGAGAGTTGACAAACATAATTTTGGTCATTGTTGCAATTAATAGGAAGTAATAAAGAAAGAGAGGCACTCGTATAACGAGGTGCTATACAAACGGTTTTTAACCCCTTTCGGCGACGGCATTTGGAACCGTCGCCAAGTGAGTGTGGGCGATACGGGGGTCCTTCCCACACGACCCAGAAATCGTTAGGGATAGGGTGCCTTGATGCATACAGTTGTCCCTATATAACCATTCCTGATATCTCGAATATCCCAAGCTCTTCATTCTTGTTGCTCATTTGTGCTCGCATTGCCATCGCAGTCGGGGTTTTGTGGTTTTACCTAAAACCAGGCAGATTCCAGGCACAGGAGTTTCCCAGGCACGTACCAAACTGGCTCTACGTTTACGATGCCTAGCACATCACAAACAGTTCATGATTATAAACCGTGTACGATAGGTAGACAATCACACACATTTAGTTTTCCCGCACCGTATGTGATAGTGTCTAACATCACACACGCTTTGCAAATGGAAATTGTGTGCGTTGTTACACACGTTCCCTCTTCGTGAACCATGTCGGATTATGATGTATATCATACACACTGTGCTTTATTAACCATGTGCGCCGTAATGACCTGCACACCGTAATTTCGCCCTTAATTTAATTGTTGCTATTTAAAATTGTACCTAATTTAAACTTGAAAGTAGGCTGTAGCTTTATTCATATCCATCAGGTTGAAACAAGCAATGCATTATACGTTTCACAGGTACATTTGTTTAAGAATTAAATAAACACCAAATAAATAATGATGAACCAGGGTTCTATACTTGTACTATTACAGATGGAAAAGAAAGAGGCGACAGACATTCTGGTTGCTGAACAAGGTGAAGCGGAATGGCCCTATTGTGCTCTCCTGGATACAGAAGGCACGCATGACTCTAGTCCAACCCCTTGTTTTGGCCGGCCGCCACTCATGTAGTTTGAGAAGTAATCCTGAGTAAACTGCTTAGGATCCACTACAATGGAAAAAAGATTCAGACATTGTCATCTAACACAACTCATTACGAGCAGTAAAAAGAAGGCTACAGGGTTCTTACTTACCATCCTGCAGTTCACTGTTGTCTTGCATAAAGTGTAAACAAATAGTTCGATTTGCATAAAGTGTAATAACAATATTTATCAGTTTCCTCACTTGATGTTGGTTCATGAATATCTCATTGCCCCATACGCAGAAAGGGTCAAAGTGTGGATCTTTGGCAATGACATATGTAGCTAAAAGCACCAAGTTAATATTAGAAGCTAAAAAACAATTGCAAAATGATGTAGTACAACACTCCCTCCATCCCATTATATAAGATTTTATTACATGTATATCTAGACATCATCAGAACATTAAGGTAACACTCTTCCTTGTTGCTATGTAGCCTGGGATTGCATATTTAGTCATTCGGTACAATGCATGTTGCTATGTAGCTTCAGTGTGCAGGCTTAAGCATGCTAGTTAAGCAAAACAAGAAGTGGAAAGGTGTGTTAACTGCATCAGGCATAACATTTAAAAACAAGCAAATAGTCATTCAAACTGGTATTGTGCAGGGCTAAAGTACACTAGTTATTGTTAAAAAAACAAAAAGGCATGTTAACTGCAATATCCTTAACAGCAACCAAATATCATAATTCATAGTGGTATTGTTAAAACTGTTATTGATGAAATTGAACTGCACGGCAAATAGTTGCAGATATAGAGCATCACATTGTGAAGAACTGAAATAAACAAGTCATAAGGCCATCTCTAGCCGATCCTTTAAAAGTTAAAGGACTAAAACCCTTAGTGGATATATATATATATATATATATATATATATATATATATATATATATATATATATATATATATATATATATATATATATATATATATATATATATATAGGACAACACTATTCTAATTCCAGGATTAGAATAGTTATTTGGATCACGGCGCACCCTATATAGGCCAACCCGGTTGTTCCTAAACTCCCGAACCGGCGAAAAAAAATAAAAAAGAAATCACGACCAATCTTCCCCAACCACACTCGATCCCCAACCTCCCCCCGATCCCATCGCCACTGAGTCCCAGCCCCGCGCCTCTCTCCTCAGCCGCCATCCCGCGCCCCGCTTCCCGACCGCCGCCGCCATCCACCTTCCTCGCCAAGAATCACAACGCGCCGCCCGCCTGCCACAAAGACGCCGCCCGCACCCTGCCACCGACGCCGCCCGCACCCGCTTAACGACGCCGCCCATAACGACCCAGCGCTGCCGGATCACGTCGTCACAGCGCCACCAACCTACCTCCACATTGCTGGGATCCTGTCCCCGCACTGCCGCCACCAACCGAACTTCCTACCGTAGGGATCCTTTCGCCGGACCGCCACCTACCCACCTCCCTGTCGCCGGGATCCTGCCACCATGCGACCTACCAGTGACCCATCTCCAACCGTCGTTGTTGCCCTGAACCCATACCGCCGGCGGCCACCAGTCCACGTGCGGATTGGTTCATATGCTGCAGCTGGAGGAGGGATCGAACTTCAGATGGAGGAGGCCATGACCTGCAGTTGGCCGCATGCAACCGCCTTCCCGTG
The DNA here is from genome assembly GCA_021605205.1 of Aegilops longissima. Taxonomy (NCBI): domain Eukaryota; kingdom Viridiplantae; phylum Streptophyta; class Magnoliopsida; order Poales; family Poaceae; genus Aegilops; species Aegilops longissima. The sequence goes on along the minus strand of CM038679.1, from coordinate 327,578,762 downwards.
CCATGGATCGATTAGCTGCCATTCCGAGCGGGTCCCGAGATCGATCCATGCCGCTCCTCCCCTTCTCGCTGATGTCGCGGGCAGAGCTCGGATGAGACCTTGCTCTCAAAAAGTTGTGGTTGAGGCCCACCTCCGCGGCACTCAGGCCGTTCGCCGCCGCCAACTCCGGTCGTTCAATGACGAGACTCCCAGACGTTCACTGCCACGACACCACCCTTGCCGCCCCCTTGCATCACCTCCTCCCCTGCATCTTATCACTATTTCCCGTTGAATTTCCTGCGCTGCATCACCTCGCTCTCGCACACACTGACACGCATTCTGTTGTTAATGCTTCTCTTCTCGTTTGCTGCTACTTCTGTCATGAGCCATCTTTCTCCTCTTTCTTTGCTTGACCAATTGCTATTATTGTTGATCCCCCTCTCTCCACATGATGATGTTATTCTTCTCTATGTTCTATGCAGATTTTGTATAAGATGCCCAAGTTTTGATGCATAGCAACCAAGATAAAAAAAATACAAGTATTACATTTTTGTTTCTTATTTGATTTTGATCTCCACCTGTTTGTTGATATATACAAAAAATAACTGATCATTTTTTATTTTGTATTATATGTTCTTTACCGGATATACTGCATACAGTATCATGTGTTCTTTACTGGATATCATATATATATATAGAGAGAGAGAAGTTCAGCCTAGACAACCGCTTCAGTTCGATGTCGCCGCATAGTGCATCTTTCTTATGATCTTTTCATGTTCTGACAACACAAAAAGGACGTTGTTGTTTCTGTAGATTTGTGCGCATAAATGTCAAAAATATAATGGAGAGAAGGAGCATATATGCGTGTGTGTGGGTGTGTGTCCGTGTGTGTGGTGGTGAGGTTGAGGTTCAGAAAAACACGTGCGTGGTGGAGAAGTTAACTAACTTTTTTAATTCGGACACAAGTAGTAGCTTATTTTGTGCAAACATAAGACAAAAAATGTATGGAGCTGCTACTGCACTTGATCCACGTTGTGAGCGACGGACAAGATGGAGGCATGGAGCTGGCGACTGGATATGGGAAGGGAGATGCTACTGCACTTGGTCTGCTCGACAGCTGCCGTTGTGCCTGTACTTGGACGGCTGCAGATAGTGCAACCGAACGTCCGTGTGTGTTTTTGGCATCCCATTTTTACAGTTGATGCTAATGAACATTCGTCCATGTTCTTTTTTAGTGTTGCTATTTACTAGAAAAAATCATTGATTTTCAATTGGTCATTTCTTGTACTAGAACATCTGGTGCTTGTGCTAATATCCGTGAGATAAAATCTATGAAACCATATGCGGAGTAGTACTAAATGATGATAACAAGATAAATTAAAATAAACATTGTTCATTGGATTCCGATTTAAGTGGACTTATTCTCACCAGTGTTGTTTCAAGTAGATCGGTATCTAAAAAGTTCACGCAAAATGTGATCCTGGAATGATTGAAACCATGGGAAAGTCATGGAATAAAAATTGCACTGTTTCGTATTTTTTCTACATCTTTTGTTACTTGACAAAAAATTTTGATGAAATAAATGTATTACTGTCACTGAAAAATCTATAAAAAAAGAACTCAGGGGCATTCGTCAAAAACTAGAAGTTCATGAAAGAAACTCGGGGGAGGTTAAAGATATCTTAGTTGATATGACAACCCTTGCAAGTTCAAATATAAAACCCTTGAAGTTCAATAACAACAAAAATCATAGAGTTAAAAAAGAAAAATGTCATGTTCAAAACATTATACAACATGTCCTAGGGAAAAAATGTGATGTTCTAACAAAAAACATTAGTCTAAAACATCATGTTGTACAGTTTCTTGTTATGTATCATTTCCTAAAGTTCAACAATATGTATGGATGCAAAAAAACTAGTATATGTTGGTTTCAATTAAAAAACTAAAAAAAAACAAGCCCAAGTAAATTCAAATACTAGAAAGAAAAGAAGTCCAACAAAGGAGAAAAAGAACACAAAACATACACGCCATGATAAATAAGAAGAAAACAAAGCTCGCCCGGAAATATGTTAACTCTAGAAGTTTAAGAAATGAAAGAAGAAGTTCAATATAAAATAATAATGAAGTTCTATTCGAAATAACGAACAACTTAGATGTTTCTAAAAAACCTGCAATTTTCACATTTCTAAAGAATACTCAATGAAGTTCAAATAAAAAAGGTAGAGCAGTTCAATGCCTATAAAAACTCAGATATTTTCACGTTATAGAGAGAAGTTCAGGTTGATAACTGCCAGAAGTTCATGTACTACATGGTGTGCATTTTGTATGAAAAAAAGAATGAAAAAGCAAAGGCTATTAGTTTTGTTGCTAGAAGTTCAAGTAATTGGCCCGAGAAAGTTCAAAAATTCTTGTGCGAGAGGTTGAACAAAAATACGTTACAGAAGTTCAAGGTGAAAACAGCTGGACGTTCAAGCAAAGGCTAAAATTTCGTTGTTAGAAGTTCAAGTGCTCGGCCTGAGAAAGTTCAAATATTCTTGTGAGAGGTTGAACAAAAATATGTGGCAGAAGTTCAAGGTGAAAACAGCGGGAAGTTCAACTACTACACGAAATGCATTTCAGATAAGAATATATAAGCATAGAAAACTAAAAGCTTCAAAGGTTTGTTGCAAGAAGTTCACGTGCTCCTCCCGGTGAAGTTCGAGATCTCTAGTGCGAGACGTCCAACCTTCAATTACATGTTAAAAACAAGGAAAAACGATGTTGTTTTTTCCATTTTTAATACTGCTCTTAAACGGCAACGAATTTGTAACGATTGTCTAGATGAAAGTTGATTCTATCTATAAGCTTTCTAACGGTATATTATATGCCACATTCCGATGAACGGTTTAGAAGTTTCATTTATACCGTAAAAAATACGTTTTTATGTATTAAAAAAAATTAATCGTCGCAAGTATGAAAAAATGATCAACACGAAAAAGTTGTGTGTGTTCAATAGCTTTCCATCGGTATACATTTTCTCAATTCCGGTAAGTAGTTGGGGAGTTACGGGCAAAAACAGCACATCAAAAACAGAGCGAAGTTCAAGCAAACATGCCCCAGAAGTTCAAGTACTTCACGCAGTGCATTTCCTTTCGCGATGAAGGAAGAAATCATGATCTCTCCATTTCCTAAATTACTTGGAAATAGCAGGAATATCATTTGTGTAAGTTCAAGTCCTTGGTCGGAGAAAGTTAAAATAATTATTGTGGGAGAGGTTTGTACAAAAGGAATATCACTTGTGTAAGACTGACGAATCTATGAGAAAAACAAAAATACATGACAGAAGTTCAACGTGAAAACAGCAGGAAGTTTATCTACTATGTTGAATGAATTTTAGATGAAAAACTTTTAAAATCGTCGCGAGTATGAAAAAATGATCAACACGGGAAAGTTGCGTGTTTACACCAGCTCTCCATCGGTATATCACCTACTCAATTCCGATGAATGGATGGAGAGCTACTAGCAGTGGATGGAGATGTACGAGCAAAAAAACACGTGAAAAACAGAGTGAAGTTCAGGTAGACATGTCGAGAAGTTCAAGTGCTTCATGCGGTGCATTTTCGAAGAATTCGTTTCGCGATAAAGGCAGAATGCATGATCTCGCTATTTTTGAAATTACTTTAGAACGGCTAGGAATCAGAGAAAACCAACAACATGAAAAAGTTTCGCATTTTCCGTAGCTTTTCAACGGTATATTATACGCCCCATTCCGATAAAGTTTGTAGAAATTACGAAAAAATACGTTTTTAGCGATTTTCAAAATTGACTTAAAACAGTAAGGAATTGAGAGAAACAATATATACAAAACAGTTTCGCATTTCCTCATGCTTTCCAATGTCGTATCATTTTTTGTATTCGGACGTATGGTTACAAAATTATCTTGAAAATACAAACTCAATGGAACTTGTACTGTTTTTTAAATTACTTTTAAACCGTTCAAAATTAGGAAAAACCTTAAAAATGAAAAAGTAGCGCATTTTCACAAGCTTTCCAACGCCATATCATTTGTCTCAATTGGATTAGCCGTTTAGAAATTACGTTGAAAATACGAACTCGGTTGTTCGGTTTGCAAAATTTTATGATTTTTTCAAATTACTTTTTATCCATAGGGAATTAGGGAAAACTTTCAACATGTTGAAGGAGCGATTTTGCAGCAGCTTTCCAACACCATATTATTTACCTCATTCTGATACACGGTTTAGAAATGCGATCAAAGAAAAAATGGTTTTCAAAACTTCTCTTAAACCACTTACATTTTGCCAAAAATTTAACTTGGGTCATGATACTGGTGTCCATAGCTTTCCAAAGGTATATCGCAAGCCCCATTTGGACACCTTTTAGCTGAAGTTCAACCTAGTACTCGGGGAAGGTCAGGGGCGCTACTCGGGAAGTTCATGTTGTGATCAGAATATTATTCTCATCCCGTGATCATAATTTGTGTGTCTATATATACTCCAACAATTTTTGGCCTTTTCTAGTCGATCCCCTAAACTTAACGTTGTAAACTTCAATTTGATCAAGTTCAAAGAAGGTTCAACCAAAAGTAGCATGCATTTAAACATAAACATAGATAGTTTTGCATAACTGAACATAAAACATAAATTTGGAATGTGAGGGTACGCAGGCTCAAAATTTATTGACGGTTCTAAGTGCGGCACTATTCCTAAAAGGCGTAATGTGGACACGCTTTCTCGGCCGCGTACGTGGCGTTAGCACCGTAAGGTGCACCGCAATAGGCATGTCAGCACACGTCTTGTTCCAAGAACCGTGCACGCACACTTCTTTTAATTAGAATGCGTGTCCGTCTAGCGCACACACGTTGATCTGTCTAACTTTTTCTATTTGTTGTGGCTAATCGCAAACAGTTCATCCATGTGAAGTATATGCGATCAATCACAGACACTTTGATCTGGCTGACCAATTCTATTATGTTGCCTAATCACAAACAGTTAATCCTTCTGAAGCGTATGCCCTCAATCGCACACACGTTTATGTAGCTGCCTGTTTCTGTTGTTCCACCTCATCACAAACAGTTAATCCGAGTGAATTTTATGCCGTATACCGCACACGCCTTCATATGGCTGCCTGTTTTCGTTCTTCATCCTCATTGCAAACTGTTCATAAAACTGAACCGTATGCCCTGCATCGCACAGGCAACCAAAATCTGAACCATGTTTGATGCATCCGTCATCGCAAACGGTTTGCACCTTTTTTTTGGCGGGTTTTTTACACCACTGTTTGCGATTGTTACATCACACACAGTTTCGTCGTAGGGTCTCTAATCGTAGTGTCACGTTAGCAGCATCCTGCATTAGTGAGGTTTCACATATAAATATACTATCTTGGACATCTTTTATAATTGCGAGCACTCATTAAAATATGACATGCTAAAAAGTTGATCTTGGACAAGGAAGACAACATAATAGGTTATGTTTTCTTGTATCTGAATAGAAGTTATATTGTCTTCGATCATCCAACATGTTGAGCTTGCCTTTCCCTCTCATGCTAGCCAAATTCTTTGCACTAAGTAGAGATACTACTTGTTCTTCCAAACATCCCTTAAACCATTTTTGCCATGAGAGTCCACCATACCTACCTATGGATTGAGTAAGATCCTTAAAGTAAGTTGTCATCGGTGCAAGCAACAAAAATTGCTCTCTAAATATGTATAGTCTATTAGTGTGAAGAAAATAAGCTTTATATAAAATATGACATGCTAAAAAGTTGATCTTGGACAAGGAAGACAACATAATAGGTTATGTTTTCTTGTATCTGAATAGAAGTTATATTGTCTTCGATCATCCAACATGTCGAGCTTGCCTTTCCCTCTCATGCTAGCCAAATTCTTTGCACTAAGTAGAGATACTACTTGTTCTTCCAAACATCCCTTAAACCATTTTTTCCATGAGAGTCCACCATACCTACCTTGGTTGAGTAAGATCCTTAAAGTAAGTTGTCATCGGTGCAAGCAACAAAAATTGCTCTCTAAATATGTATAGTCTATTAGTGTGAAGAAAATAAGCTTTATATGAACTTGTGATATGGAAGAAATAAAAGCGACATACTGCATAATAAAGGTCTTTATCACAAGCGACAATATAAAGTGACGTTCTTTTGCATTAAGATTTTGTGCATCCAACCATAAAAGCACATGACAACCTCTGCTTCCCTCTACGAAGGGCCTATCTTTTACTTTTATCTTCTACCCTTATACAAGAGTCATGGTGATCTTCACCTTTCCTTTTTTACTGTTTTTCCTTTGGCAAGCATCATGTGTTGGAGAGATCCGGATATATATTTCCACTCGGATGTAGGTTATCATAAAGTATTGTTGTTGATATTACCCTTGAGGTAAAAGGTTGGGAGGCGAAACTATAAGCCCCTATCTTTCTCTGTGTCCGATTGAAACTTCGAACCCATAAGTATCGTGTGAGTGTTAGCAATTGTGAAGGATGTGGACTTGCTGAAAAGCTCTTATATTGACTCTTTCTGATGTTTATGATAAATTGCAATAGCTTCAATGACTGAGATCATAGTTTGTTAGTTTTCAATAAAGTTTTCGATTCATGCTTTACCTTGTGAATGAATTGTTACTTTAGCATAAGAAATTATATGACAATATATGTTGCTATTCTAACGATGATCGTGATGCCCTCATATCCGTATTTTATTTTATCGACACCTCTATTTCTAAACATGTGGACATATTTTTTGATTTCGGCTTTCGCTTGAGGACAAGCGAGGTCTAAGCTTGGGGGAGTTGATATGTCCATTTTGCATCATGCTTTTATATTGATATTTATTGCATTATAGGCTGTTATTACACATTATATCACAATACTTATGCCTTTTCTCTCCTATTTTATAAGGTTTACATGAAGAGGGAGAATGCCGGCAGCTAGAATTCTAGACTGGAAAAGCAGCAAATATTAGAGACCTATTCTGCACAACTCCAAAAGTTCTGAAACTTCACATAGAATATTTTTGGAATATATAAAAAATATTGGGCGAAGAAAGCACTAGAGGGGGAAAACCTGCCATCCACAAGGGTGGAGGGCGTGCCCTCCGTCCTTGTAGGCCCCCTGGTAGGCCCCCGACGCCCATCTTCTGCTATATGGTGTGTTTTGACTTGAAAAAAATCAGAAGGAAGCTTTCGGGATGAAGCGCCGCCGTCTTGAGGTGGAACCTGGGCAGAACCAATCTAGGGCTCCGGCGGAGCTGTTCTGCCGGGGAAACATCCCTCCGGGAGTGGGAAATCGAAGCCATCATCATCACCAATGATCCTCTCATTGAGAGGGGGTCAATATCCATCAACATCTTCACCAGCACCATCTCTTTCGAACCCTAGTTCATCTCTTGTATCTGATCTTTGTCTCAAAACCTCAGGTTGGTACCTGTGTGGGTTGCTAGTACTGTTGATTACTCCTTGTAGCTGATGCTAGTTGGTTTATTCGGTGGAAAATCATATGTTCAGATCCTTGATGTTAATTAATACTCCTCTGATTATGAACATGAACAGGGGTGGAGCCAGGATTTGGGTATGGGGGGGGGGGGGGCGGGGCGAGCCATGTTGACTAAAGAAAAGTCATCACCGTGAAAAAATAAGTACCGTAATATTATTAATAACTAGATGTTTTTTACGTCAATAACTAGATGTTTTGCTATATTTCAATAAGGTTTTTGTTATATGAAACATGAATATTTAAAATATTAATGATTTCACGAGTAGTTAACCTGCTTGCTAGCAATTTCCTTTCAATATCAATTATCCTATAATTTCGAAGCAAGTCATTCCCACTGAACCGGGATTGGTAAAAAAAAGTGCACATTAGCCTCATTTACAGTATTACTAGGCCGAGAACTCGAAACAAGATACTCCTTCCATTCCAAAATAAGTGTCGCAGACTCAGTACAACTTTGTACTATAGTTTACCAAATCAGGGACACCTATTTTGGGATGGAGGGAGTACTTCAAAAGAGAATTAATCTTTATGGTGTTTGAAGCTCTTTTCTCTTCATGAACACATCACAAATCAAACAATGGAAACAAATGGAAACTGAATTAGAATCATAAATCACACCATCAATCAAAACAACTAAATCGTTTGTATAATTTCGACACGTACAATATTAGAGATGATAGGGATCAGTAGAGATAGAGTACTTCTCAACATATAGTGCCAACCTTGGGGCTGAACCCCTAGAGGATTGACAGAGTGCAGTCTGGATGATACGCCCGTTGCGGAGCCGGTGTCGCCTGATTTTAATCGACTTCGCGAGTAGTGAGGGCACAAGGCAGTGGCCACCGGCAGCGCTAATCTCCCAAGGTCACAAGTTAATCACGTTGGGGTTGGCTTGATTTAAGGTAACACCAGGGGCCAAGTACTAGTCTATGGCCACGAGTGGTCTTTTGTATGCGCCCTTTTCCCCAGAATTCTTCATAATCTCCGTTTGGGTTAAGGGGGCCCAGGTACGTAGATTTCTCAATCTAGTCGCTAATTACGCGTCGCTTCTGAATAAATCATCGATTGTTAGGGGGGCTAGGCCCCTGCTCGTCCCCCCTTGGCTCGGCCACTGAACATGAATATGCTTTGTGAGTATTTACGTTTGTTCCCGAGGACATGTGAGAAGTCTTGTTATAAGTAATCATGTGAATTTGGTATTCGTTCGATATTTTGATGAGATGTATGTCGCCTCTCCTCTAGTGGTGTTATGTGAACGTCGACTACATGACACTTCACCATGATTTGGGCCTAGAGGAAAGAATTGGGAAGTAATAAGTAGATGATGGGTTGCTAGAGTGACAGAAGATTAAACCCTAGTTTATGCGTTGCTTCGTAAGGGGATGATTTGGATCCATATGTTTCATGCTATGGTGAGATTTATCTTAATTCTTCTTTCGTAGTTGCGGATGCTTGCGAGAGGGGTTAATCCTAAGTGGGAGGCTTGTCCAAGGAAGGGCAGCACCCAAGCACCGGTCTACCCACATATCAAATTATCAAAGTAACGAACGCGAATCATATGAGCATGATGAAAACTAACTTGACAACAATTCTCATGTGTCCTCGAGAGCGCTTTGCTTTATATAAGAGTTCGTTCAGGATTGTCCTTTACTACAAAAAGGATTGGGCTACCTTGCTGCACCTTGTTTACTTTTGTTACTTGTTACTCGTTACGAATTATCTCATCATACAACTATCTGTTACCAACGATTTCAATGCTTGCGGAGAATACCTTGCTAAAAACCGCTTGTCATTTCCTTCTGCTCCTCGTTGGGTTCGACACTCTTACTTATCGAAAGGACTGTGACAGATCCCCTATACTTGTGGGTCATCATGCACCCCTCGGCATGTTTTTCTATTTCTCTTAGCCTCTTGTTCTTTGATGTATATGTCGTAGTTTCTATAAGCTGGCTCTGCTTGATATGTAATAAGCACAGTCTTAATCGTCCTAATGCTTTCCTTTTTAGCTTGATGTAGGAAGTGGGTGTTCTCACCTTGCAGTCTGTTTTTATATTTCTGATTTTGAATTCACTTATCCTAGTCTTGTTTATCGGGCTTCTACTTAATAGATCTTGGGAGCTCTGACTATTGATCTAAAAAAGAAGTAACTTCTTCATGTCAGGAAGCAGTTCCTGTGAGGAGGGAAGTATGGTCAGCCTCAAGACCATGTTTCCAAAATGAGGTTGGATTACACACAAGGTGCCATTTCCCTAATGACGCCGGATTAGACAAAAGGACCAAATTCCCAGATGATGCTGGATTACTCACAGGCCAGGTGGAGTCGTCAATTGTTCGTGTCCTCGTTGCTCTAGTAAAGGCTAAAAGGAAGTGTGCAACAGCCCTTGAGAATGTATTTGAGTTCCTAAAGAAGCGAAAAGAGCAATCAGATGCTCTCTTCACCCAAGCCAAAGAAGAGATGGAAGAAGCCAGGAAGAAGCTAGCAGAGACAGAGCAGGCTAGGCGTCTCTTGCTATCTAAAACTGTCGTCAATACAAATTTTCATTCATAATAGCTAGGTTCAAATGTTTATCTAGTCAGCATGCCTGTTTGTGAAGTCCATGCATCTACTGAGATGTATGTAAGTCTGTGATGCCGAGATGTGGCACAAAATATATTTTTTCCGGGTCATGTAATAACAACCATTAATTTCCGAACAATAAGAGACGAGCCATTGGATATGGTATAGTTCACACACAAGCCCAACATTCCAAGTTCACTTCCACATCACACTCATGTTCGCAGCTATCTTCACATTCATAGATAATGTACACAACCATGATTCACTTCAATGCAAAAAAATGTCAGGAGACTTATAAATAAAGAAAAATCCCAAGTTCTTACAACCAGTGCAAGCACAACAAAACAAGACCATACAAAATTAATTATATTTTGGACATTTTTAACTAAACACGAATAACTTCTGGAAGCAGGTATAATCTCTAATGCCGGCCGCGGCTGGGGTCCATGATGTTTTGAGCCAAACTGGGCAACACACCGGGTGTCTATGCTGGGGTGGTCCTAGCCTTCATGGGTTCTGAGCGGCGATGGCTCCTATGGTCTACTATTCCTCGATGTCGGCGGTGGCTGCGGACGTGTTAGCCACCTCAGCCGACATGTCGCGGTTTCGCCAACATTTGTGTCAGATGGTGCGGCCCTGCCATGGTGCCCTGGACACCATGGTCGCCCGTGTGCCGGCGTGTAGCAACTGGCCAGTCCTCTATGAGCAGGCTTGGAGCGTCGAGTTGATGCACCAAGGGCCAGCTTCGAGTGGGGTCTTGCTCCTCCGATTGCCCGCCTGCAGCCTCGCCCATGGTACTGATGGCCTGGGGAGGGGAGAGAGGCGGGGCATCGAGTTGCATGGCTCATCGGGGCAACCGGCCGGCTTTTATGTCAGAGAACTCATCTTCCAACTCACCGGATGCTATGGAGAATGTGGAGAAAATGGTGCATGGAGGATATGGGGAGCGATGGTGTTGTCCGGTTCTTGCCAGGTGTCTGGCCTGTTAAATAGCAAGCGGACAAAGAGGACCAACCGGTTTTGTGTTCTAAGCTGTCGACTGGATGACAGAAGGATGTGTTGTCGGCACACGGGCGGATTCAATGGAGGTAGGAGGGGCAGTCTAAAGTCGGTTGAATGCGGCGAGGAGGCGTGTTCAGCCTGTCATGCAGCGAGTGGGGCCCTCTTGGCCGGCATGCCAGTTTAATGCCTGCGCCAGTGAGAGGTCGCATCCGTGTGAGAGCAATCACTCCCTCCGGTCCTTTTTTGTTTGAGTATAAGAAAATCTCATTTTGCATTCATGTTTTACAAGTAAAATTCGTGGACAAACTTTGACCAAAAATACGATGGGGACTAGTAAACCAGGACGGATGTAGTAGTGATGAATTCCATTTTCACTCCATACCAATCATTCCAAAAAAAAAGTATAACGCGCCATTGAAAATCAGAACTCTTACCCCGCTAAAAAATGATATTTTAAACGTGGCAACTCGATCAGTGACGACTTGCGAGCCACCGCTTCCAGGTCGTTCACCTGTGGTTCCCGACCATCAACTCCTATTGATCAAATTATCATGTGAGCTGACTATTCCTACAAAGGTGCGCTCCACCACGTACCTGGTACCCGCGCATGCAGCAATCATGCACCTATGGGTTTATTTGTTAACCGTTCCTTACGTAACTCTCATGTGTGCGAGACAGCGAGAGACAGACTATGTGCATCCGCGTGTTCTCTTTGTATATGTACACCGGCTTTTGTCTGGTGTCCAAAAAATAATAGAGTAAGGCAATGTGCCAATGCGTTGCAACGCATCCAAATTAGAGTAATACATATTCACCAATTTGATAGAAACCATTCTAGTTTTGATATACACATATCACTAAAAATATCTTAGATGTTTCACTCAAATATATATTCCTTTGGCTATTTTGATTAGATAAGGGAGGAATGTGGTTAGTTTCAAGATTCGAAAAGTGGGACATTGTTGCAAAAAGCCCATGTGTGTGAGAGAGAAAGAGGGAGAGAGGAGGAGGACAAAGTGCGTGTGTCAAAAAGACACGTAGTGCTAGAGGTATTACCATAAAATGAGGCGATTGTGTGCGTGTGCATGATCGAGAGGGTGTGTCTCAAGAAGGGACGAAAAATCTACATAGATATAGGGAGCTAAAGTGTGCGGTTGATGGATAAACCTATCTAGAGGTTGGTCGATCAATGTTTGTGAGAAAGATACGAGTCGGGGTGCGAAAGCGAGAGTTTTGTGTGAGAGGGAGAGATGATAGTCGGTAGGGGGATCCAAAGCGGGAGTTGTGTGTGTGCGCGAGTGAGATAGGTGGGGGAGAGTTTGTCTGATTGGTAAAGAAATGAATAATGTTAGTTTTGGAACAGAGATGAAGATGGAAAGGAGACCCCAACAAACGGTGTGTGTGGGGGCGGGAGAAATTTTAGTGGTAGGATTCATATCTAGAAAGATATAGGGTGCGTGAGAGAACCCTGCAGAGAAAGGCAAAATGAAAGATGAGTGAGAGAGAGAGAGAGAGTGTGTGTGTGTGTTGCGGTGAAAAGGAAAGCTTAGGTAGCTATAGTGATACCAGAGAACGATGGAGACGTGAGAGATAATAAAAACCGTGTAATCTATGAAGATAGAGAGAGTGTGACACTTCTTGAGGGAGACGGCGAGAGAACGTGTTTGCAAAAAAAGGAGAAGCATGTAGTGAGCGTGCGGGTGATATGGAGAAAAGATAGTGATAGCTACATGAAAGAGCACGCGAGAGAGACCTAGAGAGAAATGGGCATGAAACGAGATTAAAATATTTAGTTCTGTGTATAGTAGATGTCAACATAAAAGGGATTCAAAAATTTAAATTCCAGATGATGGTACATGTAATTCATACTTGAACCAAAATTGATCTATCAAACATGCATAATAATTTGAATTTGCACACATGTATGGTATTTAATATATTGATATTAGCGATACATACATTTGAGCTGAACATAATTTGGTTTCAAAAATTTGAATTCAAAGTTGAACATAATTTGGTTTAAATATTTTGAATTCAATCTTAAGGTTTTGAGATCATTGCATTTGTAAATCATATTTTATATATAAAGGAGCAGAATCCTTTGTTGTTCTTTTGAAAGTACATATGAAAAATGATGTATATAGATTTGTATCGAATACAAAATGGATCCCGCCCGAAAAAAATAATAGAAAATGGATTGGAATTGAGTTGGCATGGTAAATGTGCAACCTTTTTCCGCAGAAAGTTGAATGAAGCGGGGAAACTCGCAGTAACCTCCCGAAACCAAAATCTACAAGATGGAACTTACTGCCTATCCATGACACGCAAAGCCCATCGGCTCAATATCTATAGGTTTTGATAGGGGTAGGCTTGTAATTTCACTCAAATGTGGCACAACCGCCTCCGCCTCTGACCTCCCCAGATTCATACATGCTGGGCGCCAAAACACAGTTTCTCCTCGACCGGAATTGCCGGCCACCTCCCCTGGATTCATACACGGTGGGCGCCAAAAAAACTCTCTCCTCGACCGAAATCTCCGTCGGCAAATATTTGGTATATGCGAGATTACCGTCCTATCCCGAACAGACCAATATTGTCGTGATGTATACAATTTTAAACGGGGGCTAAGTTTGTAAATTTCCGAGCATTTGAGACAAGCGCGTCCTGAAGACATGGTTCCCCATACCTCTCTCCCTCCATTTCCCCATTCGTACTCCATGGGCAAAAAAACACCCTCTCCACCCAGTGTCCTCCGTCTTCCACCCCATCCACCACCGTCCTCCTCCACCATGTTGGAGCTGATACCCCGTCACCGTCGTCCATTACAAGAGATCGACCTCTCTCATCCACGGCTTCGGACCAGGATCCTTGAATCGCATCCTCTCGCTTCATCCGCGCCATCATCCACCGCATCGGGATATTTCCCTCGCCGCCACCGCCTGCCCTCCTAGGTCTGCTTCCACGCCGCCGACAGCCATCGCTAGCGCAACACCCTCAATGCCTCAGCAGATGCTTACACGACGCTACACCAGAGGCAGTACTCTTTCGTATTTGCTCAAGATATTTATCTCAGCAAGAAAATAGATCGCCACTACTTTACTGTGATTTCTTGTCCATCACTTTGAATCATATTGTACTTAATAGTTGAAAGCAAACATTGGTTGCAAAAGTTTCCTTTGTCCGGTTTGTACCTTTAGATCCGCCATGGCACGCTCACCACTATACTCGTAACGCTTATGGTTTTACACTTTTATATTCCACAGTAGCTTAAACGACAGTCGACTGAATTTCAATTTTGGGTCAGTCCATTTTTTGGAGTTCGCTGGAGGGAAGGAATGGGCTCGCGGGAGGGCTGCCCCTTTATCTATCTTAGGGTTTAGGGTAGGGACATTAGTTGTGGGGGGCGGTTGTCGGGCTATGGTGGGGCCTCGCCGGAGGCAAAACTCGACGCTGGTGGGGGGTGGGTTGGGGTTGGTTAGTGGGATGGCCGGAGGCGACGGAAGACCGGAGGTGGTTCGGCCGGCGGCCCGTGCGGTGGTCTATAGGGGATGAATAAGAGGCAAGGAAGAATAAGGGTTAGGAGACATAGGATCTTCATCCAACTGCCTGAAATGGTCGACTGACCCAAATGACGAAACTCAAGCGACTGGCATGTAGACATTCCCATATATTCAGTACCATCATCATAGGTGCTTTGAGACGTGCAAGCAGTGCTCCTCAACCCATCAAGCTAAACAACATGCCACTCATAATTCCAAACTTAGTTGCTCAAATACGAATTTGATATGATGCTGACATGTTATACGGAAATAGAGAATGTTTAATTGGCCATCTAATGTTCCTTCTTTACTTTCGAAAAGCACGTTCGCCACACATATCGATGGACAGCAGGGAGTTGTAGTCTTTATGCGCTCTAGTTCAGCATGTGTGGGCAATGAAAATTTTATTACCCAAAATCTGCTTGCTCTTCTTTATTAAGTACTCTCTTCGTTCCTAAATATAAGCCTTTGTAGAGATTCCTCCTTGGACTACATATGGAGAAAAATGAGTGAATCTACACTCTAAAATGTATCTATATATATATATACATCTGTATGTGATCCATAGTGGAATCTTTACAGAGACTTGTATTTAGGAACAGAGGGAGTATAATAGTAGCACAGTATGTTCCTTGTAGCGAAGAGGAGCAGGGACATTTGTAGTTACAGGTCTATTCGGCCGCTTGTCATGGACGCTTTCAACTCTTTCTATTGGTCTTCATGTCGCTTGTCAAGGACACTTTCAACTCTTTGTATTTGGTCGTATGTGTCTCCCTTAAGAGTTAGACTGATAGTAACTGTATTGCGCCTGCAATTGTAGAGAGCCTGTATCCGAAGCCTTTCCAGCCGTATCGGAAATACTAGCACTTATTTTCCAGCAAGTTCCACTTTCCTGATTTTACTCATGATGCTTAGGGTTTTCCCATTATATCTACACTATGATCTGCGTAGGTGCTTTGCGTCCTACTAGTAGCACTCCACCCTTTAAAGCTAAATAACACACCAATCATAATTCCAAAGCTTAGTTGTTCCAATACGAATGTGACATGATATTCGTATTAGTTAACAGACATACATTTAATTGGTCAGCTAATGCTCCCACTTGAGTTTCCAAATGCATGTGGCCACATAGAGAGAGAGACAACATGGAATTGCGTTTCTTTGGATGCTCTGATTCATCATGGGTGGGCAACCAACATTGTATAGAAAGAAACGGAATCTCCATTCTTCCTCTTCTAATCTTTAACTTGTTCCTCTTCTTGTAACGATCTGAATCCATGGGGTCCAAATCTTCTGAGCTTTCTATGCTATCCCTGGATCAAAAGCTAGCACACACAGTACAAATATGAATATCGAGCACAAACGTCATTTTATTACATCGAAAATCCAAAGTTTAGTTTATTACAACTCTCTCACCTAAAGGCTGAGTTACATAGCGGAAGCAAATAAAAATAATAATCCTGAGCCCATCAATCGCCACAAGGCTAGTTGAGTGTAGCTTCGTAGCCCTATCTCGTCACTCATCATCTGCACATGACATGTACAGGTAAGTACTTTGAATGTACTCGCAAGTTGCAACAAAGGTGATAACAAAAAGTCATGCTTTATTTGCATAAAGCCAATTTTTCCCTAGACTATAAAGAAAAGAAAAGAAATCGAGTTTAAGTGAATACTTGGATATCCGCACCAAGGTTCACAAAAAAATTATTTTTTTACAGGTTGAAGTAAAACACCCCACTGTGTTTAACTTCCACCTAACCCTTTTTAAAATAGCTTTGAGAAAACAGAGGGGAGATTCTTCTTCTATCCAAGTCTTCAGTTTCCCAAATTGCCCGTAACCGGGGGCACGGGTAATCAATTAGTTTAGAATCTGCAGAGCTAGTACACTTTACCCACATGACATAATAAACCCCATTTATCGTTGCACCCTATGGTACACGAGAGGGAGGAAATTGTGATGAAGTCTTTCAGAACAGCCCACTTGACCTAGGCCTAGCACACTCGCTCCCTTGGCAATTAAGGCCCATCATCGATGGCAATGCCAAAGCCAGGGTTTCCCGTTAAAAAAGAACTAAGCTAGAGCCATAGTAGCATGTGGTTGTACTCGTAAGCTACCTCAAACTGTACTTGGAAGATCTCATTTTTCATGGACGGCGGTCCCCACCATAAACCCGTGTGCACATCTCCGTTCGGGCGCATTCACTGCAAGACCCCGATCGGGCGCAATCACTTGTAGACGCTCCCGTCCATCCGTTCCGCCTAGGAAGTAGAAGTTGAAAATAATATAGTTTTGTTTTTCAGAATATTTTCTAAATCATTGTTCCAAGGGAACAAGTTTGTAATTTTCAAAATATTTTGCATTTGTTCCACCCAACTACAAGCATGGCTAAGTGTATAGTCCAATAACATTGGATCCTAGGGCTTACTACTAGCAAAATATTTGTGAAAACAACAATATAAAAACCCTACACATGCATACTACTTGATTTGAAAATCAATGCAAAATAAAACATGGGATAAATATGGTCAAGGTTGTAACTTGCCTTCTGACTCGCAGCAACACGGTTCTACCTCCTCGTAGAATTAGCCTTCGCACTCGTCGCAATCTAACGCAACAAAATTACTTGAGTAAGACACTCAACACATCAACATTCACATAAGAAGTGCTCAAGCAAAACAATCAAAATCACAATTCATGCAAAAAAAATCATAATTCATGCCAAACAACCCTAGCAAGTTAACTACATATGACTCAAGTTTATGCAATTGGATCGGTTCATATGAATGGCATATAGTTCATGTTAATAAATTAATTAATAATTTTCTAACTCTAAAATTTTATGATGACAACAACTAACCAGAGAGGTTTTCTACGGATCAATCTCATGATCTTAATAATGAAACAAATTTTAGTTTAATGAGTTTATTAAAGGGTGATCAATGGAACTCAAAATTAGGTTGTTGGGCTAAAACAGTAACTAAAACTTGCTGAAAAAATATTCTATGAGTTCTAACAAATTGGTATGGTTCCAACGACAATATTTTATATAATAAACTTTGTCATATGAAAAGCCATGCACGTATATGAAATAGTTATAAACACATATAGTAAGTCATGTAATATTAAGTATCATCATTTTAACTATCATGGGTAGTCACGCAACTCGTCAATTAATTAAGGACTGGTTTAACCAGCGAAGTTAGTGGGGAGCACGACAATTGCGAATTATTTGCTTAGCAGTTATGTTGGCTGATGATTGCAAGTTTAGTTAGCAAATATGGCAAATATGACTCTGTTTAATTTTTTTACCAGGATTCTATGCTCGCAAACTAAATTTGCCATCCTCGAGACAATGCGAATTGTCATAAAAAACGTTCGATTTAACATCCCCTTCCAACAAACTTCGATTGAATAGCATCACGGTTATTTAATCGTTGATTAAAAGGTGTAAGAAGTCATGCAATCTTTTTCCGACTGGTGGTGATCTTTTCATATGTTAGTACTTTGAACAACACAAATAACTTCTAATAAAAATGGTTGTGTGCATTATGATGATGCATGACATGTGTCTTTCCCTTTCAAAATAATAATAGTTATAAACGTATAATATATTCGATAGTGTATGCGTGTAATATTCATTTTACACAATTTAGAATACCATGAAGAGAAAATGATTCATCCTCAATCGTTTACCTTACTAAATTTTAATGCATTATGAATTGAGCAATTGAAAAAGCACCATGTTGCAACTTATTCATCATTACAAATAAAATAATTATTAAAACACTAATTATATCTCTTTGGTTGATCAAAATTTCAAGACATTACTGATAGAAACAAACAAATAAACAAGAGTGATAATATTTGTAGAACAAATAAGAGAAAGTAAAAGATATTTAGCTGTAACACATATTGCAATTTCATTTTGTTTGCCATTCGTTAATTTGTTATATTGCTTCCACAAGTAGAAAATCATTTCCAGCATTTGTTCCTATGGCGTATGCCCAGGCTGCTCCACTGTATGCCTTGTCTCATGTTCATCATGATGCCTACTTGGTAGCCTGCTAGTTGCTATAGTACTTTACGTAGTCTGCTAGAAATTTCTAGATAGTGATGGGAGCATCACGCGTGCATCCTGCAAATTTTATGTGAGTGTGGCGTGCTGACAACACAGGGAAGGAGCATGCGCGAATCCCTCCAATGTGAACCATCAGATTGACATATCTAATGGTTCATATGCAGCCACGTAGTCATGTAGCGCAAGCCATTAAATCTGAGTTGTCCGATTGTGAAGATCCAACGGTCCATATGACGTGCTACTGGTACACTATATAGGAGTATAGATTACTAAAGGCGCAGAAAAGTTAAACAAGATATAAAATAATAATTTTTGCATAACATACTTATTATTTAGAGTCTAGCAAAAATATTATTTGGACATAATTAAATTACTCAAAATGCAATATAGGGATAATATTCCTACTGTTCGGTTAAATAGTAGTATGCAAATTACAATTTTGTATAGGTTGCCATTCTAACACTTTAATAATAAGAAAAATTATTAAAAAGGAAAGCACTCATAAACACTTAAAATTATTCAAATGATGATCAAATTACGCAAAATGCTCATGCTGTAATATAACATTCCAAATTAAAATTTTGGGATGTTACAAACCTACCCCCCTTAAAAAGAATCTCAATTTTAGATTCAGCTAGCTAGAGAAAATATGTGGATGATCCGCTTGCAAATCTTCTTCTCACTCCCAAGAGGCTTCTTCCTTAGTATGATGACTCCACTGAACTTTGCATAACTTGATCGTCTTGGTGCGAGTGACTCGCTCTGTTGTATCAAGAATTGTGATAGGCTTCTCTTCATATGTTAGGTCCTTCTCCAACTGAATTGCCTCCAAAGGAACCGTGTCATTCAAAGGAATATCTACCAATTCAGCATGACACTTCTTCAACTGCGAGACATGGAATACACCATCAACTCCTGACAGAGCTTCTGGTAGTTCTAGCTGATAAGCTACTTCTCCTCTACACTCCAGAATTTTGTAGGGTCCCATGAAACATGGTGCCAACTTCCCTTTGATTCCAAACCTCTTAACTCCATGAAGTGGCGATACTCGAAGCATAACTCTTTTGTCGAGGCTGAGCGATCTTCAATCTATCCTTTATTAACATGACCTTCTTTTCGGCATCTCGAATCAAGTCAGGCCCAAAGAGCTGATGTTCACCCACTTCACTCCACATAAAGGGGTTCTGCACTTCCTGCCATAGAGTGCCTCTAATGGTGCCATCTTTAGACTCGCTTGATAGCTGTTATTATACGAGAACTTAGCATACGGCAAATTGTCATCCCAACTGGAACCATATCAAGTGCACATCCACGTAACATGTCCTCCAAAATACGATTAACCCTCTCGGTTTGTCCGTCCGTCTGCGGGTGAAAAGTCGTGTTGAACTCAAGCCTGGTTCCAAGTGACTCATGGAGCTGATGCCAGAATGTTGAGGTAAAATGAGTGCCTCAATCTGACACGATCTTGCGAGGTACACCATGTAAGCATACAATCCGTGTCATGTAAATCTTGGCCAACTTAGCACTGGTATAGTTCGTCTTCACAGGAATGAAGTGAGTAACCTTTGTCAAGCGGTCCACAATTACCCAGATGGAGTCATATCCGGATCGAGTCCGTGGTGACCCGGTGATAAAGTCCATACCAATTTTGTCCCACTTCCAATCGGGTATCGGTAACAGTTGAAGTAACACTGCTGGCTTCTAATGTTCAGCCTTGACTCGCTGACATACATCACAGATGGAAATATATTCGCTTTCTCCCGCTTCATATTTGGCCACCAAAATTGCTCTTTCAAATCAAGATACATCTTAGTGCTGCCTTGGTGAATATAGTACGGAGAATCATGTGCCTCCTACAGAATCATCCTCTTAATATCCTCATTGTTAGGTACGCAAATACGTGACTCAAACCAAAGTGTTCCATGTTCATCCTCTGTGAAGTCCTCGGATTTTCCTTGATGGATTTGGTCACGAATCTTATCAAATTCCTTATCATCATTCTGTGCTTCCTTGATTCTCTCCAACAATGTGGATTTTACCTCCAAGGTGGCTAAGAATCCTTCAGGAACAACTTCCATGTTCAACTGCCTAAATTCCTTAACCAAGTGGCTTGAGACAACATGAGTGGTGAGGTAGTTGAGATGTCCCTTATGACTCAATGCATCTGTGACAACATTCGCCTTGCCTGGATGATAATTTATACTCTGGTCATAATCATGGATAAGTTCTAACCATCTCCTTTGCATGAGATTAAGCTCCTTCTGAGTGAAGATATATTTCAAACTCTTGTGATCTGTGAAAATATCACAATGATTCCCAATAAGATAGTGTCTCCAAGTCTTGAGGGCAAGTACCACTGCGGCTAACTCCAGGTCATTAGTAGGATAGTTATGCTCGTGTGTCCTAAGCTGACATGATGCATAAGCTACTACCTTGTTGTCCTGCATAAGTATACCTCCAAGTCCTTGCCGCGAAGCATCACAATAGACCTGAAAGTCCCTATGAATATCCGGTAAAATCTGTACTAGGGCTGTGACTAACTTCTCTTTAAGCTCCTAAAAGCTGGCTTCACATGCCTCGGTCCACTGGAACTTCTTCTCCTTCTTAAGAAACTCAGTCATAGGTCTAGCAATCTTGGAGAAATTATCAATAAACCTACGGTAATATCCGGAAAGTCCAAGGAAACTATGAATCTCAGCAACTGAAGTATGTGACTTCCAACTGGTGACGGCCTCAACTTTAGCAGGATCAACTGCTACTCCATCTCCAGAGACAACGTGTCCTAGGAAACCCACTTCCTTCAACCAGAACTCACATTTAATGAACTTGGCATACAACTTACGCTATCTTAGCTTTTCCAACACTTGGCGAAGATGTTCCTCATGCTCCTTCTCGTTCTTGGAAAATACAAGAATATCATCCGTGAATACAACGACAAACTTGTCAAGGAATTCCATGAATACCTTATTCATTATATGCATGAAGTATGCTGGGGCATCGCTCAGATCAAATGACATGACCGTGAACTCATACAGTCCATATCTGGTGCGAAAATCTGTCTTGGGTATATCTTGCTCTCTGATTTTCAACTGATGGAAACCATATCGCAAATCGATCTTTGAGAAGATCTTTGCCCCTGGAAGTTGATCAAATAGATCATTGATCATGGGTAGCGGGTATTTATTCTTGATGGCGACTTCAATAAGAGAATGATGGTCCACACATATCCTGAAGCTACCATCCTTCTTCTTCACAAATAGGATTGGGGCTCCCCATGGTCAAGAACTTGGGCGAATAAATCCTTTTTCTTGCAACTCACGAATCTGCTTCTTAAGTTCACCAAGTTCATGTGCGGGTGATACATCTCCAACGTATCTATAATTTTTTATTGTTCCATGCTATTATATATTCTATTTTGGTTGTTTAATGGGCTTTATTATAAACTTTGATATTATTTTGGGACTAACCTATTAACCGGAGGCCCAACACAAATTGCTGTTTTTTTGCCTATTTTAGTGTTTCGCAGAAAAGGAATATCAAACGGAGTCCAAACGGAATGAAACCTTCGGGAACAAGATTATTGGAACAAACGTGATCCAGAGGACTTGGAGTGGACGTCAAGCAATCAATGAGGAGGCCACGAGGCAGGCGGGCACGCCTACCCCCCAGGGCATGCCCTCCACCCTCGTGGGCCCCTCATGGCTCCACCGACCTACTTCTTCCTCCTATATATACCTACGTACCCCCAAACCATCAGAAACGCCCATGAAAACCTAATTCCACCGCCGCAACCTTCTTTACCCGTGAGATCCCATCTTGGGGCCTTTTTCGGCGTCCTGCCGCAGGGGGCATTGATCACAGAGGGCTTCTACATCAACACCATAGCCTCTCCGATGATGTGTGAGTAGTTTACCTCAGACCTTCGGGTCCATAGTTATTAGCTAGATGGCTTCTTCTCTCTCTTTGGATCTCAATACAAAGTTCTCCTTGATTCTCTTGGAGATCTATTTTATGTAACTCTTCTTTTGCGGTGCGTTTGTCGAGATCCGATGAATTGTGGGTTTATGATCAAGATTATCTATGAACAATATTTGAATCTTCTCTGAATTCTTTTATGTATGATTGCTTATCTTTTCAAGTCTCTTCAAATTATCTGTTTGGTTTGGCCTACTAGATTGATCTTTCTTGCAATGGGAGAAGTGCTTAGCTTTGGGTTCAATCTTGCGGTGTCCTTTCCTAGTGACAGCAGGGGCAGCAAGGCATGTATTGTATTGTTGCTATAGAGGATAAAAAGATGGGGTTTATATCATATTGCATGAGTTTATCCCTCTACATCATGTCATCTTGCTTAAAGCATTACTTTGTTCTTATGAACTTAATACTCTAGATGCATGTTGGACATCGGTCGATGTGTGGAGTAATAGTAGTAGATGCAGAATCGTTTCGGTCTACTTGTCACGGACGTGATGCCTATATACATGATCATACCTAGATAATCTCATAACTATGCTCAATTCTATCAATTGCTCGACAGTAATTCGTTTACCCACCGTAATATTTATGCTATCTTGAGAGAAGTCACTAGTGAAACCTATGGCCCCCGGATCTATTTTCCATCATATTAATCTCCCGACAACAAGCTATTTCTGGCGTTGTTTATTTTACTTTGCATCTTTGTTTACTCTTTATCATAAAAATACCAAAAATATTATCTTATCATATCTATCAGATCTCACTCTCGTAAGTGACCGTGAAGGGATTGACAACCCCTTTATCGCGTTGGTTGCGAGGTTCTTATTTGTTTGTGTAGGTGCGTGGGACTCGAGCATAGTATCCTAATGGATTGATATCTTGGTTCTCAAAAAGTGAGGGAAATACTTATGCTACTTTACTGCATCACCCTTTCCTCTTCAAGGGAAAACCAACGCAGTGCTCAAGAGGTAGCAGCGGGCAACCTATACGGTCTCTTGGACATAGGTGATGTATCGGGAACCAAGTCAATTATAAACTCAATGTCCCTTTCGTGTGGCATTCCAGGTAGATCCTCAGGGAACACATCTGGGTAATCCCGTACAATTGGGACTTGATCAAGGCTAACCCCTTTGAGAGAATTGAGTAGTGCTGACTTCGATTTACTCTTGCAAATAATCTAGAAGCGTTTGCCTTCCAAGTTGGTAAAGGAGATAGACCTCTCGGCACAGTTAATACTTCCTTTGTGCTGGATCAGCCAGTCCATGCCTAGTATCACATCCAAACCTTGCGAATTCAAGATGATAAGACTTTTGGGAATAGTGGATCTTCCCAAGTTCAATGATAGATCAACGGACCCCTTGGTGCATTTCATCTTTGCCCTTGGAGAATAGACTACTACTGCACTGCTAAGAGTTTTGGTGGCTAGCTCATACTTATCCACAAATGCTTTTGAAATGAATGAATGTCATGCACCAGTATTAAATAATACGACTGCAAGATTGGAAGTAACTTGGAACATACCAATTACTGCATCTGGTGACTCATGAGCTTCTTCTGCGGAGATGTGATTCACTTTAGCCTTGACAAAAGATTGGTCTTTGAGCCACTCCCGTTGTAGCTCGCCTTCTTCGCTGGGCAGTCACTGGCATAGTGTCTAGGTTTCTGGCACTTGTAACAGGTGACTTCACTTACGTCCTTCTTGGGCCTGTCATGACTATGACCTCCGTTGCCACTATGATGCTTGTGACCATCATGATGATTTCCCTTATGATGATGATGGTGGTTGTTGGCGGTTAAAATCGCCATGGTTGTGTGAGCGGCCTTGATTGGAATTACAGCTAGACTTGGAAGAAGAACCATAGTGCCTTGGTGGGGATGAATGCGAAGCTTCTGAGATTAGTTGGAGTTGTGCTCATGAAAGTTGCTCTTCCTCTTGTGGTGCTCTATCTCCTTCTGTTTTCCCTCCAGGATAAGAGCCTTGTCAAAAAGAGCCTGACAACTGTTGAAGGTGAGAGCCATCAACTGAAAAGACAACTCATCATTCAACCTTCCAGAAACTTCTCTTGCCTAGCTGTATCTGTCGCCACATCATCAGGTGCATAGTGTGCAAGCTGGTTGAACTCCTCCCAATACTCATTCACAGAAAGGGAACGCTGGTGAAGTGCATGAAATTCCTTCTTCTTCAGAGCCACTGCGCCGGTTGGAACATGGGCATTGCGGAAGGCAGTCCTAAATTGCTCCCAAGTAATGGCATCAACATTGGGGTAGGTAATCAGATAGTTGTCCCACCAAGAAGCTGCGGGACCTTCCAACTGATGTG